>JARVJO010000096.1:8407317-8424159 GCA_031762555.1 Cynodonichthys magdalenae | reverse complement strand
TTTTGTTTTTTACTTAATAAACCTTCGTTTTGGATTTTGCCTGCGCCCTGGGTCTGTCCTTTGAGTAAAACGTGACAAATACAACTTTAATTTCTAATATCTTAACTTAATTTAATCAAATGCTATTTAACTAACTTTACATCCCTGTCAGTTTCACATTACATTGTAATGTAAATAAAATTTCATGCTTCTTTGCAAGTATAAGTAGCAGAAGCAGCTAGCAGCAGCTCAATAACTGCAACATATCAATCATGTTAGGACTGAAGCTGTGAGTCTTGTCTTGGCCCTACTTAGGGTGTGTCACACCGGGAAAGTCCTTTGGTCCACTTGTTTGGTCCGGACCAAATAGCAAACTTTATTTTTTTTTTGTTTGGTGTGGTTTGCATTCACATTGTGCTTTTTGTCAGTGGACTATAATTTATAAACATATAACTTATAAACAAAGCCACACAGGTGATTGCTCCCATTGGACAAATAACGGGGACAGGACATAGCACAGACCCAGAAATAAAGATGGTGCTTTTAATACAACTGACTATTAAGTATATCAAGAGCAGCTCATTCAGTGGTGGTTTCATAATGATATATTAATAATTTTGGGACGACGTCAAATGCGTGCCACAACCTAAAGGAGACAAGATGCTCTGCGTTCCCTGACCCACAATAGCTTATTTTTTGTAGCGCAGTGTTAGCGTTAGCAATGGTGGTTTGTGAAGTCCAAAAAGGTGCATGTTTCCTGTAGTTAGTTTGGTTCTAGGTTGGTCTATATTCACACCAAAAAAGGAACCGCACCAGAGTTCGATTGGAAGTGGACCAAGTACCTCAAAAATGGGTCTTGGTCAGGTTGTTTGATCCACACCAGGGTTTGCATGAATATTCCCACCTGCATAAAAGATCCAGACCAAAGGGGGAAACAAACTCAGGTCCAATGTGTCAGGTGTGAATGCACCCTTATACTAGCTGTTAGGTTGTTTTTTAATATTCAGTCTGAACTATTCTCCCAAACTGAAATCATTCAAGGAGTTATTTAAAATAGGTATATTAATAATTGTTCATTACTCTATCACAGAACCTTATCTTCAAACATCTGAACTATTCATTTGAAACTGTCAAGAAATGTTTCTTGATCTTCACTCTAGTTCAGAATATTCTATTTTTATGACCTGTTGTGTCAAACGGGATGATTTAAGTAAATACACTCAAAACAAATAAATAATGCGAAACTTGTTATTTGCCCTGCCTGTGCATCATTTTACAGAAAAAGCCTGAGTTGTCATGATACTTTCTACTGTAGTATGATGCTGACAGAGGGGGCAGAACTCAGAGTGAGATAAGCAGGATAATAAATTCATTCAAAACAAAGAGAAATTAGCTTAAGAGATGTGTGCGCCGTGGTGAGTTTTACAGATGAAATTTGGGAAAGGGAAGTCTAAAACAAAGTTAAGAGAAAGTGGAGGAAAGAAAATACAGAGCAGTTTGATTTGGGAGTCTGTACAGAGAAGTGGGTGGGTGGGGTTCACAGTTTCAGTCAGTCACGCCGTGATGAGCCTGAATGTTTGTGTTATTTCTGACAGGCTGGGGAGAGACAGTGCCAGAGCAAAAGAAAAAACAAAACAGAGGCTAACATTTCCTTAACCTTTGACTGCAGAACGGCATCACAACTTGACAGAAACCACACAGGATGACAGCAGCTGTAAATAAAACACATGCAAATATGTGTTTTTGTAAGTGTCATTCTTTTTTTGTTGTTGTTGTCAGACTGCAAAGTGTTGGTAAAAGGAATACTGATTATAACTGGAACAGGTTTATACATTGTTCTGACCACCAGTGAGTTCATGTTTGGATGTTTGTAAAACTTGAATAAAAATGATGATTATAAAGATTGAACAACACTTTTCCTTTTTTGACGAAGCTCTAGAAGCAGAACTGTGAAGGTGTCAGTGTGCTGATGGATAAAGCTCCCAGCCAACAACCAAGCATCCTCACAGAATCCTAGAAAAGGTGAATTTTATTGTGCACATTTACAACTGCACGATGAAAAAAAAATGAATGTGGAACTAGAGGTGTCCCAATAGCAGTTCTTCTCAAACGAAGTACTTTATATTGGGTGCTCGCCAATACATAGGATTGATACTGAGCTAGAATTTCAATATTACTATGACTAAAAATGCATTTCTTTTATTTAAAACAAGGTCCCTCTCTTTCCTTGTAGTCCTATAGAGTAGGGGCGGGTGTATCAATCTAAATAACTATACTATACTATACTATACTATACTATACTATACTATACTATACTATACTATACTATACTATACTATACTATACCATAAAAACAGGAAGCAAGTCGGCCTGTCTGATGTGTAAAGGCAGCTCATTCCACAATTTAGAGGCAGCGACTGGAAACGTTCGATCACCTCTCAGCCTCTTTGATTTTTGGACGACCAACAGGAAGTGATCTGCTGACCTGAGAGCACGAGATGGAGCGTAGGGTTTGAGCAGGTTGATTAAATAATGGAGACTAAATCAATTAAAAGCTAGCTAGTCAAATATTTAATAAATCAGAAAAAGGAGAAATTAGCTTAAGGTTAGTGGGACATACATTTGGGAGTCATCAGCTTATTAATGGAAAGAAACACCAGATTTCTGGAGAATAGATCCCAGTGGTAGGGCCAAGTATAGAGCCCTGAGGCACTCCCCGTGTGAATGGTGCTACAGAAGACTCAACTGCTCCTATATGCACACAAAAGCTCCTATCTGATAAGTAGGATCTAAACCACTGTAGAGCAGAACCCTTAATGCCCAACAAGTTCTCTAGGTGAGACAAGAGGATCTGATGATCCACTGTGTCAAAGGCAGCTGTTAGATCCAGCAGCTTTAAAACAACACAGTGACTGGAGTCTGTAGCTAAAAAAAAGTCATTAAAAACTTTTAATATTGCAGACTCTGTACAGTGATGACATTTAAAACAAGACTGAAATGGCTCAAGAAGTTTGTGCTCATTTATATATAAAAGTAGTTGGCGGTAAACAATTCACAGAATCCACAGAAAGGGGAGTTTTGAGATTTATCTAAAATGTGACACTACGGTGGAGACCAGGCCAGGCTTTTTAATCAATGGTGTCACCACAGCATGTTTAAAACTCACTGTTACCTGTCCATTTGCTAAGCTGATATTCCATATTTTGCAAACCTCAGGTGCCACAGTGGAAAAATCCTCTTTTAAAAGACGAGGTGGAATTGTATTTTTTCATATGACTAGTAATCTCTTTTTAAAAAATGCAGGGTGAGGAGCTCAAACTGATTGAAAACAGCAGAACATGTGACAGAGATAGAAAGGTCATAGGAAGCAGGGCTAATGAGGGCTCTAATGCTAGCAACCTTATGGATAAAAATCTCAGAAAGGTCTGACACACTTCAGTTGAGTTTCCCAGGCTGGTTGATTGTGGAGCAGTAAAAACAGGGTTAATGGTTTTAAAAAGCAGATGTGGATTGTTAGGATTAGAAGCAACAACATCAGAAAAATATTTGTTTTTTGCAATTCTCAGATGACTGATAAAAATGCCGTCTGTCTCAAAATATTTGGAAAGACTCCTGTAACTTGTCATTTTCCTTCAAGTAGTTTAACCGTATCAAGACCCTCAAAAATCTGTAATTTCCGCAAAAAATCTGTAGTACTCACACACTTGGGTGGGGTGGTTGTGTGAGCAGGCTGCGGGGGAAAAACAGAATGTGGGGTGGAGATAACAGCATCTGCAGCTCAAAGGAGCAGGGAAAGGAGGACAGGAAAAGGTGGAGAGCGTGTTGCGAGATGGTTATTTAATTTTATTTATATTGGGGTTTTTTTATGTCCTATAGGCTCTGAGATGTAAAATAAATTTGAAACTGTTTTTGAAAAAATACATGAGATTTAAAAGAGATTTCCCTATACGTTTGTATATCTGTAAAATGGAGGAAAATTGGTGTAATTTATGGACAATTCGTACAATTTGACATGTATGTCAGTATCAGGACATCACTGTTGGAAGCTCATCCTTCCAAGATTTTGCCCAATATTGGATCAAACTAACTCAACCCGTGAAAAGTTGCCAAAATAACCCAGCAATTTTAGTATTTCCTAAAAAACATGTAGCACAATTAATGTTTACTTTGGAGACATAATGATTACATTCTTCTACTCACCTGATTCTGAATGTAGGCATGGACTCGTTCAAGCATTCCCTCACAGGTGTACTCATATGGCAGAAATGGCTCCACCTGTAAATACAGATGTGTTCAAAAAATGAAAATTAAGTCAGCACCTATGTGTGTGTGTGTTTCTGTTTGTGTGTGTGTGAAGAACCAAGCCATGGTAATTACAGGAAGTGAGCATCTGATAGTTAATCCAAGTTGACATATTCATTAGCTTAATTGTGGAAAGCTTATATCATGCCACAAGCTTCACATTAAAATCAATGACCTAATGCATCAAAAGGGGAAAGCTTTGAAAATTAATTTCATTATTTTTTTCAGTGATGAATGAATCATTGCATCAAACAATAGACTATACTGACAGTGGACCGCACCGAGGTGAGGGTTTCGGTTTAATACCAAGTCCTTTGACTGCCGTCATCGGTGCTCCTGTTGAAACGGGTCACTTGTCATCTAATTTCTTACTAAAGAGTTGGAACTCCCTGCAGGGACACTGATCAATAACCTTTCTTTCTAGGATTTTATGTGAGCAGACACAGAGAGAGCGCACCAGAGGCAAGATAGAACTTGAAGAATGAGTTCACGTTCGTATCTTTGGGGACAGACATAACAAATTTTAAGACCTATTGTAGTTTGATGATATCAGTAATTACAAAATATAGCAGGATGGAGTTTTTCCTGCTGGGACCCTCTGTGTCGATCCCCTCTCTGAGACGACTCTCATGGTAGCTAAACTGAGAATTCACTGCTTACTATCAGGCTGCTGAAGAGCCCTGGCTTTTAAACTGATAAATAGTTGCTTTTAGCGTTGTGTTCCTTTTAGCACTCTCTTATTACTTGATCTCATCTGAGTTTAATGAAATGTATCTTGCAGTTCATCAGCTATTCCACAATGCTTTTGCCTTTTGGGCAGCTTTATCTTTTTATATGAGAAAATGAGCGAACAAAGGAACAAGCTACACAGAGGGTGATTGGAATGCGGAAGGAGAAAAGCATTTTCTGAACAACTACAATTAATATAACTGACTTTGTCGCTCAGCCTTGGAAAAACTATGTGGAGAGCATTTGTTATTTCCTGCTTTTAAAGATAATATCAAAGTACATTTTTTAGGCTAACTTAGCTTCTAGCAACTGTTTATAGACACAGGTGGAGAAGATCAGGCAGGTTTAGGACTTCTACCTTAGTTGAGACATTTACTATGTGCACCATTTTAACAATAAAAACAACTTTTATGACCAAAACAACAGTTGCAATATAAACAATCTAGCTCAAATGTTGCCTGAAAATTATTTGAAAGTACTGAACTGGCTGTAAACACAGGGTGTACCTTGCCTTTTGACAGTGAGGCATTAGCTGCCCTGTAACCCAGAAAGGAAAAGCAAAGCAGGTAAAGAAATTATTAAGAGTTTGAGTATTTTGGTTATTCACTTGGTTCTCATTTGTACCATCATTGCCAATAGATTTTATGTTGTTTTTTTATTTCCAAAAATGTAGTAAAAAGGTCTTGAAACAGCTGCAAAATGCATAGTTTTGAGCAGATGTTTTACAAAGTTTTCCAGGGGAGTATATCCCAGGATTCCCCTTAGAACTGCTTCATTCCACAGCTGCTCATTATTTTGAACAGGTGTTTCTCATTGCTGTCAAGAGATGTTGGCAGGTATGAGGTAGACTTCTGTTTCAAATTAATTACATTAACTATTTTAGTTAGACAACCTGGTTCCTAAAGATAAAAAATATGAAAGAAAAAAACTATTTATTTGGTATACAAATGTATGTAAATTGGCAGTGAGATTAAAGAATTGCACAAGGGGCTCCACCTGAAATATTGCCTAGGGTGCCAAATTGGCTAGCGCCAGCCCTGGGTCTTTATGTGGAGCTAAAAGTGTTTTGGTTGCATGAAATCTTGAAATCACATCAAATTGGCTTGGACCAGCCTTGGCACCAGAAATGCTACAACTAGCTGCTGCTGCTGCTGCTGCCACTATATTAAAGTTATTTAACATATTGTTTAAACAACTTTTTCAATCTAAAGTCATTCAAAGAGCCATCAACAATTTCTAATTGTTCATACCTTTTTCCCAGAATCCCTCTTCAAAATTCTTTAATCATTGCTTTAACAACAAATCAATAATACGAGCTGTATATTATAAACATGCTTAGAATTTCTTGTAATTTTTTAAGCCTGTTTGTCACTAAGAAGATCCATAACATTTGCTGGATCATTTTATTAAGCCGCAGCAAAACATTAGAAATGACAATGTTTTTGTTCAACTTTCTCTGAATTAATTACACGTCATTGTAAGAGAGGCTTTAGTCGCCTCTGCTTTACCCTTTTTCACTTGTAAAATCTGTTTATGTATCTTTGCTCCCTTGGATCAACTGCTGAAGTAGTTACTGCAACTTGTTTGTAGTTTTGCCTCTATCAGCAGAAAAACACACAACCCTTCTGGAACAAAAAAAAGAAAGAAAAAAACACCTGGCAGGTAGAAGCACACTCCTCTTGGCACCTCGAGAGGTTTGGCAATGACTGTGTGTTGTTCTGGTGACAGAATGGGAACAGCGATTGATTAATACGATGTAATTCAAACAATGCTCTTTTGCCTGTGGGGCTGGCCTCTGGAAAGCTGTTGTGGAAAAACCAGGTGTGGGCACAGTTTACCAACCGAGCCACTCAATATCTCAAGCAATTAGGGTTGCAGAGAGCAGAGAGGGAGCCAGCTAAGCATTTTGCTGTAATGTGAGATGCCAAGATTAAAAGCTTTATTAAAGGCTGTGAGATTAAAAAGTGGGTCAAACCAGACGGAAAATGTGAAGGAGCTTATCGTGCTCTCACCTATGCTAATGTGTACAAGTGTGCTTTATATTCATGCAAAACCTTTACTTTTCTTGAACAACAGGGGGGAAGGTTTTGATGGCAAAAACACCAACGTACATCGATCCTCATGATCTCACGAATGGTTGCGTCAAACTCTTCAGTGTTATTGAAGTCGATGGTGATGACATGTGGTCTGCCAATGTGCTGCTCAGCATACGGATGCTGCGAGGACACCTAAGGGTGAAAGAAATGGGATCCATTCAAAATTACAAAAGTTTAAATCAAGATAAGATTGTGTAAATGGGTTTTAAAATTATTTAAATACTTTGTGTGCCACAGACAGGCAACAACTTAAATGGTAATAAGCAGGTCAGCACTGCTATGAAATGCATTAAACTGATCATCCACAAAAAGGTTTTGGTTGTTTTAGAGTTTGTTGTTTTTGTCTACATCCTTTACAATCAAAAGAGCCATTTATGCTCCTTGGCTCACTAACAAAATGTGTCTGAAGCCCCAAAACACACTCTAAAAATGCAATGTTGGATTTACTTAACCATGTTATGTCAACTGGCTCCACTTAACTGAGTTGAGTAAATTCAAAGCAATATACCAATTTTTTAACCAAAGAACATGAGTATGTTGCTTTGAATTTACTCAACTCAGTTAAATGGAACTAGTTGACATAACATGGTCACGTAAATAAAACATTTTATTTTTTAGAGTGCACGATACAACTGTGATTATTAACTGGTGGCCCATGGGCCGCTTCAAGTTTGTTGAAGGATGGCCTTTCCAACCAATGTGGGTGATTTAATAATAAACATTAAAATTTGCTATATATTTCTAGTTTTACAATGTCACCCACACTGGTCGGAAAGGCCCCCCTTCAAACTCATTTTCATTGAGAGCCACGAGTGTTATGGTAGACATCAAACCTTAACCTATATATATATATATTAGTAATTTTTATTATTATCTAATCTAGTCTTATAGGTCTTTAAAATAATCCTGGTGGATTTGAGAGAAATATCATACTTTAAGGTTGGAAGTTGGATTATTGAAGTAGCCAACAAGCTACTATAGTTAACATCTAATATAGATGAGTCATGTCCTCTGGACAGGTTCTTCTTTGTTGAAATGTTTTGTCTCTTCTCCAAGAGATCTGAGTCTGAGGAGTTGTAGGTAAACTCAGTACCTTTGCACAGAGGATCAACCAGTTTGCTGCTAACACCTGAAGCTTGTTGTTCTTATGTAAAGAAGGCCCATTAGCCTAGACCAATCGTTAGCGCCCTGATGGCCGTTCACAGAGGCCTAAGTCATATTTGCGAAAACAGCATTGTAAGAGAGGGCCAATTGGAGACAGTAACCTTCACCCCTGTTATTGATGGACAGTTTCTCTGAAACGAAACGTTTCAACAAAGAAGAACTCGTCCAGAGGACCTGACTCAGCCTTATTAGAATTTTCTACTTGGATTATTGAGATGCATCAAGACATCTAATCAACATGTTTCACTTTTTGGAATTAGTAGAATTGATCACATATATGAAAAACAAATTAATAGAAAAACTGCTATTTTTTTCTGTTGTGAGTATAAAATCCCAAAAATGTAATCTCATGTTGGTCAAAGCCTCAAAGAGCCGCTGCAGAGGGACCAAAGACCCACATGCGGCCCCCGAGCCGCAGATTGCAGACCTCTGGTTTAGAGCATTTTGTTGTGTGTTATTAGTTGAGGTTAAAAATGTTTAAAATCACAGCAAAGCAACCGAAGTTAACTTTGGAAGAGCTATGAGGCTATTTTTAACAAATGTGGAGTCCATACACCCCACAGCAAGACAGGAAATTTGAAATTTAAATGTGAAGATCAGTCAAGGCAGTTGCCAAAATTCCCCACAAGTGTGAATCTCAGCAAGTTAAACCAAAAGTGGAGTCATGCATAGTACAGGGAAAAATGCAAAAAAAAGCTCAAATCATGACTGTCACATCCTCCTGTTCTGATCAGCAGTCAGGGGAAAATCTCATGCGAAAATTTTGAAACAAGCAGTGTGGGATAAGTTGAAAAGTAGGAACACTGACAGATTTTCATGTCTACACAGCCTCTTGTATTGTGCATAGTAGTATGAATACATAGCATCAGTCTGCTTGCAGCTGTTCAATATGAAGGCCACTGGTGTTTTTTTAGGTGAAAATATAAGGAGAAATGAAGCTGAATAAACTGTCAGGACAAAACTAAAGAAAAGATGAGGTGAGTGGAAAAACAGGAAGTTTCTACAGCAACACAAAACATCTCAGTTAATTTTTTACCATCGGAGGGTAATAATTTACAAATACGGGTTTTCTCATGAAGATTAATGACCCTTGCCTGTTTACTATTGCTAGTTTTAACTGCTGTTAGGCAGTAGCAGATATAGACTTTAGAAAGAAAATTCTGGTGTTTTTTATGCTGTAGATATCTGTTTTTAAAGAATGTGCTACAGTACAGCTTATACAGACCTCATTTTATGAGATAAATGCTAAAGTTCAATGAATGAACAAGGGTTGTAAAATGCTACCAACAGAAACCCTCCTCACTCAAAAAAGAAAATGTCAGCACAGATTAAGTTTGCAAAGTTGCAACTGGGAGGAAAAAAAAGAAGAATCTGCAAAACAAATAAGGGCAAATAAAAAATGTTTGGCCAAAATAAACAGTGTTCAGACAGCATATCAGCACAAACATTGCATTGCAACTGTAAAGCATGGTGGTGATGTTTTAATGATTTGAGCTTGTTTTGTTGCCACAGGACCTGGACACCTTGCAGAGCCTAACCCCCTCTGTGTACCAACACATTAGAGTCAAATATTAGACAATCAAACAAAGGTAATGATGCAATTTGCACCAGTAAGAACTGGCTAAAAACCTTTCTGCAACAATTTGACTTTAATGTCATACAGAAGATAAATACTTTGAATTATTGTGGCTTTGGAAGCTCTCATGTCATTAGGTGCACACAGTTTGTTTCATAGTTTCTGTATTTTGGCTTGTTTATTGGTAAATAAAACAACATGATGTAATATGACATAATTTTTGCTCAACTTAGGTTGTATTGCTTTATTCTCAGAAGATTTTAGTTAGTGTCCACGAATATAAAAATTGTGTTAGTGTGATTCTTGCTGTGTCTTTACCCTCCTGGAGGTGGGCTTCCCTCTGAAGAACTCGTGATTGAGGGAGCTGTGCGGGGGATTAAACTTGGGTTGAAGAAAAATGCAGCCATTGGCTATCGCCTCTAAAGGGGCGGGGCCTTCATAAGGAAAGCCAAATCCAACGAAGAGCTAAGAAAGAAAAAGACAAACAGCAGTACAGCGCAGTGTCCACACCCAGCTGCACATATCCAGGTCAATACTTGAATAAAACAGCTAAATTTTCCAGTACAAATTCTAGCAAAACAGGTAATACAAAATGAATAAATATATAAATGTAAAAAAATATTTATACTTAGTTCAAAAAAGCAAGGAAATTTGTGTTTGGTAGAACATTTCTGAGTTGTAATAATGCTTCTTGGCAATAAATCTTTCCCAGGCACGTGATTGGCAGAACCTGGGGGCACCAGAAGAACAAAACAAGTGACAATAGCAACAGCAAAATAAACTGTTTGACAGAGAAGATTTGGCAAATTTTTCATTTGCACAACCCACATACTCAGCTCTACTGCTCATCCCACAAACGCATGTTCCTTACAAATGTGGCACCATTTAAAATGGAAATTAACAGACTTACCAATGGTATAAGATTTATTGCCATAAGCAATGTTACAACATAGGAAAAAATCTATCAAACACTTTTTGTGCTAAGGCTATATCTAAGTTTCAGTACTGTTGGCCTACCTTGGCTTTTCTTAGAAGCTGCTGCAGCTCCTGTTGAGGCAACAGACCATGGTTCTTGACAAAAGCAGGAACCTCTGGGGGACGCTGCGTCTCGTAGTACACAGTGCCGTGGATCTCCATGTAGAGATTCAGGATTGCCAAGACATTCTCCTTACCCTTCACCGCATGGAAGTAGGCAAAAATGAGTTAAGCATATAAATCAGAGAAAGTGAATGACATTTATATTTAATTACTTTTATCTGAGTTTAGCCTCAACCAATCCACCAACACGTCAGGTCTGACTATCCATTAAGACGGCAAAAGGTAGACATTTTTACACTTTCTATTAGATGCAATGGAAAAAGTCTTTTAAACGTGAGATTCTCTCTGCAAATTACAGGATCTACACACCATTTGCTGAGTCCATCATTAAAAGCCCTTTGTCCATGCCTCATCAGAGCCAGGAGAGAAACCTATACAGCCTGTGCAGCTTACGTCAAAAAAATCACAATCTATTATTATTCAATGTGTTAGACACAACCATTATTTCATTTTAGCTCAGGTCGACAAACCAAACCTGCCTTTTCTTTTCTCTCCCAACCCCCATACCAGAACAATGTATGACTAAATGAGCTGTTTTCTTTAAAATGTTGCCAAATTTTTCCCACATGAAGAGTTATTTTTAAATTGTTAGTCATCCTTGTACCAGCTGGTTATTTGCCAAATGTACCTCCTAACTTTGAATTATCATATAACATAATAGTTGTTACTAATGTGCAAATTCTTGCAAATTTTCCATTCATGGAGACTCAAGAGAATTCAGCGGACTGTCTTTCAACAAATCTGACGGTAAATTATACACCTACAATCGCCTCACATTTCCTTCTGATTGTTGTTTGTGTTCAAAAACTGCATTAAAACTCCAGCAGTGCAGGTTTCATCTAAAAATCCTACTAATGCTTTAAATGCCCCTTCTTGTTTTGATTCATATTTTGTTGAGTTTACACTTTAAACATCACTCCTGCTGCAGCACCTCTCCTGCTTTCGGCAGTTAAATGAGCTGAGCTGATCATAGTGTCCCAAACACAGACGCAGCCACGTGGAAAGGGCAAGAAAAAAAAAAGCCCAAAGGTGCTGATGATGGAAATGAGGCAACAGAACCAGACCTAATGAGCTAAGGCTCAGCCTGCACAAACATCATCATGTTAGCGACTAATAACCCAGCATCAGTGGGATTCTATTGCAGCAACAACAAAAGGATAATCGCAGTCCTTTACATAAATGCATTAAAAACTGAATAAGTTTATTTTAAACTCTGGTTCTTTTGTGGGGTAATGTTATAAATAATTCAAAAAGTTATACCTTCAGGGTATAAATCATTAATGTATGTCATCTGAATGTTTGTACATTATAATGTCTCAGAAAAGCACTGTGATAAAATCATAGTTTCCTAATCTGTCATCAATTTAAATTTTAAGCCTGTGAACTACAGCAATGAAAACACAGAGTAAAAAGTGTTTTGTGTATTTGTTTAAACTTGGGATATTTTTCTTTATGTGCAAAAAATTGCAACATTTAGACTTAGTTTTCTATTAAATAGTTACTTCTCTTGGTATTGCTTGCCACATTTTGTTTTGCAAAGTCTCACATGGATCACTACTGGCAGACTGAGTGCAAAAAAACTAATTCTGTGTGAACAACTTTTGGAGGGTAGAGTTTTAGCGTGGCAGCAAACCTGCTTTGGTCTTTCCAAACTAGTTGTTAGCCTGCTTCTCCAGAGAGAACTTCTGCCTGATATTTCAAACACAGAATGCACCTTAAGCAATCCAGTTTCTCTATTCAAGTCACACACTTGCTTTGAGTTGTGGCTTTTTGAAGGTTTGATATCGCCATTGAAATTCAGGAGTACTTACTTGAAGCTGTGTGGATCCATCAATGATGCAGTAAGACACGAGACATAAAGAGCAGTACAAATTGAAAATGAAAAAAAGACACCAGTAAATGAGGAAGGCAGATGTAGAAACAACACTACATAAAATATTTGACGTTCATCCTTTTTTAAAAATAAAAGCAGAAATCTCTTTTGTGGACCTCGTAATGAAAGCAGAAGAAGACAGGATCATCAGGGAGTGTTCTCTACGTGTCTCTACGGAGACTTGGCTGTTTTACATGGCAAACTCTCAGATTCACAAATGTTCTGATACAGTGCAGCTCAGGTTGCTCTGAGAACCGGGGGGGGGGGTGCTCTGGCTCTGTTAGGAACAAAGCTGCTACCGGATTCAAGCGAAACAAACCTTGAGGGATGCAGCGGTGCTCTTCAAAGTTGCGGCAAGAGTGAGAAGCCTTAGCAGAAAATTTACCTAAACAAATGCAACTGTTCTTCTGGCATTCCACTCGAGACGCAAGTCTTGGAGGAGAAATGGGTTGTTGTGGATGTTTCACAGCTGTTCAAAGTCATTTTTAGAAGTTTTTTTGACTATTTATCACATTCAGTCCCCCTTGTTTTACCACAAGTTAGCAAAAATATTAGACTAAAGAGGGCAACACAAACTACACACAAGCTATCTAATTTTTTTCCACTTTGACTTTTCAGCCTTTATGATTTTATTCTTACCTTCCACATGCTGGCGTCTTTGCCGTACACAACCGCCATGTTGTTGACTTTGTTCCTCTGAATAAACAGCTTCTCGGTCTCGTTCAGCTCCTCCGCCACGAAGCCCATAAAGGAGTTGTCAGGTGTGTGGGCTGCCAAGGACGAACACAGCAATAGAGTGTTATATATGGCTCCAAATGCAGTCCGCATGTCAATAAATACAGGACGTGTTGTGATAATCCAGGCGACTGAGTGAACACATGACTTTGAATAAAATGAAAAAGGGAACGGAGACTCTAAAGAGCTAAAAGTTATAATGTTTATGAGCAGATTCTTTTGTAAAAATCTTTGGTTGATGAAAGCGGTGGACTGCTGAGGAGCCTTTAAGTGCTGTTGCTTTAAGCTTTTTTTAAGTTTCAGGTAGCAACAATAAATCGTAGCAGAGTGAATGGAAATCTCCCACAGCTCTGATGTGTGTAGTAAAAGAATAAAAAAAACATTTTGAGTCCAGACCTGAGGTGAAAATGGACATGTTTCCATGGCGAGCTTTGCTGAAAAAGTTTAGACAACCTGAAGTTTTAGCTTCCATTAGTTTACCCCAAATCTGTCATGAGTGTGTGTGAGTGTGAGTGTGTGTGGTAGTGTTTTTGTATATCCCTGTGTGTGTATAACTAGTGGTGCTTAGCCAGAAGTAGGAAGCTGCAGGCATCTGTGCAGGCACAGCTGTTCTGAGTGAGCTCTCTGTCTGGTGGCCCGAAGCCTGGCCTCTAATGGCCTGAGGCGTTTTAAAACTCCCACAATCTGCTGTGCACTTTCAGTGACACACATCAGTGCTTCCACCTGTCCACTTTAACTCATCAAAACAACTTTTTGACTCATGATCATTCAGAAAAAAAAATGTTAAATGTCACCTAAGGGTCATCCTCCAAGTGTAAATGCGTGCTAAAAACATGAAATTAGACTTCACATACGGAACATGGTCATGTACTGCTGGCTATGAAGGTTCCAGTAGCCCCAGTTGGTTCTGTAGCCGTGACGGGTGGCGTACTCCTCGTGATTGTAGGCGGGCTCAGTGCCAAAGGTGTCAATCACGCGGATGTGGCACCTGAGACGAAATGAGCAAAGGGCTGTGCTTATTTTAGAGTAGAGATGGAACAGATAAAACTTTGGTTGAAACAGTCTGAGACAAAACTAACAGAAAGCTATTTGTACTTTTATTTTCTAAGGACTGAAAAAGTTTATAATGTCTCTTGAAATGACAAAAAAACTTTTCAAAACTGGCAACATTTCTCTTATTACACTTCCATCTAAATGTGTTAAAGCACATAAGGACCAGATTTAAAAAGAAAATCTGGGATCAAAGAGTTTAACAAAATACCTATTAGTACTTCAATAGAAACTTTTCAAAAGGACAGGTCAAAATCAATTGGTGTAATCTAATGTGAGCTAAGTTGTAAAAGCCCTCCATATTTAATGCAGGTTGAGACTTTAAGGGTTCATCACTTAAAGACAAGGAGTGCTGCTCAGGCTGATTGGATCAGTGGAAGATTTTGTTGATGTCTTATATCAATTAAGGAAAAATGCATCTGGAATTTACCAGATTATAAAAATAGGAAAATATGCAGCTTCAGAGTAAATGTGGAATGAAAACAAACTGGAACATTATATATTATCTAACCACACTATTCTATTGTGTGAAAAAAACTGTATGGTCAATATGTACTGTATGGTACGGTACGGTACGGTGTGGTATGGTACGGTATGGTATGGTATGGTATGGTACGGTATGGTATGGTATGGTATGGTATGGTACGGTATGGTATGGTATGGAACTGTTAAGTATTTTCTTGTCTATACAGCTACAATGTGTTAAAAGTTGTAACATTTTTGAGCTTTTGTAAACTAAATTATTAATTTATTTGTACTTTGCACTGACACATTTTTAATTTATGACTTTAATACATTAATTATAAAGCGAGATTACTTTGAGATTACTGATCAGTTCTTACAGTCTAAAATAAAAAGCATAATTTCAGTTGATGATTTGTAGAGTTTGTACCACAACCAGTAAACACCAAAAAGGAATACATGGCTAACAAAAGAGAGTGATGAACAAACAGAAGTCACAGTTTTTTGACAGTGGCAGACATACTTGTGCTTCCTCAGAGAGAGACCCATATGCTGCTTCATCTGCTGCAAACCGTGGTAGTCAGTATAGATGAGGTCAAAGGGCAAAGGTCCTGTCAGGGGGCAGCTTCCTCTTCCAGGAGGGACACCCAAAAACCTGCACACAGGTCAGGTTCACTTCCATCGTCAAAAAGCTATTCAATGTGTAAAAAATTACAGATCTGTTCAGTAAGTCAAGATTAATAACAGCTCTTTTTTTCCAATAAATTTCCTCTATATTATTTGTGTTAATTTATGCTGGTCCTAGTTTATGTGGTGCATTAAAACAGTGACATAAAATTAATTTCAGAATTGATATAACTATATTAATAATAAATACACGCAGGTAAATCAGTAGAAGAAAGTTAGATTCAACAGTAATGAGATATTCATGAGTGTCGAACAGTGGTGAGATGGAATAGAGAAAAAAAGAAGGGATGAAATCACATCATGAAGCATGTCAGCGCTCTCAGCAAGACGACAGAACCATTCAACCAAACAACACAGACTTTTGCTCTGCCAGGGGAGGTTTTCTCACAACGGGCAGTCACCTAATTTGACTACATCACTTGTTTGGACTTGCACGCAAAATCCCATATTAGCTGAGCGCTCACGACATGCTCGCTCACTCGCATTTTATGTGTGAAGATGGCACGAGCAACGAGCCAGTTGGTTTTGAGAATCATGTTTGCAGAACCTGTCTTTTCACTGTGACACCAGCAGGCAAAACAAAATGCTAAGACATCTACTGTAGGTGTGCTAAATGTTTTCTGTAGAGGTTTTAAACAAAAGATAAAGCAGCCTTATTTTCTAAAATAGTGAATTCTGTATGTATTTGAATTTCTGGTCTAAAGTTTCTAAAAGGAGCAACAATATTCATCTTTTTTTTCCTCTGCTTAATCCAGGAAACTGCAAAGGCAGCAGGTCCAGGAGAAAAATCCAAACATCTCTCCCCAGCAACACTCTAGTTCCTCCTGTGGGAGTCCAATGTTCTAAATCTAATCCCACAAGCAAACTCTGAGTCTGTCTGAGGTCTCCTCTCAGTGGAATGTGTCTGGAAAACCCCTCAAGGAGATGCCAAGGAAAGGAAGGACTGCTTTCGATGAGGAACACCAGAAACTTTATTCTGAACTAAGTTCTTGGCAGAAACATAGGTGGTGGTTGGCAGTGTTGGGTAAGTTACTTTAAAAATGTAATTCGTTACAGTTACAAGTTACCTTGTTTAAAATGTAATTGTAGTG
>JARVJO010000096.1:8360481-8371542 GCA_031762555.1 Cynodonichthys magdalenae | reverse complement strand
ACACCTAGGGACAATTTAGAGTTATCAATTAACCTGACAGTCATGTTTTTGGTTTGTGGGAGGAAGCCGGAGTACCCGGAGAGAACCCACGCATGCACAGAGAGAACATGCAAACTCTATCCAGAAAGGTCCCCGGGCCGGGATTTAATCCGGCGACCTTCTTGCTGAGAGGCAACAGCTCTACCAACTGAGCCACAGTGCCGCCCAAAGCAGAAATCAAAGAGAAGAATTTATTTCAGCGTCCATCATGCTGGCTGGACATAACTCTGAGGAAAAACCCTGAAGGATGAGGCAAAGGAGAAACGGTGGGGTAGACGATGTGGAGTTTTGTAGTAGAGGTCTGTGAAAAGATTACAACTAAATAATATCTTCATTGTTGTAGATAGCTTTTTAATGACCTTTGTTTGGGAAAAAAATGACTTAAATTTTGACTGAGTTAAATGCAATTTAGACATGGGCCAAGACCAAATAGGACTGCTGCCATTGTCAAACAGCTCCTACTGTTAAAGATGCTAGCAGCAGTGTTGTAGTACTGAAGGCCAGTCTTGACCCATAGTGAGCAGTGGTTGTCTAGGAGTGGAAGAAGATGTCCGCAAAATCTTCAGTAATACAATTTGGCTTCATAAATCATAAAGAATATGTTTGTAAAACAAGATCCAGATGAAAGTGTACAGCGACTTGTAAATTCTGTAGAGCTTTGCTTTCAGGGACGGTGGGGACTACGTCAAACTTTTATCGTAAGCTCGTAACAAAGGTAAGCTATGGTAAGTGATGTTGGCAAAGCTAGCTAGCTAATGTTAGCCATCTGAAATAGGATATTTGTTAGAAGTGCACCAGGTTGCACTGGAAATGCTCCAACTAACAGGAATCAACATGACAAACTGTATTTTGGGGAAATTCTGACTGCTGAGAAATGAATGACTGATGAAATTTGCTGAAGTGTTTAGCTAAACATTTGTTAAAAGTAGCATAATGCTAACTAAAATTCAAAAGTAGCAAAACACTATCTAAACACTAAATGCAGAAATGTACAAAACATTTTTTTGTATAAAACACAATAAAAATGTGAAAATTTGAGTTGTTCTGTGATGGCAGTAATCCATATTGGTCTTGACCATGCTCTGACTAGTTGTTATTGTTATTTTGATCTGAATTTTACATTTTTTGTTACATTATAATAAGGCTCCCCTTATAGATGGTTTATAAATAGTTTATATTTCATCCATAAACACTCTAAATCATCTGTAAGTGTTTATTATGCATTAATTAAGGACGAGAAAGGGACAAAACTGTCCAGTTTCTTGCCAAATAGTGAGCCAGATCTGTTTATTTATATATTACATGTAAATGTGCTATTTTAAACATTTAGATTAGGTTTCTACCTTGTAAGCACAAAAATGTATTGGAAACACATATTTTACATACATTATACTGTATTACTGCATTATATACGAT
This sequence comes from Cynodonichthys magdalenae, assembly GCA_031762555.1. NCBI lineage: Eukaryota > Metazoa > Chordata > Actinopteri > Cyprinodontiformes > Rivulidae > Cynodonichthys > Cynodonichthys magdalenae. Next base: position 8,370,087 of record JARVJO010000096.1, on the reverse strand, counting down.
ATTATACTGTATTACTGCATTATACATGTCCACAATTATCAAAGGGAGCCTTATTATAAGGTGCAAAACAGGACACTATTTATAAGTCTCCCTTATGATATTTCTACATGTTTATTAGTCATTAATAAATAGTGTCTGTTTTACACTTTATCATAAGGCTCCCTTTGATAATTGTGGATATGTATAAGGCAGTAATACAGTACAATATTATATGTAAATAATGTTTCCAAATCATTATTGTGCTTACCTAGTCTGAAATGTTTAATAAATAACATATATAATGTATATGAACAAATTCGTCTCACTGTTTGGTAAGAAATCGGACAGTTTTTTCTTTTTCTCGTCCATAATAAGCACTTATTAATGATTCATAAAGTGTTTACGAATGAATAAATAACCTATCTATAAACTATTTATAAATCATCTAAAAGGAGAGCCTTATTGTAAAGTGGTACCTTTATTCCATAAGAACTCCACCTAAAATCATGTGAATTATCACTTCAATGCATTATGTATTAATATAGACTTTTTTTATTTTTCTTCCTGATTTTGTAAAAATCTTTCTACATTCATGTTATTTCTTAGAGAATAACAACCATTTCAACATTTAGAGGCTACCAACTATGTGTCTTTTTATTAAGGACATTTGTTGAGTGTTTTTTACCAGAAAACACATTACCTTAGCAAGTGTTTCCTTTTTCTCTCAAATGGAACAAAAACAAACTGTAGCAGATTGTAAAAAGGTTGCGACTGTGTTTTTATTTGTACCTTTCACAGGTTTACCAAATGTGTTTAGATTAGTGGATTAACGTTTTCCCTCTTAATGACTCTTACTTTACTCTGTTCCTTCCCTTCAGTCATCTCTGTTACTGTTAACAGGATTTATGTGGACGTCTGAACGCTACCTGTTTCTTGGGGAGAGGCTTCAGGGTTGGAGTAGCAGTCTGGTTCCTCCAGACCAGTGGGGGGCAGAACCACTCCACCTCACTCAGGTAGACCAGGAAGGAGCAGTCAGAGCCGTCGACGCCGTAGAATGCATAGCAAGGGTCGGAGGTCCAGCGAGCACGCATCCACTAAAAAGCAAAGATCCAATCTGTTGTCTCAAAGATGCACATACAGGTTGTATCTCACAAAACTGTTGGCTTGACTTTGGGACAATTTGGCAACTTTTTAAACTAAACTGAGTCTGACTGGAGGTCAGACTGAGACATGATCGAAACATTTTGTGACTAAATCGGAACAAAAAAATGCATGTAATTTGCAGGAATGTCACAAATTCAGTTTCATATGTTCGAAGAAAAGACATATTCCAAATCATCACCTTCCTAAAAAAATCGCCTATGTCATTTTTTTGGCAAATTTTACTTTTTTGCCTAAATCATTTCCTCATAATGCTGGCCACCTGTGGTAACACTGCCAACACCCTCAGTTAATCAAATCCTTTGATTTTAACCCTTTAAGATAATAGTCTTTGTCAAGTGTGACTAATGCAGCATCCCAGTTGTACTCTGAGGAAGGAATTTCAGAAATATCAAGTGGAACGTCGTCTAATGTCGTAATTTCGAGTCGGGAAGTGGGTGCAAAATGACCATACCCAACCACACTTGAAGTCATCATTTCAACTTGGATGCTCCTCGTCTCAACAGTTTTAGCAGTTCTGTGGTGTTTACATTACATTAAGTAGTACTTTATAGTGATTATTAGGCAATATGTTTTAATATCATTTGTACACTCAAAATGCAGCGTAGAGCACTATTGTTGCATTATTCTGTCAAAGCAAGAAATAGAAAAGCTTTTTCCTGACGTTCTGACAAGCTGGAGACTGGAAGGCTTTCAACTTGGAGCTGACTTCAGTCCGACTTAACAATTTTGAATTTCACTGCAGCTGGAAGGCAGAATTAAGCTGATTTAATTTGCCTAAATCCAAATAAAATCAGACTCCCCGTATGTCATTTGTAAAATGTTTGGTTAAGTTTTTTGTGTTTATTGAAAAACATGACTGTACTTATACAGCACCTTTCTATCCAACCAGGATACTCAAAGCACGTTACACTACAATCTGTGTCCTCATTTACCCATTCACACAGCACTCTGTTATCTCTCTGCAAAGCTAACATGTACAAATCAATCTATAGAGACTAATTAGTGCTTCAATTTACATCCATACACTGATGGGACACACATCAGAGTCAGTGGGGGGGGTTCAGTGTCTTGGCCAGAGACACCTCAACATACGACTGACTAGCAGGGAATCGAACCACCAACTCTCTGGTTAGAGAACAACTCCCTAAACAACTTAGCCAAAGCCGCCCACAACGAGTTTGACGATTGTTTAAGAAGATGACAAAATTAAAATTTTTTCTATCTAGTCACCAAACGTTTCAGCCCATAGGAACTGCATTGTGAACTTAAAAAAATTTATGCTTAATTTATGCATCATCAGTTTGATTCAACTTTGTAAATAAAGACTTCCCATAGTGTAAGCTTTGTTTTTGAGACAGGACAACATTTTCCAAAAGGTCTATTCTAACTACATACTATAAATAAAATTGTGTTGATTCCTCCTACACAATTGTGTCCTACTTTCATTTACAACAATGATTTTTAGTACACTCATTTTCTTCACATCTCCTACCTATGAGACTGTAATTGCCAACCAACTGGTTTTTAATATACATCTCTTTACCACTTTAATCTACCTAATAAATAAAAACTGCACCTTTCAGACATGATTAATGAAGAGCACTCTTTAGACCTGCTCCACTTTTATATGCTTGTTTTATAAGAATTTTGTTCCCTCCCTTGCCAATGCTTCTATTTTAGTTGACTGTGCCCAATACAGTACCTTACTGAAATATACATATTACAGGATGTAAATAAAAAGCTATTTTAACTCTCCTTAAAGTAATGCTTTGAAATCGGTGAAGGTTTCATCATAACATATGAACATTTAGTTTTATAGAATTGATGCTGCGGTTTCACTTTAAAAACAGCAAAGGTGGTAAATATATACAATGGTTTGCGCTTCTCTTACAGATGAAAACTTACATCCATCTTGCTGCTGCAGTCGGGATAACGAGGATCTTTGGGAATCTCACAAAACCCAAAGGGTCCATCTCGAACTAGAAAAGAAAAAAACATGAATGTGGACAATTTAAAAAGTTACAAACAGCAGCCTATTTAATAAGAACTTCAAAAATTTGTATTTCTTCAAAAACTATTGATCACTCACCACCGTACAAGCCAGAGCTTTAAACAAATGTAACTTTGTGTTTTGATATAAAGTTCGTCATGATTGCTCGTAGCGATGAGTGATCTTACATGATCTGTTAGTACTCAAAGTATATGTTGTAAACGATTCTCAGCTACCACCACATCAAGGTTTATTTAACTGTCTTTAAACATTATAACCATTTTAATGTTTATGTTTATTATTTTAGCTGTGGCAGCCATCTTGAATTGAGTCGACTTTGGACATTAATCAGTTATTGATGAGCTACTTTTTAAGAATTTTTAGATCATGAGACATTTTGCTAACAGACAAACTTGATTTCAACTGTGATTTAAACAAAAACACTGAGAAAAACATAATAATTCCAAATAAATATATCCAGCTTTCTGTGATGAAACATTTTACAACCAATAGGATCGCATCTCTTTTTTTTTTTGAAAGTCTTTGAGATGAAAACCCAATATAATCTCACGAAAGAACGTAAAATTGTGACAAATCAGGCACCTATGGGGTACTTATTGGGTGCTTGGAATAATTACAAGGTATTTACAAGGCACATACGGGGCATAGGGGTTTGTACAGGGAAATTACAGGCTCCCTATAGATGTCATGGTATAACTAAAAAATAATTACTTACATGTTAAAAACAAAATACCTACAGGTTACATAACTGATTACAGTGAATTTCATAGTTTGCATTTTTTTGTGGTAATTCCCACAATTTTGTAGAAACCAGAAATTCTTTCACAGGCACTATACACTAACTTTTGTGAGTACCCATTCATTTTACTGTATTTTTATTAGAATAAAATTTATACCATATATCTTATGTATTGGAAGCAGGTTTAGGATTTAAGCTCTAAAAATCAACATTTATATGCCTTTTTCTTTTTACAACTTCCAATATTTGGAAATTCACATGATTCATGGGGAACATAATCCCCGCAAAATTCAGGTGTTCACTGTACTTACACAGTACATATGTGACTTGCTCTGTTTTATGGGGTGATTTGTTACCCCTTGTTGAGCCCCAGTATGTCTTTATGGCTAGCAACTCCCTCTGGTGATCTTGCAAGCTCTGCCTCAGCATTTATTTCCATCTTGATTTGGATTTTTTTGCTTTGTTGTTTGTTAGAGTTCTACTGGGGAAAAAAATCTTCTCCAGAAGATTGTTAAAGGGGGTTAAAGTCTAAACTCAGTTGTGTCCAAGAGTGAAAATGAAGTCTCGTGCTTCCTGAAGCACACTTTCACAGTTTGAGCCAGATGAATCGTGGCACTGTCATATAATGGGAGATTGGTTCCTAACCAACCAGCTCTCAGGGTTGATAAAGGAAGGAGAAGCTAGCGACTTAATGCATTAGACCTAAATCACATATTACAAACTAAAACAGGTGAATGACTGCAGCGCTTCTCTAATGAGAGGCTTTTACCCATTTGTTTTTTTAAATCCTGATGTTTTGTTGTTGTTTTTTGAGCCAGGAGGGAGTGAATATTCTTCAGCCTTTGGGGTAAGCAGAGGTACATTAGACAAGCAAGTCCAGATAAAAAGACCATATAAAAGCTTGCTGCTATGGATTTACTATTCAAAGACTGCTTTAATGTGACTCATAAAACTAATAACCATCCATCCTCTTTCTTCCCTTTAGACTTTGTCTGTCTCCTCTCATTCCTACCTCTCACTGCCCCCCCCCTCCTCACACCCATCCTTCCATTTCACTTTCCTTCTCTTGAAGCCCAGCACTAGTAAGCCTAATTAAAGCTTCTCCGTTGGCATCCTGCCAAGTGTTAAAGAGCAGAATCGCACACAAATAACTGCCCGCCATTCTATCTGATTAGCATGATAATGACAGACCTCTCACGATGAAACGTGCCACTGCCTCTCACTGTCAAAACTGGGTTTGTCTCTGCCTTATTTTAACGATGGCAGAAAAATTATGACAAGGGAATAAAAAAAGGGGTCTGACACATTTTAATGAGACAGTGTGTTAAACTGTGTTCAGTCGAGTGCATGGTGAGAATAAAATTCAATCACACTGTGTGATTTTGATTTCTATTTTCTGCACTTTGAAGTCACTGGGGATAAAGACTTATTAGGAAAGCTGACAAAAGTGGGTTCTGATTAACACAGTAGTGGTTCATCATTGTGATTTAAATGTATTTTGTAGAATGTTTGCCGTAAAAAAACCTGCAAAAATCACGTCAGATTTTGGACGTAATTTGGCAAAATGTTTTAATTTAATTACATTTTATAAATGCTTTAATTTTAAAAGTTCACTGTTCTGGTTTGATCATTTAAAATAACTCTGTTAGAGAACAAGAATGGGTTAATACTGTTTTTGGCGTTCCTCATGGGTGTGTGTTTGGACTCTGGTGTTTTAAATCGTACCTCGATTGTTGGCCAAGCTGCGCTGCAGGATCTGCTCCACCCTCACCGCCATGTCAGACATGTTCTGAGCGATGGCCTGGATCCGCTCCACAAGACCCATTGGCTGAATCCTTAGCGTACCACACACATACCCAACCACACATAAATACCAAAACACACAATAAAGTAAATCAGCAAAAAAGAACTTGAGGCATGTATATAGATTTATTTCATTTTCTAACAAAGTATATTTAAATTGGTTAGTTGGAGGACATAAAACTGAAACAATTTGGTTGCCAGCAAACTAAATTTAAAAGTTTAGTGTTCATGGCAAAATAAGAAGCAATGAATGAAACAGGGATCCTTAAGCCAAACTATATCCTTTAAACCAAAGCATGAATGTTTGTAAGCAAGACAATCTTTCTGGAATGCTGTTCACTAAACAAAGAAAGAATAACTTGTTTGTTTTACCCTCTTCTTTTCAGGTGTGCAACAAAAACACACAGGAAAATATTACCAAAAGACAATAAAACAGGGAGGAGGTACTGTCATGGTCTGCAACTTTGTTATAAGTTGTTTTACAGGAGGGATCCATTTTGTTTGGGTACATTTTTGTGTGACTTTTCATGAATGATGAAAGAATTGTTCTGCATTGTGGCATTTTGTTTGTGGCAATTATTTCTAAAGACAGTAATTATGTGCCTAAAAACTCAGAGACACCACAATTTGTTCAAAGTCCCGACTTCTGTGCACCTTTAAATATTAACTTTGCTGTGATAAAAAATAATCTTATCTCATTTTTGTTTCTGCTGATTGACTTTTTTTAAATATAGTAATGGACTTATCAGTCTGGTTCTGATCACAATAATTCACATATCTAATTTTAACTAATATGTCAATTATTTGGTAACTAAAAAATTGAATAAAAAGTATTTTGCAGAAATAAAGAACTAAATGATTTTAGAAAAGCAGCTGAATTGCTGTCACCTTTTTAAGCTTGAACAGGAGGTTCTGAAGCTCAAAACGTTTTCCAGAACTGAAATCTGAAATCTGTGCACAACAGCATGAGACCGTAATGATCATGTTTGACAATAAATTAATATTCAGTGATGTAACAACTGTACTGCTGGGTATCATTACCAATTTACATGAAAACAAACACTTCAATGGGTATTTTAACAAGCCCTCTTGTACACTGGGATTCCAGAATTTATATTGCTCATTAAACAGCTTCGAATAAAAAAAATTTTCAAAACAGGAAAATCTAAAAACAAACGGAGCTGCGGTTCACAGTCGGATGCAGCTCAAGCAGCAGGAGTTGGATTTCATAGTGTTTATCATTGCTTCTTTATGTGCTCCAGCAGAAAGCAATCCGACTGCTCCTACGTGCATAACTTTAAATCCCAAAGTCAGATTTATTCCGCCTCACTGCACACAGAGGCTAGGAGGCGACTGGTCGTCAAATATCCCTCTTCCTGACTTCAGATTCCTGCAGGTCAGCACAAATTAATTGCCACTTCAACAACTGGAGAGGCACACCACACACAGACGTATACAGGCTTTCATTGCTGCCGATATAAACTAGCTTACTGACATTATTTAATCTGCGAAGAGGAGCAATTATAAGGAAGATCTGGTCCTGAAGGCAGCCTTAACGTTCATGTTACCCATGCAAACATGAGAAGAATATGTAAACTGCACACAGAAAGACCACAGGCCCAACTTGGAGCTGGAACCGGGTATCCTCTTGCTGGGGGCAACGGTGCTGAATGCAAATCCAGCAAAATTGGTGAAAAACAGTTTCAAGAAAATCCCAGTCTTTCAAAAGGTCTAATTTTTCACTGGCCTTTTGTGGTACAGAATGAATGTCTTGTCCCGCCCCCTTGGCTTGCTGCATATTGGAGCTAATTTGGTTCAGCACAGGGTCAGGCCAAGACCACGTTTTAGCCAATGAGGGTGGATGTACATTAACATGCCTCGAGTGTGTGACTTGGTGTAGACCATGGAGGTTTTATATAACAACTGGATTGAGTTTTGACCACATGAACGTGTGATCACTGTAGAAGCTACAGTGCTAAGCCAAGAGTCTGGATTTACCATTACTGTATATGTTGGCAGCATAGGGGAAAAAGAGCTGATGATGTAGAAATCATAAAAACTATTAATCAGGCTTTGTACAAGTCCTTGAAATCCTTGAAAATGATTAAACTTTAGCAAGGTGTTTTCAAGATTTGGAAAGTGCTTGATTCTGTATAAAGTCCTTGAAATTGCTTGATAATCTAACTGCACAGTTTTGTATTAAACAGCACTCTAACAGTTTGATTAAAAATCTTAAATGGATATTTTTATGTTAAATGCACAAAATAGAGATCAATCATTTTGCCTTTAATGAAGTCTAAAAAGCCTGGCTGCTGCTCAGAGTGGGTTTGCTCCTTTTTTTTGTGAGTAGTCAACATTACCTGATGAACAGACCAGCCACTGGACCAGCATAGCTATGAAGCAGACCTACTTTGATCACATAACTCAGAACGATCAGCTGGTATTCTCAGCTAAATCAGAAACGTTTATTTGGGACTTTGGTATTTTATCAGTAAATATAAAATTATTTCTTCCTAAAAATATTGTGAATTTTGTATATTTGAGTACTTTCTGCGTAAAATAGTGCTTGATTAATTTTTGACAACTTTAACTTTCAAAAGTAAGATGATGAGACTATTGGATCACAACTACTAATGAAACAAGACCAGATATGTCATCTGTTATTTATTGATGTTATTTCATGCTATTTTATTGACTTTTTAAAGCTGTCTTACTTCTGGTGGCAGTAAAATAACCCAATGATTAATACATCTTCATGTCTATTGATTTAGGATCTCGATTAGGGTCAGCAGACAGGGACAGAGTTCTGAGGCTGAGGTGAGTGATGAAGGTGCTTGGTAGTTGTGAATAAAATCTAAAATTAATACTCAGATTTTGAGTACATTCTAGTCAGGTGAGTGAGCTTCTTTAAAGACATTACTGACTTAACTTCCTAAGCTGCAAATTGAAAATTGCATGCATTTTTGTCCACATATGTGGCTCCAGGTCCAAGGTTAAAGACATAATCTACAGCAATCTACACCTGAACTTTATTATATTTTGACCAGTATAAAAATAGGCTTATTTAATTTCAAATTTCATTTCTAGGAAGTGGTAGAAAATTGTGGCACTAAGGTAGAAAGGAACTTGGAAACCTGGAGGTTGACAAAACTGACAAGTTATTTTTGTGTCACTATTGTTTGGCACATTGTTATTTTAGGTTATCAAGGCTGCTTGATGCCATTTCACTTTTTTAGACATATCACTAAATCAGAAAAAATTAAAATGTCCCCTAAAGTCACTGTTGGTGGTTATCTATATTGCACCTGTTCATTAGGTAAAACATATAAATAATTAATAATATTCTAAGTTTTAAACATGCTGTTGAGTGTCATCGTTTGGCACAATCTGTGACCCATCGTATCAAAACGAGGATTAAGTCTAAAAGTGGGATGTGGAGAAATAGACATTTATAGCATTTTGATTAAAATGTTTGCAAAAAATGCATTTTGTCAAAATATAATGAATGAAATGTCTAAAATATAATCCTAAAAAAAATTGGAGCACTTTTTGAGCAGTAGCAAGAAAAAAAAATGCTTTTAAGGAAAAACGCCTTAAAATTTTGAGATTTTCCTTGTGAGCAAAGTTTTGTTTCTTCCAGCTGGAAAATCTCAGTATTGAAATACTATTTGAGGTTTCCTCTTTATATTGACAGCAAAAATTCATCATTAAAATGTTCCAAGCATGAGTCTGTTTAATCCAAGCATGAGTCTGTTTAAAAAAAGGCTCAAACTGATGTTTCTCAACTTGGACTGTGACGATGAGGGGAGGTGATTGGTATCACTACCGTGCACTGTGTGTGTGTGTGTGTGTGTGCGTGGACGGGTTTTTCCTACTACGTGGGGAAAATTTCCTCAAAAAAAGCAGCCTC
>JARVJO010000096.1:8339594-8350997 GCA_031762555.1 Cynodonichthys magdalenae | reverse complement strand
TTTTAAAGTAAAAATATAGAGGTAAATTCAAAATTAATCAAAAACGGCCATTTATATCCCAGACCTTAGAGGGTTAAGCCATATTTAAAGTAAAAATTACTATTTTTGATCAATTCTGATGCATGAGAAAAAAAAAGTCAAATTTTTCATTCAATCTAATTAAAGGTGTAACTTTGTCAAACCTTAATTTTCGATTTTTAATCTAAACTTTATTTTCGCTTTAAGCCGTGTCTGATTAGTATTCCACCATTTCTTCTTCTTCTCATTAACGCAGCTAAAAGCTAAATAAATAATCTTGTCACTAATGTGTACCCTGAATGGATTTCTTAATGAGGGCTGGATCTCTGAACCTGGTGTCGGCAGGAATAAAAAAAAAACATCAGGATTTTTTTTTCTTCTGCACCAAACTCAGGTATCTCTCAAATATTCATTACAGAGAGGGGCTGATTGGGACTGAGCTCCTCGCTTCTTTTTGGCACCTTTAAGGGAGCTAATGGATCCAGGAGCTGTTGGAGAAGAAAACCTCTGTCACATATCCTGTGTCTAACTCTGGACTCTTTTTATGCCTGACAGCCTGGAAAAAGAAAACCACCTGCAGAATTAAAAAAAATACATGGTTCTCTCCTCCTGAAATTGCAGACTTAATCTGCTTTTTTGCTAACTTCCTTATCTAAACCAACAGTAGCTGCAGAGTTTGAAATATGGTGAATATTTGCTTTGCTAATTAGTTTCCATCTATATTAATGAGTTAGACATAATTTATAATGGAAAACTCTACTGAAGTTTGTTGTGTGACACATCGTCGAAGGTGTCCCAACAGGGCAGAGCATACGCAGCATGCTTGGGTTATTCAAATAAATTGTTTATTAAATCCAAGTCCCAGGTCTGAGCATTATTTTGACTGAGTTTGTGTTATTATGGCAAGAACAACACAGACGAAAGCAATTTCATTACATCAGCTAAATTAAGGGAAAAGTTCTAATCGAAGCCGTGGTATTTTGTTTCCCACTGGTTCTGCATGGTCACAATTAATTAACAGATACAACGTCTGCAAATAAAATTTAATCAACACAGAACAGTTGGCTCCAGAAACACTAATACAAGAAATTATGTTTGTAGACATTATACAAGTATGACGTCTCTATACAATTATTTTATGCAATAAAGCCTTCAACTTCTTAAAGATGTAAAACAAAGAAAAATGTTCAGAGTTAGATCCCTCTCTGACTCTGACTGCTTTACAAACTAAATTCTCAGCCTTTTTGTCAAATGTTCCACACAGTGGCTCATATAAGTGAGCAATGAGGGGGTTGCAGAGTCATCACCCCATATTACTCATGTATGAGTGACTGTACCACTCATCCCCTTTTTATAACCAGCTTTAATCTGTGTCTTATTGCACCTGATTGGCTGAATGCAGCATGGCAGCAACACAGTTTTGACCAACAACAAGCAGTTTATTGATAGAAGGGACAATAAAACAGATTGAAGCTTGTGCTGGGATTTTCATGGACAGTCTTTCTAATGCCTTGTTCATATGGCAGGATTTTAAAATTCTCCATTGATTTTGAAAGACCGACAGACCCCACATCGCACAATTATTTAAAAAATCATAGCTATAACAGGTTTGGTCCTACAGTGTGTGGTGTACTGCCACACGGCAAAGACAACACATCACTCACGAACATTGAGATGTCAGACAGGAAATCTCGCGAGTCCTCTCAAGATCAAAAGTGAGTTCAGAGTAAATGAGCCTGGCTAACGGGGAAGAAGCGGTAGTTTTTGTACCATTTTTAACAGAGAGAACACAAAAACAACAAAAAGACGTCTCTGACAACTCTTCCGGACGTTCGGGTGAGCCATGGCAGTTGATTTGTCTTCTGTATTTTGGATTCCCCTCTCTATTTCCTTCACCTCACGTTCTGATTGGCTAGACGTCACATTCAACAGGAAGCAAGTTCGTTTGTACTCGGGGAACACCACACACACTGGGGTATCGGGCCAAGACAATCCAACATGTTGAATATCTTTGATTTGAGGTCAGAGCGGTCCCGACGTTCTTCCTCTTGACGCACCACACATGATAAGAACATCTCTGTAGAGCCATCACAATAATCAGGGCGTTCTTAAGATTGTCGGAAGGTCAAAATCAGGTCAAAATTAGATCAAAATTATCTTGCAAACCAGGCATTATTCTGTTGCTTTTTGTTGGGTTTTGTTTTTCTGGAATAATTAATAGTTTTATTTTCAACACATTCTCTTTTCCTAATTGTTGTATGAACGCTTGGTCAGGCTTCTTTTGCACTTTCTACTGAAGTTTAGGTAGTAAGCTCTGGGGTTTGGTGTTTAGGGTTAATAAATGTTCATGGTTAAGGTTAGTTGTAGCACATTTTACATGTATTTTAAAAACCTGCCACCTGGTCTTTGTTAATAATCAGCACACCTGTTGAAACCACTTCAGAAGTTTGAGCCGTCGTCCTCCAACAAGAGAGGAGGAGGTCTGGTTCCACCAATATGCACTCATGAAAGTGTCCTTGGGCAAAACACTGAAATCCTCATTGCTTTTGATGTGAATACAAATTGATTTATTCAAATCACCTTTAGAAATGTAGTTTGGGATGGGTAAATAAGTTTGTGTTGAGTAGCCTGGTTTACTAGAAAAGTGTTATATAAGTACAATCCATTCACATGTTCCTCATTTTGTAATGACCTTCCTCTGAAAATATGTTACTTGTCAGCTCCTCAGTTTATCAATAACTCTTTGTTGTGTTCACATTTAGTTCTGTGTTCTGTTGAAGTTCTGTAGTTTTGTTTGAATCCAGAACTGGCCTCCTGCTAGCATTTGGGTCTTTTCACACATCAAAACAAACCAGACGACAGTTTTCTGCATGTTTTTAGACACATCTCCCTGCACAGACTATTCCAACTTGTTTTCAATTCTTGAAGTTTAATCAAATGCAAAAGCCAGTGTATGTGCGTGTGTACCTGTACTTTATCTTATGTGCATCTTTTTCAATTAAATTAAAGTACTGACACTCACTTTTTGAGAGCTCCACCCTTTCATTTGAACAGTGTCAGAAAAGTGATTCACACTCATTTGTCAAGTTTAGGGAGTATTGCTGAGTAAAAGAATATAAAAGTAATTGTCTCTTATTTCAATAAACAGGATACTTTATTCACGTTTTATTCAGTCTTGGCAAAAGGAGTAGTTTTTGTACTAAGTTTTTTTTAAGTATTTCATTATATACTTAAAACATTTAAATGTTTGGTCATTTCTTGTGGAACTACTGTGTTTTCTGCATTTAACATATTCATCTAATTATTCTAAAACACTTTTTGCAAGTAAAGTTAAGAAGTTGTATGCTTTTGTTTTTTGTTAAGTTTTCTTTTTATTTGGAGATGCTCTGATCTGCAGCACAGATTTGCACTGCAAGTGGTTTAAAACAAACCAGGTAATGGAGCTTACAGTTTTAGAACACATTAGCACCTTTTAGTCTTGCTTTAAGCAAGGGGAAAAAACCTGAAAGCATCTAAACCTATTTTCCTCTTTATGCCTAAGCTGCATTGAGACCCCTGTGGCCACAGGACAGACCATAAAGGTGGTCTTCAAAGAGCTTTTTAGGGGGCTTCGGTGCACTTCTGGAGCCTTGAAGATATCAAGATCAAACACCCTCATCTTTCATGATTCCCACTCAAGTAGGGGGGAAAAAAAGTCTTGCTCTGTTCTCTTTCTTACTTTTTGCACATCATTAGTTTCCTGTGCATTCAAAGAAAAGTATTGAAGGAACGCATGCATTTAAATCTTCACATGGCTTTGTATTCAAATGCAACCCCAATAGCTGTGCTGCATTGAAGTGTCCATCACTCACATGCAGATCACAGTTATCTGTAAAGTGGCAAAAAAATACAGCTGGTGTGTCGTTGTTTATCCAATCTGAAGGTTTTGGTCCATATTTATGAAAGGTTTTCTAAAAAAACACTAGTGATCGTTGATTGACAGTCAAATTAAATAACTGTTTACCTGACAGGCTGGGATGTTTAGGTACTTAAAAACATCCACTGACTGCTGTAGTTGTATTTGATGCAGTTTAACAAACTCAGCAGAAGTTCTATGTTCCATTCACCTCCAGTCAAAGTGAAATAGTTGTTCACCCAAAAAGAAGTGGGAGCGTTGTGGTGTTGCTCCACTCTCATGTTACATACATGGTTTGTCCAAAACTTAAATTCCATACCAACAGATTAACTTTTTACCTACCTGATAAATTTTGACAGCATGTATGTATAAATATACCCATATATCTATTAATACATAGAGATGTCCCAATCCAATATCAATAATGGATATCGGTTTGATATCAGCTAAAAAACAAGTGTTGGATTATATCAGCCTGCATCTAAAATCACCAATATAAGCAATACAAGCAGTGTGCTCCAGGATTTCTATCCAGCAGTGCTTGGATCCAGCATAAATAACTTAAGTGCCCCTAATTGTTATTTTACACTTTAAAAGTGTTTGTTTTTACTGGATTTGTTTAGGTAACTTTTTAGTGTCTTCTATTTTACTGTTTGATTTTATTGTAGAATATTCTTATGTTTAAGTAAGAAATGTAACCCACTGGTTAATAATAACTGGGTCATTTTTTTCCTCATACCTACTGTTGTTGACTATTGTTTACGGTTTGACTTAAGCAAGCCTTTTTACGATTCCACACTACTAAATAAGTAGGATTCATTCTGATACTGCAATGTCACTATTGTATTAGAAAAGAAAAAGGTGACACACAACCCACAGGACTTTTTTCTGCCATTTTCATGAATGGACACTTCCTGGTATGTAGGGGAGGAAGAGTAGCCTTATATGGTATTATTGGGGTGGTAATTATGTTAATCTCCTCTCCTCGTGCACCTGAATAACAGGCGGCGTTCATCATGTTTATACTGCTCATTTACACACTTTTTCTAAAGTTAGAAGCATTTGCTGAATTTGACGTGGGATGTTTGTATAAAGAAAAGTAAGAGAAATTTAGGATAAGAATGCAAAAATGTTCCTGCATGAGGCCCAATGTGTAATGTTCAGTCCTAGGTATTGGTACTTAGTATTGGCAAGTAAGCAAACTGAAGTACTCGTACTCTGAGAAAAACTGGTATTGGGACACCCTTACACCATATAAAGTGAAAAAAATTAGATTGCACATTGGTGATTTTGAGCATTGTCTGTAACATTAACAATGGAGCCAAAAACAAACAAAAGGTAAAAATTATTTTGTTATATTCCCCTTTCAGGCATGTAAAAGATGAGTAATCAACAGTAAGATTCGTGAAAGTCCAGCCTGGTCACTTTATTTATTTTTCTAGACAAATAAAGTGAATGTTCAGAAGTTTTTATGTAACATTCACCCCTTTAGCTAAAATGTTCAATAAAATGATGATATAACAAAGAATCAACATGGAGCAGTGAAGTCTCCCACAGCTTCCCCTCAGTTCTCAGCACCAAAGGAGAAGGTGGGTGGGCACAGTGAGCCCCGTCGCAGCGCCGCTCCACCAATGGTGCATTCGAGCTCATTCATTGCATCAACTTGAGTACAACTAATCCTCGTTATTGAGCGTGCACGTGTAAACAAGCACCCACGCGATGAATGAGCGTTTACACAGCACACCTCGCTCTGGTTGGCAGAAAGGCTGAGCTTAATAAGCTCGAGGCCGGATTCTTTCCCCTCAGCCGCGGGCTGAGAGTGGTTAATTAATCAGACAGCTCTCATGTCTCCCCCCCTCCTTACTGAGGCTGCGAATCAAAGGGAGATGACACCTGATGCACTTCACTGCAACATCCTCTGCTAGTATCGTTACACTCAGAGGTTATTTGATTTAGAGTTAATCTAAGTGTGCATTTTGTTCACAGTTTAGCATGTTAATAATAATCTGAGTTTGGAAATGTAATAGTTTAATAATAATCTGAGTTTGGAAATTTATCGCAGACCAAATATTATTTTTTTTGTATGTTTGGCATCTTAAGGATGGATTATACTTAAATAAGACGTGAGACAGCGGGTTGCTGATTGCACAATTTCAGCACGTCTTTTTCCTGACCGAGTATAAACGAACTGAAGACACGGTGGGCCAGAAATTATCATAAATCCTACCTCTGCACTCCCACAGCTCATATAAAGTATATAAACTATAATAACGACGATGTGTTTTTTCCACTCAACATCAGCGTTAAGTTTTTCTTTTATTTATTTACCGGTATTTAACCAGGCAAGTCCCGTTGAGATCTCAGATCTCTTTTTCAAGGGAGGCCTGGGTCTGAAAGCAACCTAATGTACATGCTTTTAGGGGTGGGGAAAACCGGAGTACCCGTAGAAAACCCATGCAAGCACAAGGAAAACACGCAAATTCCGCACAGAAAGTTCCTAGGTTCAAACCGGGGATCAAACCCAGGACCTTCTTGCAGTGAGGCGTCGGTGATAACCACTGTGCCGTCGTACCGCCGGTTAGAGTGACGTAGAGCATTTTGGGTTTTTTTGGACAGGAATAAAAAGAAGCGACCAGCTCACGTTCATTCTTAGGACCTGGATCAAACCAGCTGCTCTTCAAGCTCTTTTTAAAACTGGCTTCAGACAAAAAATATCATTTTAAACAAAATACCATACAGAAGGAAGAGCTGCTCTGGTCCAGCTCGGTCCAACTTCTCAGCGCTGCCACAGTTGAGGACCGCTGGCCCACTGTGGTGCTCCTCATGAACAAACACACCAACAAAGTTCAGACCAATCACAAGCTCTGAGCCGCAAGGTCTGCGTCTCGCAGTTCTGACTGGGGGAAATGTAGAGGACAGCTGTCACCGAGGGATAGCAGCGGGAGAGCAGACGGAAGTTGCACAATTTTTTGTCACTCAGTGGGGGGAAAAAGACGTGCGACTCGAAGTATAAACCAGGCTTTAGCTGAGGAATTTTTTGCTGCCATGAGATATTAAATAAAATGCAGTTACAAGTAGTGATACTGGAACTAAACCCAAATTATTAATGTTATTTACATGTAATATTTTCAAGTTAGCCGTGAAAAAACAACTGAAGGCATCTGCTATAAAACATATCACCATGGTAACGTGGCAGTGTGTGGTCACACAAACACATCTTCCGTAGACTAAAACGTCTCATTTCACAGCCGTTTATGCAGCCTACATGAGCGGCCTACCTAGGGTGTGGCCCATGTGGGCTGCAGCTCATGAATTGACTCACAGCCAACGTTTGCATTCTCTAAACTTTAGTTGTGGCAGTCATCTTCAGTCCAACATTTAACCAGTCTAGTAGTTCATAAGATAATTTGCTAACAAACCAACAAACACAAACACACCCCTGGCATAGTTATGTGATCACCTGTTTGCAATATGACAGGTAATACCTGTTTAAAATCTACAATGTCTCTTTAAGTCATTGGTTAGCATCCCAGCACTAACTTTTCTTCCATCCTTCACAGCAGCCTGTTTACAGATCATCTTTAACACAATCTGCATTGTTCAGCAGGGCTGGAATGATCACTGCCAGCTTATTCCAAACTTAAATAAACTGAAAGCACAGCAACACGCTGCCAACAACTGGAGCCACTGGATGAGTGATGACGGATTAAAGCATTGCTTCCTCTCAGGCCAGCTGGTATCTGTCACACAGAATGACACCCAGCGTCGATATTGTACCAGGCAGTGATTAAAAGGTGAGAGACAACAGTTCCCAAAAAGCCAAACACAGACTCCCCTGAATGGCTGTGCTGTTGAGCTTCATACATACAGGCAGGAGACGCAAACACAGATAACGTGCAAAGAAAGATGAGCTCCTCTCTCTGGGATGGTTGTCAACAGTTCTGATTTCTCTCCGGAGTACTTTGATTTGTTGATCTCAGAGAGGGCATGTGGAGCTATTTTACCTTCCAATAGCTGATGCTGACAGACTGAAACACACAGCTCTCCTGTTACTACATTCCACATGTCTAGCTTTAGGTTGTTAAAAATATTAGTTCTTCTTCTTTACTGGCAGACAAATTTTGGACAGAATTTATCTCTATATGACTGTGATGTTTTACCAGTGGGAAAACAATCCTACAGAATACATTGTGGGCCTGACTACAGGCCCTGTCACACTAGACAACTTATGCCAACTTATGAACATTTTAAAGATGTCTACGTTGAAGATGGAATTGAAAAAAATCAACAGGAAGCTTCTTTTTACCATGTACATAATGTAATTTTAACAAATTGATAAAAATATATAACTTTTATTAGCAATTTAGACATAAAAATGTTTTATAAGTTGGCATAAGTTGTCTAGTGTGACAGGGCCTTAAGAAGCTAGAAATGTTGCGCATCATGTGCCATGATCATGATATGATGATGCAAACAAAACCATCAAGACAAAACATAAGCGTCTCTTTGAATTTTGAATTTAAGATTTTGTTTGTTCTGTTGATCTTTGTTATAATTTTATGCCTCTTTTTTGTTAATCTATTTATATCACAGGAAGATAATAAATGAAAATAGTTTAAAATCAGGGATGGACGACTGAAGACTCATGGGTTACTTCCATTTGACCTTTACACCCCCCAAATTAAATAAATATGGACTCCCGTATTTATTTCCTAGATTATAAGTCTCACCTTTTTCATAGTTGATCCTGCAACTTACTCTGAAGTGCAACGTATGTATGTTTTTTTCATCTTCATGACACACTTTTTGACTAAATGTTAGTTCATACTGATTGGCATGAACCAAGGAGTAAACATTACCGTCTGCTGCTGTGACAGGGCGCTCCTGGTTGTTCTGCTACCAGTTAAAAAAAAAGAATCAGAAAGAAAGTTTAGAGTGAATGAAAACTTGTGAGGAACTGGCAAAAAGCAGAGGTTGCTCTTATTGCAATGAATAAAATGAAGAAAGCTAATCGTGGGATGTGGAATGAGATTGGTGAACTTACTGGCAATTTCCTTGTTGGACTCGCTGGCTTGTTATGTTGATTAAGGCTACTTTGCATCCAAGATATATTCTGTGTGTTTTTGTGTTATTACAGATTAAACGTCTGTTGTTAGATTTGGTGAAATAGATTTTTGAATAAATGCAACTTATAGTCAGGTGGGGCTTATATATGCTATTTTCCTCTTCATGATGCATTTATTTCCTTCATGTCACTTATATTTCAGAGCAACTTATAGTTCAGAAAATATGGTACCTAAAAAAAATCCCTCAAAGCAGTAATTTAAAAAAATTACAAAAATTTTAAAAAGTGTCTCAGTGGCAGTGAATTGGATGTATTGAAAAAGTTTACCATAAAGGTGCCTCCAACACAGATGTCACCTCATATGTTTTCTCTACCGGTGAAGAAGAGATGTTTAACCATGGCTAAGAACTGAGGAAAGAAAACTGGACTGATAAAAATGGTGTGTTTCAGGTGAAAAGGGAGGTAAGTTATCTGTTTACAGAATTCAAAGTCAAACCTGTGTTTAGTCTGCTTAGAGACGCTGTCTGCCATAAAGAATTTTATTAAAAGTTGTAATTACGACACGTTGCACAAAACTAAATATGGAAGTTTACTGAAGTCACATAAACAACAGCAACTTTTTACCGGAACTACAACCAGGCAGGAGTCTGCACTCATGGCTTTAAATGCTGTTGTAATTCAGCTCACTAAAGTAAGTGTTTTTGTTTGCCTTAAACGTTTTTTATTTGTATTAATTAAACAAGAATACAATGGTTATACATGCATTTGAGCATGAAAAGTTACGTTACTGCACTGTATGTTGGTTTAATAAACATATCCCTTATATAAAAAAACATTTTAAAAATGGCAGTTTTAATATATTTGGGTAAGTGTGCAGCATTATGAGGCCCCTTCCATCATTTAGGTTCCCCATCCTTGTTTCAAATAAAGATTTTGCTTTTCGTTAAAAAAAAAAAAAAACATTATTTTTTGTGATCAAAAAGAAAAAATAAATAGGACCTCTGGACAGGTTCTTCTTTATTGAAACGTTTTGTCTCTCCTCCAAGAAACTTCTTCAGTCTGAGGAGTTTCATGTTTCTGTGATCTGTTTGGAGTATGTGTTGTGAATGACTCTCAGCTACTACCACACCAATACAAGTAGCTCAATCTTTGTAAAGAGGAGGAACCTGAATGTTATTTGCTTTTTCCCCAAAACCGATGAAAGCAAACCCACACGGGTCAGGGCACGGTCACGACAGGAAGGTGATAAAAAATCATCAGAGGTGTGAACAAGTACAGAAAGGAGAACCCCTCGAGCTGGCGCGGCCCCTCGGTGTTCTCCTGATGAGGTGGGTGAGCAGGTCCGTCGGGCCACTGGCAGCAATCAGGGCAGCCCCACGGACCTCGCAACATGTTTCCAGCCTGCTGGAAACGAGCACCACTGATGTGTGACTTACCTTCAGCTCGAGTGGTGAACGGCGGGTCTCCGGGTCGCTTGGTCGAGAACTGACCCCCGAGAGAGGTCATTAGAAAGCACAGGCTGAAGAAGCCGACCCCGACTACAAAGATCCTGCAGGAAGAGGGGGAGTGTTTGTTATAAAAGTACAAATACAAAATGAGAGAGAGAAAATAGTAGAGAGAGAATAAAGAGTATAAAACAGCAAAAGGGGTTGTCTTTTCACAGGGTCCAAAAGTCAACAGAGATTGTATCAAGCTCTAAATCAGGAGGTGAAACGTGAACGATTTTATCCAAGTACATTTTTTACCTATGAAGCATTCATTTCATATGAAGCATTACAGGGACGGAGTTTTTCTGCATCATACAGTGCTCAGTGTGCAAACGACTAAAATAAAAGCATTCCACCACAGGCGAGCGGTTATGTTTTGGATAAAGAAACGAACCCTGCAAATATTCCTCCGGTGCTTTGGACGGATTTTCCTCGAACTGACTCATCTGAACGCTCAGGCAGTCATGCTGAGAAAATGTTTGGAAACAATCCATTTTTTATGGAGCAGAGCTGCAGGGTAGATAGTCACCCTTTGGTTACAGACCTGATTCCTTTATCTTTTTTTTTTTTTTTAAGGCAGAAAGCTAAGCTGGAGAGGCAGCAGTCACTCAGCCAGAGCCTGAGAATTATAGGACTATATTCTATAGTGGTGATAAAGATAAAACATGAGCTGTTTGTGCTCACATTGCCGATCATAAAACTTCTTCTCTTTGAATAGTTTAGGTTTGTAGAAGTAGAAAGGTTATGAAAACTCATTATGTTGTTGTACAACCCTAAGTCTAAAAATGTTGAAGAAAACTTTAAAAAAATAAACAGAAATCAGTGTATGGGGTTAGCAATGTAAGGACCACAAGTACCATCTATATGTGACCCATCACATCGAAATGAGGATTAAGTCAAATTTGGTCAAAATGACCTAATCACATTTTCAGATTCCT
>JARVJO010000096.1:8310973-8333563 GCA_031762555.1 Cynodonichthys magdalenae | reverse complement strand
CCTTTATTTATACAGGAAAAACCTCTTGAGACTCATTGTCTCATTTACAAGAGAGACCTGTTACATGCATAAAAACATCTGTTTTTTTTATCAGGATTTGTTTCTGAACTTGTTATTTTTGCATCAAATAACACCTACGAAGGTAAGATGGACAAAAGCGGGAATATGAGTCTCGTGAGTGGTTGGGGGGGGGAGGCGTGCAGAGTGGGAAAGGAGTGTAAAAAAAAAACAGAGACTACAGAGGCTCCTCCTTGTTCAGCTGGGTGTATTTCTTGTGTTTTCTCAGCCGGTTTCTCACTCACACTCTCCTCTCAGCCGAGATTCAGAGAGCAGAGCAGAGAGATTCTCACAGGGAAACAGGGGGGTGGAGGGAAAAAAAAATTAGATTTCATCTTTTCTCACTCAGAAAGAACAAACAGGATTGGTGAGAGGACCAAAGAAAAAAAAAAAAGGTAGAAATTGTATTTATTTGGGGGGGAAGGGCACTGTCATCAGCCCTGCCTGCTGCATGTGCTCAGCTCACTTACACACACACACATACACACACACTGTGTGTTTCCAGATGGAGAGGAAGCAGGGAGAGGTGGACCACCTGGAGCTGGAGCGACCGAGCCCTCTGACTGACAAGGAGAGGGTGATGATCCAGGACTCGTGGGCCAAAGTCTTCCAGAACTGCGAGGACGTCGGGGTGGCCATTCTGATCAGGTAAAGGCTCTTGATTTGCACATTTCAACCCCTGTCTCAGTTCAGCTCAGTGATATATTAATGCACCTGCTGGAGTCACCGGATGACCTATTTTTTTTCTTCCCCCAGTAAAAAGCAAAAGATTTATGTCTAAGCCAGGCAAGTGTCCAGGCTGGGATTTCCTTCCATAAACTTTAATAAGCTTGTTGCTCTCACCTCGCTCTGTTTCCCTAATCCTATTCATCAAAGGAACGACTCGGGTGATAAACACCACGATCCATCATCCAGACTTCTTTGGCTCCCCATTAGCAGGTCATGTTTTTGAATGAACCTACGACCGCGTGACTCCATGTTCCACGAAAACACAGAGGCTCTAACAGGTTAATCTAATATTCTCGGTTCACCACGTGAACAGTCACTTTATCTTATTTACATTCCTCCCTTTGCAGAGCAGTTGGAGGATTCCTGCACTCTGTGCCACTGCTCTTAAACACCCAGAGAGGAGAAACTGATGCAAAAGTCCACCATCTGCAAAGCCTTTGACAGATTTTCATGTGTGCCGAGTCACGGCATGCCTTAATAATTCCTTTTGATTGCAAATGATTGAATGTAAGTGGGTGACTGCACATTCATCACTGGTGAAGAAAAAAAATTTTTCCATTTCACAGACTGCTAAATAACAGGGTTCAGCGGCAGCACATTCACAAAAAAGTACTCTGGGATTTTTTTTTTCCCTAAGTGGACCCTCCAGAGGGAAATAAATATGACTCCACCTCGGATCGTATTTTTTACAATAAAGTACATTCTGTTACAATGGCCTTTTGACCTACAGGTACCTGAGTGGTGACTGAAAAAAACCCTAGAAAAAAAATCTTGATTAGGCTGTAAATCAATGGGACACAGAAAGTTTGTGCTCTTTCAGTTTTACGTGTCAGGGAGGTCTGTAATATAATTATTTGGTCTCGTTTTCTGCCTGACTTTATCAATCTCTCATTGGGTTGTGGAGGAATTTTGCCCCGCTCTCCTTTACATTGCTTCAGTTCATAGAGATTTGTTGGTATTTTCTTGTTGAGAATATCATGGTTGACTAAGATAACGTGGTTCCGTTAGCATCTTTGTCAGGTAATGGCTTTTAGTGTGCTCTGGAGCGATGTGCAGCTGAGATGAGTATCAGCTGAATTAGAGGCTATGGGTTGGGGGGTGTTTCACCTCAAGCAGAAAAATCCAAGGATCTCAGAGTCTTGTTCACAGCTGATTCTACAGACATATCTGGATTCATTTGCAGTAATGAATGTGTTGGTCTGATCTGTGATGAACCTAAAGGCATAGCTCTTTTGTACATTTAAAATATCCATCAATGGTGGTGAGGTATTGATTATGAAAGAAAGACATAAACACAAAAGGTTGAACTCCGCTTCCTTCAAAGGGTTGCCAGATTCAGTTTTGA
Organism: Cynodonichthys magdalenae; assembly: GCA_031762555.1. NCBI lineage: Eukaryota > Metazoa > Chordata > Actinopteri > Cyprinodontiformes > Rivulidae > Cynodonichthys > Cynodonichthys magdalenae. Next base: position 8,331,432 of record JARVJO010000096.1, on the reverse strand, counting down.
GATAGGATGAGGAGCTCTATCATCCAGGTGGAGCTTGAAGAACCGCTGCTCCTGTACATTGAAAGGAATCAGCTGAGGTAGTTCAGGCATCTGTTTTGGATTTCTCATTGTTGCCTTTATTTTGCTCCAGAGTGGCAAACGGACCAAACTCTGGTTTTGTTTTTGTTACATAATTAGGGACATGGTGGACTCTGTTGTGTGTTTTTGTACACCTGAGACTAGATTTGAATAATTTTGGAACTGAACAAAGACCAGACCATTTCTATTATGTTCTGATATATTAAATTTTCCCAGTTTGACTGTAGAACCTGTTCCAATGAGCTTCAGTGCTAATGCTAATCCTTCAAACTCATCATCATTTGGGGTTAGCAGATAAGATCCACAATGGCAAATCGTAATGCTCCTTTTTCTGAAATTAGAAACTGTCTTTCAATTCAGCTCTTCAATTATTCTTGAAATACGATAAGAAAGGATTAGGAGCCCACTGACCACAGAAAACTCTAATTAGGCTATTTATATGCAACCACAAGTCATGCAATTAGAAGGCAGAAAGATTAAACACTGTCGCTCCTCATTAGCTTGCAGTGAAAAGAGAATATGGGGCTTTGCTGCTTTCAAAAGCCTTTCGCCCACAGCTCAGAAATCATACACTGACTTCCTCCCTTTTCACATGTAAAACTCTCCTATCCAGGCGTATATGCTTCGGATCTTGCAGAGAGGAAAAAACGTTTTGCTTCCTTTGCATGCGGTTGCTGCAGAGGCAGAAGGAGATTGAACATTTTGAGTTGACAGCCAGAAACCAGATGCTTTGGCCCTCTTCCCAGACTGTGTGAGGGGGTTGAGCACTTAGGCCTCACTACAGTACCTCTGAGGGTCAAGCAGAGATGTTAATTAAAGAAAATATTTTTGAACGGATCATTCATTTTCGAAAAAAGAGCACAGTTTGGAGCTGGTCCTACAACTCCACGTGATATGAGAATGATCATAAAATGTAAAACACCAGCGAGTTTTGAGGCTTTTTTTTGTAATATCAGAGTAAAGAGAAGAAATCATGTGAACATGTAGTAGCCTGGATTTGCAGTGACATTTAATTTTCTATCTTGTCATTTCTAATGAATTGTTTTCCATGAATTTTATGTTATTTTTTTATGTCAGGAAAGGAACCACGGTACTCAGTTTAGATTGATCAACTAATTTGATGTGCATTAAGAGTGAAACCTGCAGAAAATAAGCACATGCACTGGAAAAACATATAAACTGTACAGAAAAACCTGCACAGCTCGGGTTTAAACTGAAATCCTTCCTTTCGTGTGTTCAGGATAAAATGTAACAGGAATACTACAGCTCTGATTGCACATATTTACCTCCCTCCTTTCACAGACTGTTTGTGAACTTCCCCACCTCCAAGCAGTACTTCAGCCAGTTCAAGCACATCGAGGATGCAAGGGAGCTGGAGCAGAGTTCCCAGCTGAGGAAACACGCTCACAAAGTCATGGGTGCCATCAACACTTTGGTGGAGAACCTCGACAACGCGGAGAAGATAGCCTCAGTGCTGAAGCTGGTGGGAAAGGCTCACGCGCTCAAGCACAACGTGGATCCGGTGTACTTTAAGGTACGGCAGGCAACAAATCAAGTGAATGAGGATAGTGATGAGGAGAAAAACTGTATGGAAAGAAGAAAATAATAGACAGGACTGTTTTAAAGGGGGTGTATGTGTATGTGCATTTTCCAGGCACAAAAATCAATTCTATACCACAATCAAGTAATTATGTTACCTTCTGCTGTTAAAATACTGTAGATTTCAAAAATTATATAAATGCCTTGAACTTGGCCTCTGTCTCTTTAAGAACGTCCTAGGAATTTTTGACAATCCCACTTCAGCATGTCTTCACAACAATGCTTCATGCTGTTTACAACCTTTCGTAGGAGTGTTGTATGAATATAGTCTCCTTGGTGCCCAAAAATACATTTCTTTGATGAAGGCACTTTTTAATCTGAAGGGAACTAGATTGAGAAATAGTGTTATAAGCTCAACAGACGTGCAGCTCCAGGTCTGGTGAAATGAGTTCATTCAAAGAGAAACAATGACAGGTAAGATGTTAACTGTTTATAATGTCTCTACAGAATCCCACTGATCTGAACTGTCTCCTTATTACAAAAACTGAAATTATTGTTCTCAGGCAAAATCTAGAAGTAAAACGAAAGCCACGCCCTTGTATTAGACTGTTTGTTGGAGTTACCTGATTGTGTTTCTGTTTCAGATTCTGAGCGGTGTGATTCTGGAGGTTCTGGGAGAAGAGTATCCAGAGGTTGTGACACCTGAAGTGGGCACAGCGTGGACCAAGCTCTTGGCCACTCTCTGCTGCAGCGTCAAAGCCGTCTATGATGAAGTGGGCTGGACGCCGCCGTCAGCCTCAACTGGCTGAAACATTCAGATCCGGACGAGGGATTCGTTTCATTTTCTGCAGCCTTGTGCATCAGGAATCAAGTGACTGTAATCTGACAATACAGTTTTATTATAATCTATGATAATCATGGACTGTGTAAAAGATACATATATATATAGATATATATATATATAAATATATTATGAACTGAAATAGGAGCAATTACTCTGCCCTTTGGCTAACAGCGTGTTTGTGAGAGAAAGAGAACTTAGAAGCTCCCTTTCTTGCATTTGTTCTCTGACTAACCCACTTAAAGACAGAGCAAAGAAGGCAAAACAAGTGCAAACATAGACTTGGTGGTGGAGGAGAGGTCAGATTGGATTAGGGTGTGCCTTTTACTGAATGTCTAGAATCTGAAATGTAAACAGGATTCTTTGTAAACATTATTGTTTTACAGATGTTTCCTCTTATCATTTTGTGTTTCACTAATACCCACTTTGTTAGCTATTACTAAACATTTCTCCTTTTTTAATACTTACTGGTGACGATTGTACTTTTTTCATTATGAATCACATTTGTTTTCATAATTGAGTACTTTGAAATAAAATGTAGAATTCTTTTAAATATTCGCTCAGAAGCATCCTTTTTTTAGCCTACTGCTCTCTTACTTTCTTTAGTCAGCAGAACTAAATATAAGTGGCTTATCTATTTGCAGTTCCTCTTTGTACCCTGATTAGTAACGTGCTTATTAGTAGTAAGCTAGAAGCACTTTGCACTTAACCTCCTGCCATATCAAAGATCAACTGGTGACTTGCAAGTCATTTTTGACCCATGGGGTCATGTTATTCGGTTCACAAATTAGGCTATTAAATAAAAAAAATTGACACATCATCTAAACTAACCCTTTTACAGATACTAAGCATGAATACAATACATTTATACCTACTTTCAGTTCATTGAAGTACACTTAGTTTAAACAGTGTATCTATGTTTCAGTTGTGCTCTCGTTCCAACATAATGCATTGAGGACATTTCACTACTGAAATGTAAAATACCAATAAAACAAACATATAAATACATTAACATATTGACATCTTCCTAAAATAATTTTCTCTCTTTTTTTGATATTCAGGAAACCATTTGTCATTTTTTGAGATTCCTAAGAAGTTGAAAAAAAAGAACTGGTGATTACTTTAAGAATGTGTCAAAATTCAAATGAAAAGTGCTAAAATTATTGTTAAAATCACAAAAATTTGAGTTGAACTGATCTGACAATGCAGACCACTGAACAGCAAATTAAGATTTAGCGAGGCATTTTGACTAGACAGAATAATTATTCAAGATATCTTGATTGCCATTCTGACTAGTGAGAATGTTAATTCAAGGTTTTTGAACCAGAAAAGCCATCTACATGAAAGAATATTCAAGATATCTGTAATTCATTTGCCGATATACTGTAGTATCTTAAAACAAATTTTGACTGGTCAAAATTTGGCTGAATCATTATTTGCTTTCATGATATCTGCAATTTAATTTGCACAAGTCAAATTCTATATATCTGACATCTAAAAATACAGTACATTTAAGATATTTTGAATAATGATGTCATTTATAATATCTTTAACTGGAATTATGACTAGTTAGAACAAAAAGAGAGATATCTTGAAAGCAAATAAGGACTAGGCACAACTCTAAAACTGTATTTTCACTAATTAACATTCCTTTTATAATATCTTGAATTTAAGCCTCCATACAACTTAATGGTAAATCTGACATCATATTCAGAATGTAATTAGAGATATCGTAATTAACTAATATGTCCGTCCGTCCGTCCGTCCGTTTTCTTCCGCTTATCCGGGGTCGGGTCGCGGGGGCAGCAGCATAAGCACTAATTAACTAATATGTATAGTCATAAATCAATTTCAGATATCTGAAATGTAAGAGTGGTGAAGCCAATTTTATGTAAAAATGGTCTGCCATATTCCTTGAATACCGGAAATAAATATGAACATACTTGGCTGTTGGTTAATATTGGTGTTAATGAAAATGTTGCTTATCAACCACCATGATCGAATTCTCTCCAGCAAAGAGTGACACCAGTGCTCATTACAAGGACAAGTTTATATTTTTCCAACTGGCTTTGGGAATGGAAGTCTTGCATATTGTAGTGTTGAACAAGCATTGCCCCAAACCCCAAAGGTCTCCTTTTTTATTATAGTTAAGATTTATGTTCAATAATTCAGTTGCGCAGTCCCAACCATAATGTTTCAATCAAAATTAAAAAATGTGCAACACATTATAACACTTATGGAAAATAAACAATTAGTAAAATGTTACATATTTAAGGCCAGAAGGAATTTGATATCCTCTGCACTCTGATGTTACAGGTGGGTATTATGTATTTTCCAGGTATATCATTCAATTCTATACCACAATCCTTCAGATGATATGAAAATGCAGTATATATCAAAAATCAGTTTGATTTTGCGTTATAGTCTATATAAACCCCTTTTTGGCCTCTGTCTTTTTAAGAACATCCTACCGTTTCTAACATTCCCACATCAGCACGTTTTCAAACAAGGCTTCCGGGGAGGGGTGCTCTGTGGAGCTGGAGCTTGGCTGCAGACTGAGCTTCAGGGAGGAGCTTTGTACAAATGGGCAGTGCTTTGTACCAGTAAGAGTTTAGGCAGCTCCACATGGCGACCACAGGAGATTCTTAAACATGCATGAATGCGTCAAAGCAACACTCTGGGTACGTTTTTGATGAGGAAATGACATTTTCACATATCACTCATAAAAAAGCCCTTGCTGAGCAAACTACATGATTATACGAATGCAAAACTCAATAAGAGTGAATTGGAAGCATTCAGAAATGCATTAGCACTGACTGGTCTTGGTGAATACCCGGACCGATACTTCCAAAATAGTTACCTTTCTTGTCAATAAAGACAGTATAGAGGTTGGTTGGTCATACTGTGCTAATGACATGTGTGTTGTTTTCAGAATAGCAGTACAGCCTGCTCTGTTTACCTCTTAGCCCTGATGGCGAGCTCCAACCCGCTCCTTGATCCCAGCTAATCCTCTGTGCTAATCTTCCCCAATCATGAGTAAAAGCCAAGGTAGGAATAGATTGATTGTTACTGCCCAAAGTCTGCCCTCTTCCCTTCAAGCCTTTCAATGGGGTGAGAAGCTTCTGGCCTCTGAAACAACAGCGGTCCCAGGGGATCCTTGGGTTAGAACCATGTGCACAACTATGATGGTCCTCGCCACGATGGCTCTCATCCTGCGGCAGAGGTTCTCAAACAAAATTCAACCGTGAGTACCTAACAGTAACAGATTCAACTATTTTTTATAGATTTGGTCTTATTGTGTACCATCTTTTGATTGGTTTTGGAGCAACTAGAAAAAGAAAAGTGTTTAATAGTTCACAGTATAAATTATATAAGATGCTTCCACCCAGTTCTGAACAGTCACACATACAGAAAAAAAAATGTTTCTGTGTGGGAGAAAGTGTGAAAGAGAAAGGAGAGACTTGTCTGCACCATTGATTTAAAATTACCCCTGTGATTATTCTGGAGTTTGTCTCAAGCAGCGGTGTGTGAATTAAGTTGATGGCTTCATAATAACCGTGTGTTCCAGATCTTTCTGAAGGAGCGATGAATGGAGGAGAAAATAGCTGAGCTCTTGAGTTCATGGCTGCTAATTGACTCAAAGTGCAATCTTCCCTCTTCTGGGCCTACTTACACACTCTCGCTGCAATCACAAACAAATGGCACGTGGTGATTGCACCAAAGAGCCTGGGAACATCTGGCTCGCAACATTAGGAGTTGAGAAAAAGCAGAATCTCATTTATTGAGGATTTAATTAAAGAAATTAATTAAATATATACCATTAACATATCTACCCATCCATTCAACAATCCATCCATCTAATTTAATAGATTTTTAAAATTTTGCATTTATTTATCTCCTTTTGTAGACAGAAAGAAGATACTGAAATGGAAATGCCATACGTAAAGAGCAATGGGACAACAGAAACCCCAGAATGACATTATGGCAAGGTAAAAACACACAAATGAATTCTAGCAAATTAGGAAAAACTTGTTTGATTAAACCTATGAAAAACACTTCATTTAACTTTTCTTGGATTACTCAAATCCTACAATTTTTTGCATTTATGGAATTGTTCAAAAGCCTTCACATGTACAGTTGGAGCAGCAAATATATCAAACATCTTAATTTTTACATTAAATTCAAAAGGCAGGAATCGAGCTTGTCTGCGTGTGCAAAAGTGGAACAGTAGAGCACATTGCAAAGGCACAGATGCATGAAGAGCCAAGACGCCTGCCCCACATTCAGCTTTTAAGTTCTGCTAATACTAAATGATTCAGAGGCAGAAAAACAATCCGTCATCTCTTTGCATGGTTATTATAAATTCATTTTGTCACTGCAGCCACACTTTTGAACACACAAGTAAAATACACCTACAGACAAAGAAGAAAAACTTAAGCACTTAGATGAAGTGGTGGGAATGAAATTGTACATTGAAAGGTCACGTGACTGTACTGCAATGATTATAAAGTATATCCTGGACAATGAAGATGGCAGTACAGGAACGTTTGGTCCCACATCAGCAGGGTTTCAAAGCCACTCAGATCTGAACACAACCAAAATTGCAGAACAGATTCCTACAGCCGTTGTAACTGGTCCTCTAATCCGGCAGATTGGCACAGGGTCAGAGTTGACGTTCGAGCTAATCCCACATGTTTGATTGGGGAAAGATTGGGTGACCTGGCTTTCAATGGGATGGACTCAGTGTGACGTAGGCAGCCTGTACATGTGCCATGAGTGGACGGGCACTGCCCTGTTGACATGTCAACCCTTTCTGATCTGTATACTGACCTTCAGAAATCCATAAATTAAACAAAAAAACCATAGTACTCTTAAGCGATACAGCAATACATCATTTGTGACAGAGCAGGTAGGCTTACAGTCTAGTGGGGGTAGGAAGAGGAGATGAACTTTGCATTTTCTTTACAGCATTGTTGATGTAAAATAAATTTGAAGTTGAATTTTTGAAATATTCAGTGGGATTTTCTCTATATGTCTATAAACATGTGTTTTATGGACAATCTGTATGCTGGGATGTCACTGCTGTCAGGACCTCCAGCGACACTACCAGAAGTGACCTAAAGTCGTACCATATGGCTCCTCACACCATGATATCAAACATGGAGTCCGGCTGTTATCAGCCGAGGAAACATGTTGTGGGATGACATGGTATCCTATGTTTGAATAGCAGATGAATATATAATTATGGGGTTCTGTAATGTTTGGTGCACAGTGCAACAATCCCCCAATAGTATGGTCCGTCTTTGACAGCCAGAACCCTCACATCATGTGTTGTCTCTCTGTACCCAGTGGGTTCAACATTAGGTCACTGTGACTTCTACACATGTTGGACAATTGCACAATAAAACCACCTGCAAACCCCACATTTTAACCTCTATTAAACTCCATCAAGTGCTTGTAATGCTGTCTAATGTGTCTGTGGATGACCTTTACTGAATGTTTTTTACTGACTCCAGCACCTTAAAAAAAAGGATATCATTCTACCCGTTTATGCCTTTTGGTGCCTGTTGTAAACATGGCAGCATCTTATACTGAATCATTTACTGTGATAATTGTTGGTCTGCATGTTGGACAAATTATGTCCAAATCAGACCTTGTCCTCTGATGACTTAACTTTTATTTATTTATTTTTTTGTCAGTGATGTATCTCTCTATAAATCAAATTGATATTTTTGATTGACATATACTGAGGTTTTAAGTTCAGGTCAAAGTTCTCAGACCTGACACTTATTAGCTTTTTATGGACACAAACGTGTTGCTGAGTCACAGCGATTCAGTCTTTTCGAATCGTTTTATTCAATCATGACTTTGCAACTTACACTACTGATAATGCTGTTTGTTTCAAAACACAATGGGAATAGTAATTCAATAAATGATTGACAAAAATATTTTTAGATAGTATTTTTTGATGGTGCCATAAAAATGGTTTTCAGACTCTAAAGAAATTGTAACACGGATCTGTGCTTATAATTAGCTTTTCACATGTAAGCTGACCTTTGGAATTGCAGGTGCACAGGGAGAACTTCTCAAAATTTGTCTGTGCTTCATAACTTATTATCACAAAATATGTGAAGTTTACGTTTTCTTGGCCCTTTCTTATCTTTATTTGACCTGACTGAAACCAGACATGGAAGCTCAGATAACGCAATCGCAAAAAGAGTTACAACAAGTCATAACTCGCATTTGTGTTTGCACGTAGTCAGTAAAACAGATGTCGGATTTGCATACTTTAATCTGTCAAGAAAACTGCTTGAGTTATTAAATGTGTCATGGCGGAGGGAGAAAACATCTCCTGTGTAAAACTCCTCTCTCAGCCAGCAGGAAACTAAATAGTTCTGCGTTTTTAAACATTCCAGGGTGGAAGGTTTCAACAGAGGCTCGATCAGGATGTATTTTATGTGGAGAGCGAGTTGAAAGAACCCAGAAATGTAACTTATGAAAGAAAAAAAAAAGATTAAATGTGCCTCATGTTTGGATTCAAGTAATCATCTGCAGAGCCAAAATAAAAAAAAATAAAAAATAAAATAAAATAGTCCATTGTCTCTTTGAGGACTTGTCTCAAATATACCATCCTGTTTATGGTACTTTTGTGTAACTTTTAGGCCTTGGAAGTGTTTTATTCCACTTGCTGTCTGAATTCTTTTACAAAGACAAGTTTTAAGCTGAATCATGGTGACGTTGTGGCTGGTTGAGCTCTTTTCCTCAAATAAAACCCATCATAAATGCAAATTTTGATTGATTTCTTTTTCTATTTTTTTCTAGCATCTTCTGAGCTCAAAACTTATTTCTTGCAGACTTTGTGAAAACCTTTGATCCTGATTCATCAGCTCTTGACAGCTCACGCCAACACTCTCACCACGAGTATGAAGAACAAAAGAGAAATGGTGGCCTACGCACAGAGGTCTGTTTTGCTAAAAACCTTCCCCACTCCAAATGTCCAACAGATGCTCTCATTGCTGGAACAGGAAATGGCAACACTGCGTATATTTCTTTTCTGAGAGGCAGACTTGAAAAAGGATTCTTTATGGCTAAATATGTTGATTTTTCACAGTCTAAGGCATGTTGATTGTTGTTCAAGCTGTTTATTTTGTTACCAAAGACTCATTTTTTAAATTGAGATGATGTAAAAGCAATAAAAAAGGCTGCAGACTGATTGAGAAAAAAAATAATCTGTATAGCAGATGAATAAAATGTATGATAAACATAGTTTTGTTTTACAGAACTAATAAACACAGCTCCATTTCTACATGCCTCCATATAAGTGCGTGGGAAGGTGCTGAGTTTAGGTTTTTCAAAATAAAAGTCTGTGTTTCTTCTGGTGGTTCTTGAATGGATTTGAACAACACTGGTATTAGTTGGTGTCAACTCATCTGCTTGTCAATGGCTGCATTACAAAACATTGTACTGAAAATGACACTTTTGCAACCTTCTAGATTGGCATAAATTATGATTTGAAAAAACATTTCTTAGGTTTGGGATTAAATAAGAGGAACCTTTAACACAGTACCTCGGGCAAAGTGTTTTAGACAGCAGGTGCCTGGGCGTGCTGTTACAAGGTACAATCTGAGAAAAAAATAACAGTAAATCAGATTTTTTTTTTAACATGGAATTAATTCACTAAAGAAATGATCCCAGGGAATCACACTGAAAACAAAAATAGGCCTTTTATTTTATCTGTGTTGTTATAATCTAATTAAATCCAATTAATTTAAAATAATTTACACTTTGATGTCATGTAAATTTAAATTAGTTAAGTTAAAACAATAAAATATGTACGTTTATGTTTGTACTCTTTTCAAAAATATAATTTTGTGCTATTTTATGCGACAAAAATGTGCCTCAACAATGCAAAAACATGCTACAACTCTTTAATTCTGTATTTGTTTCTTTTGACATATTAATTGTTTTGTGGAAAATGTGCAATAAAAAGGAAAGCTTTGACCAATTGTATGTTAGTATCATTTTAAGTGTCCTGATTTCCAAAGGTTAAAGTTATGTATTGAGATGAATGTGACAAGTATGTTCTTCTCAGAGCTGTCAGACTGAATGAAGTCTTTGTGTGTTACTGAATGTCAAAAATATCCAGATTGTTTCTGTCATGTACTGGATTTTACTTTAAATAAAACATTTTCGGATATTTACAGTACATCAGTGATAAAACAGTAAGCCACATATAAAATATCAACTACTTCAATAGGAAATGGAGACTTTTAAAATTATCATAAAATTATTCTGTTTCATTTGTCCAATATGAAGCTGAAATGAGAAGCAAATGTCCCAAAAGATGATAAAAATACTGTGATGTTAAGAACGTTCCCTCTAGTTTCCAGCAACATTTAGGCAAGCCGTTGTGTTTTTCTGGACAGATGTTTTAAACAGATGTGTTTGCATAACCATATTCAGTAAACAAATCTTTGTTTAGAGATAAAGATAAACAAGAGGATATTGAGAAAAATACTTTGCTTGTACTTCATTGATACCAGCACTTAATTTGAGGCCCAGGGTTCCTTTTTAAAGATCATTATCTGTGGTGGCCATCTTAAATTAAGTGGTTCATGAGATATTTGGTAGACAGACACACACAGATATGGAGAAAAAAAAAACATCAGTATGCAATAAAACAGTGTGTTTTATGATGATGTTTTGTATTTATATTGAGAGAAAAAGCAATTATCTGAAGGTTAGAGATTATGCATCTTGTGTGACCTGAACACTATCTTAACAACAAGAAACAATTTTAGAAAAGAGTATTATAAAACCTATCCATTTATTATTTCATAGCACAATAAACTTCCACTGGCTTTGTAGTGCATCAGGTACAGACTGACTTAAACACAGTGTATTCTGCTGTTCAGTTTCCCTGCATTTGATTTCCACATGACTGATTTTCTATCCTTTTGATGCCCCCTGGTGGTCAACTATCTCGACAGATTACCCAAATAAGGTTTTACAATTAAATAAACTGGTATGCAAACTTACGTCTATTTCAGGCAGAGTCCATATTAGAGCTTCTATTAAAACATGTTTCCATCAGACCATTAAAACTACACTACCCACAATGCAGCTCGAAACATAAACAGGAAGTCTATGCTGCTTTTATCGGCTCTCGGTTGTAGTAGATGTCCCATACACAGAAGCTTGTGTTTTTATTTATTATTTTTACTTCTCTTTGTTCAGTAGAAAATGAATAAAATCAAAAATTGTAGCTTAAGGCTGAATTAGATGAACTTAAACATGTTTAAACAGAAAGGTAATGAATGCGGTGATTCGTGTTGTCGTCTGGTTGTAGTTGAATTTCATTGAATAACTTTAAATATGCTTAACGATAAGACATGTGTCTGTTTTTAAAAGTGTGTTAATTATCATTTGTTTTATTTAAGTCTTCTAGCTACCTTCGTTTTGTAATGTCGTAAGGCCGGGCGAATGCTAACTAGCAAAACGGTGCGTGGTTACCAATGGAGACATGAGACGCCTAAACAGATTTAGCTAACGTTAGCTTATTAGCTTCCCTCAAAGCTTTCCGTCACGAGCTAAGAGATTCAACATGGTGAGTAAAACAGCACACAGCAAACATATTCTTAGTGATATTTTTAGAGTTAAAATGTTCATAACGCGTTTAAAGCACTTGTTTGAGAACATTATCATTATTATCATTTTTGTGAAATTGGAGTTTTATGATATTATTTGATTTTCGGTGTTTTCCTCAGCCTACAAAGGCGAACACGAAAGTCTCTACGAGTAAGTTCCTGCATGATGCAGTTATTTCATGTTGGATATTTTTTCCAAGTTAAAGTAAAAATATTGTCACAGATTTTGAAGAGACAAGAGGGCTTGGGTAAGAGAGTACTTTTGAAAATTAGTTTTGTTTGTGACACATGATGGTTTTTAATGCTCAAATATTAATCATAAATTAAATCAGTTTCTATCTTTACACGAACTGTTTGTGCCAGTGTACAATGTATATCAATAGTAATCAGGGGTCTCTGTTGTGTTCAAAATAAAATACTGCATTGTTTAAATTGAGTACATAGTACACACATGTAGTGTCTAGAAGAGGCTAACTCTAAATACTTAAACACATCATGGCTGTAATAAGATAATCAAACTCCTGTTAAATGTATATTTTTGCAGATGATGATTTCCTTGACAGTTTGTTTGAGGATGAAAGTAAGTTCTGGTTTTATTTGTTTTGGCAGTTTAACAATCTTTCTAACATTGTTAGTGTTGCTAATGTGTGTGGTTATGTTTATGACCCATTACCCTCCAGAACAACCACCGCAATCAAAAATAACTCGTAGAGGACCACTAAAACGGTAAGTTGATCAAATTTAGGAGTCGCGCACCACAAATAATAAATAATCAGCTCTCTTGATCTCCTTGTGAGTCACTCTTTGCTTCTTTTCCAGGTTGTCTACTACTGATGAGATGTTCAGTATCCTGGCAGAGGAGGCAATGAAGGATGGGTTGGACTTTGAGGTACAATTTAAAATGTGAACCAAAGCACAAAGTATAGTCTTGTTTTATATTATTGTATTTTTTCATTTTTTATTGTATTGTTCCTGTTAAAGGACTCTGACGTCTCAGAGGCTGATCCCAGAGACGTGCTGAAGAACTTGAAGGTAGATTATTTTCAAGGAATGAACATCCACATTTATTGTGCAACACATAGTTCACCAAAGTGTCTTTTTTTCACTCAGGACTTGGATGATATGGAGGCTGATCTCTTTTCATTAAAGAAAACACGCAACACAGCTCCTCCACCAACAAAACCACCCGCTACTGGAGGTTTAAAGAAAGACTCCACTTCCATAAAAAGTCCTGAAAATGCAGAGGGAACAGGTAATTCAGTGCAATCTTTCCTCATTATTAGCTTCGTTTTACTACCAGCTTTGAATCAGATGAGTCCTTTTTACATTTAGATGAAGCCACAGCAGGGGGAAAGAAGCCAAACTCCACTCCTCCATCCACAGTCCGTAGCTACAAGAAGTTCCCTTTTGCCGGTGAGAAACCTCAGTGTTTCATGCACACCTAAAATTTAGCTTTTGGTAACCAAACACAAAAGGTAGATGTAATATTTACTCGCTGCTTGTTTTTAATGGCTGCTTATATGCAGAAAACAATAAAGGGGATGATGAACATCTTGGTCAGACATCGGATATTAAAGGTATTTTAGTTTGTGTGTGTGTGTGTGTGTGGGGGGGGGGGGGGGGGGGGGGGTTTTAATTTATAATTTAATAACACAAAGAGCCTTCAGTAGCAACAGTAACTCCATGTTAAAGTGTTTGTTGTTGATACTTTTCATAATTGTGTTCACAAAGAGGTAATTGGTAATTAAATTTAGCTTAAATCCTAAAAAACTGTAACTCTTTAAGGAAGCCATAGAGCCCAACCTTAACATCTTCTGTTGAGTTATTTTCAAGCTCCTGATCAAAATTAAGACTCAACAAACAAAAATGTCAGGTTTGCAGAACTTAGATGTCCACTAGAATTGACAGTTTGTCCACAAACCATCAGCCATCTTTTTATAAGAAGATGCACAGTAAGCCTTGTGAGCGGTTTTGTAGTGGAAGAACTGGCTGGCCAAATATTTGGAAGCTTGAAGGAGCCAAATGTTTTCCGAGTCCAGATCTTGATGTTTCTTCAGTCTGTAGAGCTCCTCGTCTATTCATTTCTATAAATCATCTCTTAACAGAAATATTTAACAATAAGAAAAACCTTTGCAAGCTCCCAGGTGGTTTAACTCCCACTGGGTGGGTGGGGGTTGAAGGATGATCTCACTGAGCTTGTCAATGAAGCTGGAACATTAAATCCAATTTTATCATTTCACAATATTTATTGAGCACATTTCGTTTGCATCCATGTTCTAAAAACTGTCTGCCGTTAATCAAAAGCTAAGAATTTGAGCCAAAGGAGGTTTTTTTGTGTTGAGACAAATTTCAGTATTTGAACAAATATTTGCAGAATTTGACATTTTGTACCAGTGTAAAATTCCAGGTACTTCAGATACGTCTGTAAATATCAAATATTAAAAACATGCAAAAGATTCTTGAGCTATCTTGACCTTTGGAGCCTCCAAAGGTCTGACTTTGGAGGTCTGACTACATATTTTCACTTTTCAGTTTGAGGCTCTCTGGATTTCGAGGTGTGTTTAGGACTGTTTGGTGCTGTTTAAGAGATGCCATATTACCAAAAAAACTCACTAATTTTCATAGAACTGATTAAAAACAGAATGTTCAGTTTTTACCTTGCTCAAATATCATCTGAAATTTCGATGCTGAAACTTGATCCTTCTTTAACACAGAGGTTGTTTGACTAATAGAACCCGCTTACTTTCGCAGGCCTTGACGATCCCCTGGTCGATCCACTCAACGATTTACTTCCAGATCAAACCCAGCCTGAGTCTAAACCTCCACACACCAAGCCTGAAAAAAAACTTCCATCTGCATCGGCATCTCCCGACCCGAAGAAAGAAACACGTAAACCCATAAAGAGTTTTCTTTTTTCTCTTTTTTATTCACCCAACACTAAACCTTTTCCTGTGTTGAACAGAAAAGATGTCCAAAAAGGACAACTTCACTTTTGACGAGGATGAGGACGACCTAATAGACGCGCTTGGAATTGACAGAGATAAAAACAGTCCCAAGAAAAAAGAGACTTTTGTTTGGTCCTCAAAGGAGAAGTAAGGTTCTGTTTGCACTGTTTTAATTTCTCGCTTTTGTTGTTGCTCTTGTTTCTTGTGCTCACTTAATAAATAATTCCTGTGCCCTCAGAACAAAGCCAACGCATCAACAGTCTTTGTTTTTAACATTATTTTATTTCTCTCTTTGGAATTTCTTTCAGAGGCGATGCCCTTCCGAGACCCCGTACAAGAATCGACGACATTCTGGAGGGTTTAACTTCACCACGTCCTGTGGAGCGACCCCCCACGGGTGAGAGGTCCCAAGAGAGGCAGCAGCAAGAGAAGACCTCGAGTGTGAAAGGTGATAGGACGTTGTGGTTTGATCTGTAGGATGGTTGCTGGGAATGTCGTTGGAATAATCAAGTTATTGCGTTCATGTTTATCAGAGACGCTCTTAGACGATGACCTAACCTTCGGGTCTTATCAGCCCACTGTGGGGTCTGTTCCTGAGGGCCGCCAGTCACGCCGCCCGTCTGTCAGGTGCGTCCAAACTAAATGGCTTTTTGTCATTTATTTTGATTCCTTTTCTTCAAATTTTTCTTCCTGTGATCAGATTTTCCACAGAAGACGACAGCGTATCTGCTGCAGAAAAGAAACCAAAACCCACCACCAGTCGACACCGCAACTCTTCCAACTGGCTCGGGCTTAAAACAAGCAACGAGTCTGATTATTTAGGAGGTCCAAAAGAGGTGAAAACGTCATCAGAGTCTCCAAAGGCCTTCTCCTCGCCTGCATTGGAGAGAAAACCATCTTCAAATGGAAGTCAGTTCAGTTCTCTTGGAAAAACGGCAGCAGACGTCCAAACAGACTCCAAACAGAGCAAATCAGAGGCTCCTAAAAGCCAGAGGAAGGACGACAAAGACGAGGATGACTGGTTAGCTGGGGTGCTAAGCAAAAAGAAGGCTTTGTCAGAGTCAAACACGGAGACCAAAATGTCCATACTGCAGGACTCTTTAGAGATGGAATCAACCGTTAGGTACTGTGCAAGGCTACTGACAGAACAACGTGTGCTTCTTATGAATAAATTACATTTTTCTTTTCAGTAACCAAGTCACATCTTCCACTCCAAGAGAAAAAGAAAACACACTTCCATCCATCAAAGAAACTAGGTAGGATTTTTGTTTTGTTATTACATCCTTTTGCAAACATTTAGTGAAGTAAAACGTATTTTTTCCAGTCCTGCAGCTCGTTCCACCCCTGTCAGAGAAGAGAGGCCCAAGCAAGGTTTTATTCTTGTTAACACTTTCTATTGTACGGCTCCAACCGTCAGTATTTATTGTCTGAACCTTTTTGTGATTGTCTTTTTGCAGTTCCACAACACGAAACACAGAACTCATCAGCTGTGACCCAGGAACAGGTGATGATATAGTTGTAACTAAAAAAAAAATCTCACCATCATAAATTATTTGAGTGTTTAAATGCTCCAATTCTTCTAAGCAGGTGTTTTTAACAGCAGACAGTTTGCAGCAGGTATGGATGGAGTTTACTTTCTACACATTAGGGTGTTTTGTTTTTGTATTTTTTTTTTCAAATTAGAAAATTCACTTGCATTGTTCTTGGGTTTTGCTTCTTTTCCTCCAAACATGATCCAGACTCAGTTGCTGGGTCGAGGGGGGCCTGTTGATGCAGGGGTCTTGCAGAAACTTACGGAACAACACGGAGATCAGCAAGCTTTACAGGCTCATATTATCCAGTTGGAGGGACAGGTATCTCCTGATGCATGCACTGGATATGAGTTATTTCTCCCTGACTTCACTTACTCTTCTTCTGTTCCCTTTATGAATTTGCCTTCTCAAAAAAATAAATGTTTTATAATCCAGGTAAAGATCCTGCAGCTGGAGCTAGACCAAAGCCAAACGTTGTTAAAGAGTATCCAGCAGCGGCATGAGCAGGATTTGGAGTTCCTGGAGAACACCCACAAGTAATTCACTCTTTGATGACATATACTGTATGTATTAGTGTATATCCATAAAGTGTGTGTGTGTGTGTGGTGGTTGGGGGTGGGGGGTTCACATGGGTTATACATGGGCTAATGATAATTTGATTTTTAAGCACAAAAAATGATGATCGTATTATACATGAATAAATACAGTTAATGTGCAAGTATCCACGCTTTGAGTTCTCTCATTTATGATACTCTGGGCTTACAGCAGAGTTTGTGTCTGTAAGATTGGAAAATATTCTTCTGTCATTCCAGGACTGGCGTGAAGCTGCTGGAGGAGTCGGCTGCAAAGAGAGAGACAAGAGCGCGGCTCGAGTGTGAGGAGCTGTTGGAAAGACTGGCAGCGTTAACGCGATCAGCCGAGCAGGAACGCTCTGAGCTGCAGGATCAGTACCATCGAAAACTGGCCCAAGCCCAGCAGGACAGAGACCGCGAGCTGGATAGACTCAAAGACCTTCAAAGGTAAACCTGCAATAAAAAAAAACAATGTTAATTTGTACATTTGCTTTATAAAAGGAAATGTACAAATAATTTTTTATTCATAATTTACTTGTTTGATGCTTTAATCAAGAAAATCTATTCTGGAGATGAAAAAGGACCACGAGGATCAACTTCAGAGACTGAAGAAACTAAAGGATGAAGAGATAGATGCTGTTACAAGTGCAACATCTCAAACCAGGTGAGTCATTTATACTTTTAACTTTTGTATTCTGTAACCTGAGTGATAAACTCCTGGCAGAGATTCCCGAACATCTTTCCCCCACAACCACCTCAGCTGACAATGTTTAGTGAAGAGGATCAGCGAGTTTACTCAGAGTTCTTCATAAACAACTGAACTCCTTGAACTATCCACAAAGTTGAGGCCGGACATTGTTTAAACAAAGCTTCTTTTGAACAAATGATTTTGCAGATTGTTTTGAGAGCTACCAACAGCCCACAGTCTAAATTGAGAGGTTGTGTTAATTAGGGGTCAAGGTTTATAAAATAAGACCTCAACACTAGTTTTTGTAATTCTTCCGTTTTCAGACTGAAGATCGAGGCTTCAGACACGGAGCGGCTAATTGGTGCCGCCTTTCCAGTCAATAAAATTACAAATATTTCATCATATTTAATACGCCACAAGGGACACAGCTATAAGTTTTAAATACTGGTTGGACAAATTCTCCCTCCCCTTCTAAGATCCTAACAAGAATGGAGAGCCTGGCAGGTGTTCAACAGAATGAAACCTGCTGTTTTATTCCTAAAGATTTAAACACCCGCAGGATCATTCTGTTCAGCACCTTGGGATAGATTGTCCCTTTTAGGCTGGGAAGTGTGCAACATTTACACTAAAGAGCTCATTTGTTATTTATGTCTCTTTATTGTGCCACAGTTTTTAAATTTCAACTTTTTATGGCTTTTATTATTCACACTTTTAAGAACTATTCCCGATGAGATTTTCTTTTCTTCTCGGTGCAGGTCTCTGGCAGGAGTGATCGAGCAGATGGAGCAGTTCTCCTCCCGCCTCGGCGAGCTCGCATCTCGGGTGGAGAGCGCGCACGAGCACACCGCTCATGGCCTGGAGCAAGGGGCGCGGCACAGAGACGAGCAGCTTCGAAGTACTTCAGACCTCCACACGCACTCTGTACAAATAGGTCAAAGTGAGCCCATCGTGGTCTCAAAGCCCTTCAAATGTTTTGTTTTGTTTTTTTCCCCCCAGTGTTGCAGGACCGTCTGACGCAGCAGCAGAAAGCCATGGTAGAGGAGAGAGCTTACCTCAAGGAAATTATCTCCAGGATGGACACTCAGCTCAGTGAGCAGCAACGGCAGCTCGAGAAGGTGTGAATCTAAAAAAAAAAACACACCTACAGATAACAGTGTCCGTGTACTTTTTGATCATTCGATTTTAGTTTTAAAGACCGATATTGAAAAACTGATGGAATCCGGGTTTGGTTCTTTCTTTGTTTTTGCCGCTTTTTTAGTTTTTATGTTTAAAACTAAATTACTTTGGGGTCAACAAAACGAAAATCGAATGAATAAAAAGTACACGTAACATAGCAGACAGAGGAATGTGTTTTTTTATTTGAAGTACAGCACAAATACAAATGGATGAGGAAAGAAAAGCCATCAAACATGACAGAGTTGTAACCATTTTGGTCCAACATTGAACATAATGGCAGTTTCCATCTTATGAGATATTGCAAGACGTCACACTTAGAGTATGTATTACAAATGACTCTCAGCTACTACCACACCAAATATTAAAGGTATTTAACCTCTATAAAATTTATTTATTTATTTTTTTATGTTTTTAAAACTGTCCCTATGTCATGACAGTAGAATATGAGACGGATAATAAAGATCCTCCCATTGGTCCTACAGCTATTTGCAGAAATACACCTGTGTCAATCACGCTTGTGTAAGCGCTGCTCCTGCCTTTCCCCTCATAGCGTGTACCCTCATTTAAGCTCAAGATAGCTGGTGTGCGGCAGCTGTGCTGTTGGTGGAAAAAAAAAATATTGTACGGGAAAACTGCCATCATTGGTGGCCTTGCTTCGTGTTTACAACAGGCTCTGCTGTGGGGATGGAGCTGTGCAGGGAGGGCTGTAGCGCAACCATGAGCCAGGGTGAAAGGACCTGTAGTAGGGTGTGCTTTTTCAAAATTTCAGGCCAAGTCCACTGTTTTCTCAGAACTCCCTACTGCAGCTTCAAGTTAGGATCTGTAAAACTGACTGCGTTGAAGCCACTTCAACTTTGCCTATAGCCTTTGCCTATTGCTGGTGACCAATAATAAACCGCTAAATGTAGAGCGCTGTGTCGTGTGCTTCAGGAGCGCTGGAAGGTGACAGCAGAGCAGGCCAAAGCAGACTCAACCCAGAGAGGCTTGGAGGACGAGCGGCGCATCCTCACCGCTCAGATCAGCGTGGAAAGAGAGGAGCTGGAGAGAGCCAAGGTGAGGCTGATGAACGCCTGGGTCAGAGCCGAACTGAATTCCACGTGGTTCCACCTCCTGTCGTCTCCTTTTCAGAACGCACTATTGGAAGAGCAGAAGTCTGTGATGCAGCATTGCGCGGAGGAGAGAAAGAAGCTGGCTGTGGAGTGGGCCCACTTCCATACTCAGGAGAAACAGCAGCGCGAGAGAGCTGAACGGGAGGTCAACAGCCTCATAGAGAGGAGAGAAGGCTCCATCATCAGTCTGGCACAGGTTAGATCATTACTTTAATAGAGACGTTAAGTTTACAGCTTTAAACAGGAATTCTGATTCGTCCGTCCGTCCGTCCGTTTTCTTCCGCTTATCCGGGGTCGGGTCGCGGGGGCAGCAGCCTAAGCAGAGAGACCCA
>JARVJO010000096.1:8285345-8298208 GCA_031762555.1 Cynodonichthys magdalenae | reverse complement strand
ATACTCTGATATCCATATGTTCACTGGACAGACAATGTTGGGTGCATGGTTTGGGACAAGGAGAATATAACAATTGGTAAACTATTCTAGAGTGCAAGAATGATTACTTGTAGAAGAGCTTGTCCTGAACATGAAATACGTTGTCTGCCATCAAACCTGGTGACATTTAGGTCAGCAAAGGAGGTCACTAACTCTTGGCCTCAGAATAATTCAGGGATAGACAGATGTGTAAAATATTTTTCTACAAAAATAGCGCTGTTCTCAGATCAGTTCATCTCCACTTTTTTGATTCCTCTGTCAGTCACTGCTGGATGAAGCTCTCAGTCCAGTCAGTCTCTCTGCATGCAAGCTGCTGCTGCTTCAATATCTGTGGATCATCAAGATACAGCTCCTCTTCTCCCAGAAACACGATAAAAGCTTAGAGTCTTCTTAAGAAAGGTTGGGACCTCCAGCTGTAGAGAGAAAAAGAAGCAACTGAAGAGAGAAGCAAGTCTTTTAGAGACACAAACTTCAATCACAACACATTGAGGAACCTTTTTGTTCAGACTTTGTCAGCAATTGTTGGAGTCAGCCTGCTGCTCTGTTAGTTACAGTGTTCCAGATACTGAGATCAGATGTGGTGTAGCAGTAGCTGACAGTCATTCCAACATCCTCCAAGCTCTAACAGATCAGCTGAGACACCACATGAGATCATCATCAGATCTTATTTTGTTGAGACAGCTTTTTTCTTTTAACACTGTATTGATCCCCTAATGGGGAAATTAATTTTCTGCATTTAACATGTGGAGCAGTGGGATGCCAATTACAGTGTCCAGGGAGCACCTGAGGGGTTAAGGGCCTTGCTCAAGGGCCCAAAGTGAGACTGGTTGGTATGGGGAGTTGAATCGGCGACCTTCCGCCATCTCGCAGCTCCTGTGGTGAAACTCATAGAACAGAGTGCCTTTGAATTATCTGGTGAATTAACTATCTGGTGAGCGCAACATTTGCTTGCTCTCAGTAAATAAAGCAAAGCCACTGATGCTGGCTGATGGTCCTCTTTTGCATGTGACCAACCTGTTTGTCTACCATGTGGAGGCAGAGCTGATAAGGCTGAGTTCACCTGAAACTCCTCAGACTGAAAAAGTCTCTTGGAGGAGAAACGTTTCATTAAAGAAGAACCCATCCAGAGGACCTACTAATTTTTTCTTTTTAATTTTTTACCTGGATTACGGAGATGCATCAGGACAAAGCCGCTTTCTTTATTTTATCTGTCATTAAACAATTAGCAGGAACCACTTCAACCTTCTACTGACCTCAGAGTCTCCAGCCTGTAATCTGGACTCTTCTGAAGATCCAACAGCTGCTCAACATCTGGATCCAGCAGATTGTTGAGATTCAGGTACAGATGTCTTAGATGGGAGGGGTTGGACTTCAGAGCTGAGCTCAGAAAAGAACAGCTGATCTTTGACAACCTGCAGCTCCTCAATCTGAATAAACAATAAAAGATGTATGTTTAAAAAAAACAAAACAAGACTTTGAAAAACTTTGTTCCAACTGTACAGACAAGTGTGCTTCAGCAGCTTGCCCAGGTACACTTTCCTGGGGCAGAAGAGACAGCCTGTTACAGTCACTAACTCAAATCCAACAGAGGACACCAGAGCCAAACTGCTATTGTAGGGGGGGACTTAGGCATATATGAAATATGATAAATTATGAATTATTAAAGTATTACTTTAATATATCTCAGAGCAACACTTCTCTTGATTCATTACCCTCGGTCACTCAGGCAAAAGAAGAAACCTGTCAATTAGTTATTATCAGTCTCAAAAATTCAGTCCCAAATAATTGTGAGTTCTTGTCTCAGACAAATCAATAAAATGTTATCAAGACACAACCAGACATTAATTAAAGTTGGTATGCTCTCCACATACCTTTTATTTACAGATTACTATAATACAAGCTATGGTAGCGATGGAGTGATGAGATATTATTTCAACAGAACCACTTGAAATAATGACAAAACTTGACCTAAATCAAGACTGGAAAATTATGACAAATGACCCTGAATGAACTAAAAGGGCAGAAGGGTTGAGCATTAAAACAAACAGACAAACAAATAAACCACACAGCTAAAGGAGAAGTTTTGTGGGGCAAGAGGGATACTTTAGAAGGTTATTCAAAAAGGGAAATGTAACTACTGGTGTTGATAAATTTATAAGAAGTTTAAGGGACGCTGTAAAGTTATGTTTTACCAAAACTCATACGAATATCAAAATCAAATTTTCACTCAACCTCTATGCACCTGTGTCACCAGCAAAAGGTTTGTTGGGTCCTTCCCTTTTTCTGCTGCGTTAGGTACCAAAGCGGAGCTTAGCTAGGAACGGGTTGACTCTGGATGTAGTCTCCCAGGAGAGAAACCGTTGTTGGGCTGCCAGGCACCCAGGCTTTGCGGGTCCAATTTGCCTTTGGTCCATGCAGTCAGATGGTAGCTGCTGGGAAAGGGAGGTTTATCCTCTGTCCAGGATGCGTCAGGGAGAACTGCAAATTGATCCAGAATACTACACACTAGTAACAGGGTGTTGACTTTGAACACATCAGGATTTGAAGGTTTGGTTTTCTTCTAGGGGACAAAGAAAGATGGATGTTTCCTAGTTTAAATGCTTTGCATATCATTAAGAGAGGGGGATGAGTTGACTTTTTCAGGCCCTTTCCTTTTTAAAGTAATAACATGGATTTAATCTTTAAAGTAACCTAATATAAGTAAACGTTCTTTAAGACAGGAGAAACTTTAGTTTAGTTTAACCAGAAAATAATAAACAATTCCTAAGAAAAATTATTAGTTATTATTGAGATCAAAACATTTTAAAGCGTCTACATATATACATATATATGAGAAAGGAAAACATTGCTTAAATAAAAGAAACACAGTTCTTAAATCCTGTAATAAAGAAACAATCTTGTTATGTCCATCTGTAGCTTTTAAATAGAATACAAGGAAACTTAAACTTTGTTTGTGCATAGTTTAAAATAAAGACACTTAGGAAGGAACTCTCCACAGACGTCTGGATCTCCTGAAAGAAACATGGTTAATCTGTGCAGATTAAACAGATATAAAATAGACATTTTGGTACACAAACAAATTTCTTTTCTTTTCTATTTTCACAAACAATGCAAAAATGGCTTTGTTTCAGCTGAAAGTTCCTCTGTTGGAGGTATTTTTGGCCCTGGAATGGAGATAAACAGTCTTGTTGAGGATAGACAGAGGTGGAGTTTGGTCTCTCAAGGTGTAAATTAATCTGAACGTGACAATTTTTGACAAGTTTACGATTGGAGATGGTTCCAAGACGTCTGGTAACTCTGAGAATAACAAAGTTACTGTGGAGCTGTCTGTACCATCTGCGGCGGTTGCTGGTACGCTGATCAGCAGATCCTGTGGGGGTTTTAGTAAAACAGTCATAAAACAAAGTCCTGGTCAAAAGGGGAGTTTGCAACTGGTCTTTGAGAACAGTTAACAAAGGCTCCTCGAGTCCTTGTGAATGCAGAGTTAATAAAATATAGCAAATAATCAATATTCAGCAGGTAGGCCGCCCTACACTATTTTTATTAATAAAGTAAAATGGGCAAATTTGACCCATTTAAAGTTTTTGGTCCAGATGGCATTTTCCCAGTTCTCTTTCAAAGAGGACTAGAATTGCTTCTGGACACAATAACTAGTTTTAAAGAAAATAGTTCAGTTTTAACCTAAAGTTTTAACCTCTAACTGGGCTGCCACCTTATTGTGGTGGAGAGGTTTGAGTGTCCCAATGATCCTAGGAACTAGGGTCACCCAAGGCAAACAGGTCCTATGAGGGATCAGACAAAGTGCAGCCCAAAGACTCCTAATGATGAGTGAAATCAATGAATCTGGTGTTCCATCACCCAGACGCGGGTCACCGGGGCCCCACTCTGGAGCCAGGCCTGGAGGTGGGGCATGTTGGCGAGCGCCTGTTGGCCGGGTTTTTACCCTTGGAGCCCGGCCGGGCACAGCCTGAAGAGGAGATGTGGGTTCCCCTTCTTATGGGCTCACGACCTGTGGAAGGGGCCGTAGGGGTTGGGTGCAATGTGGCGAGTGTTGTGGAAATCTTTATTTATCAAAGACAGAAAACGTGATAACAAAACAACAAGGCACTTTGTAGAATGGTCGTCTGAGTTTTATGGCATATGCAAGGCACAAAAGTTTAACACAGGTCTGAACAGCTCTGCGCCAAACTAGTTGTGCAAAGAGCCAGAGTTTGAAAGCCTCCTTTATACCCAATATCTACATGTTTCTCTAAACAAAGAAGAAAAAAAGATTTTGACAAATTGTCCCTGTAGGGGTGACTACCTCTTCACCACATCCTGTCTTGATGGTAAAACACCTTATCTCAGAGAGAACAAACCAGAAACAATGAACTCATAAAACAATAAAGTCACAAACAGGAGATAGATCACTGAGTCATGGCTTGAGAAGGATGTGGGGCTTTGGAGATAAGTTATTTTTCCAATACAGCGCCTGAGACCTATTTCCTGGATGGACGGTAGTGGGGTCCTAATGACCCTCCCTGCTGATCTCACCACCCTGCCCAGATCCTTCCAGTCTGCAGCAGAACAGCTTCCTTCCCAAACTGTGATGCAGCTCGTCATGATGCTCTGGATGGTTCCTCCATAGAATGTGGTGAGCACAGGCGGTGGAAGGTGTGCCCTTTTCAGCCTGCAGAGGAAGTGCTGGGCTTTCTTCACTATAGACCGGGTGTTTTTAGCCCAAGACAGCTGATTATTTATGTGCACCCCCAGGAACCTGGTGCTCTCTACCACCTCTACCTCTGAGTTGTTGATGAGCAGAGGCGTGTGATGTGACTTTGTTATTCTGAAGTCAACAATGAGCTCTTTTGTTTTGCTGACATTCAGAACCAGGTTATTATCCTCACACCAGCTCACAAGTTGTGCCACCTCTTCACGGTATGCCTGATCATTGTTGTTGGTGATCAAACCCATGACCGTATCGTCTGCGTACTTAATGATGTGGTTGGTGGCAGACCTGTTAAAGATGTCTGTCAGTACGGGGGCGAGCTGATCTGTGCATTCCTTGAGTATTCTCCCTGGAATGTTGTCAGGTCCTGCTGCTTCCCTGATGTTGATGTTCTTCAGTGACCTGCAGACCTCCTCTATTTCAAGGCTCAGTGGCTGTTCGTCAGGCTGTTTGTTCCCTTCACAGCTGGGATGTTGTTTTGAGCCTCAAATCTGCTGAAATATCTAATGAGTTCGTTCAGGAACTCTGTTGTTGTTCTGAGGTGTTTTGTTGTCCCTGTAGTTTGTGATTGACTGTATGCCTTGCCACATGCTCCTGCTGTTTGCTGGGTCATGGAAGAGACTCTGCCCCTTTCGAGCATGAGCACGTTTTGCTTTTCTTATGGCACGATTGAGGTTGGCTGTTCTGAGAACAGTTTTGAAGGATTTCCTTAGCGACCTCTGACCAAACCCTCACCTGCTTTTCTGGAGGTTTGTCCCTGAGTAGCATGGGCTTATATGCAGGAATTAGCATGACAGAGCAGTGGTCCGATGAGCCTAGGTGGGGATGGGGTGTTGCCTTGAAAGCCTCTTTGATGTTGCTGTAGATCCGGTCCAGGGTGTTTAGTCCTCTTGTTGCAAAATTTGGTGAAGCTGAGGGAGAACTGTTTTCATGTTAGCTTGGTTAAAGTCCCCTGCTACAATAAAAACTCCATCTGGCTGCAGACTTTGCAGGTCATTGATGGAATTGTATAGAGTCGTCAGAACTTTCTTGGTATCAGCACTGGGGGGGATGTATACGGCTGTAACGGTAACAGAGGTAAACTCCCTGGGTAAATAGAAGGGCCTACATTTAACAGTTAAAAATTCTATGTCAGCAGAGCAGTGGTTGGCGATTATTTTAGTGTTGTTGCACCAGTTGTTACTGATGTATATACATGCACCTCCACCTCGAATTTTGCCCATCAGCTCACGATCTCTGTCCAGGCGAAATGTTGTTAGCCCCTTCGGGCCAACAGCAGCATCAGGAATGGAAGGGGTTAACCATGTTTCTACCAGAGTGAGAGCGCAGCAGTTTGTTACCTCTCTCCTTGTTGTTAGCTTGAGTTGAAGGTGGTGCATTTTATTTTCCAGCGAGCGCACGTTTGCGAGCAGGAGAGAAGGAACAGAAATACTTGATCCAAAACATAAAGGTGCTTTGTGGAATGGTCGTCTGAGTTTTATTGCAATTGCAAAACACAAAAATATAACACAGGACTGCACAGTTGCACTGAGGCAGTCCTTGAGATCCTCCTTTATACTTCTGACATCTGTTTTTTATCTGAACAGACATTACCACCTCTCTTGGTGATATTTCAGTTTTTATTTTTTAATAAATCTGCAAAGATTTCTACTTTTCTGTTTTTTTCTGTCAAGGTGGGGAGCTGAGTGTACATTAATAAAAAATGAAACTCTTTTGCGTTTCGCAAATAGCTGCAATGAATCAAAGAGTGAAAAATTTAGGAGGTCAATACTTTCCGTACTCACTGGAATATATACACAATGCTTTAACATTTAAGAATTCCTTTACTTTATTCAGTATTGCAAGCTTTTTTGCTATTTTTACTCTTAAGTAATCTAGGAGTTCGATGCGAAACACCTGTTTCTTAATTTTCTTGCCAGTCAGTTTTTTGTGTGACACTAAGTATGCATATGTGAACGTAAAAAGTAATCTTTGTGCAAACCTGTTCAGCGGTCAAGTCCGCATTGAGTCCACCTCGAGTCCACGAGGACCTCCGCAAAATGAAGTACACCTGAGTATGTGGGGGCCTTAACACGCACAAATACATACATACATACACACACACAAACTGGTGGGTGATAAACATGTCTGACCTCAAAGTCTCCAGTGTACACCTTGGACTCTCCAGAAAACAACACAGCTGCTCCACTCCTGAATCCTGCAGCTTGTTGTCAGTCAGGTACAGTTCTTTCAGATGGGAGGGGTTGGACTTCAGAGCTAAGCTCAGAGAAGAACAGCTGATCTCTGACAACCTGCAGCTCAGCAATCTGAATAAAGAATAAAAGATGTTAGTTCAGAAATCAAACAAAAAAAACTTTAGAATCTGAAAACATTGATTTAACTGAAAACTGAACTTGTTTCAAACTAAGTTATTTTAATGATTGATGTTTAATCTGTAATATTAAATTACTGTTACTTTCAGCTGTGCTTTTATTGTGAAAGTTTTCAAATAAACAAGCCAATGTTTTGGAGAAATAATGCATTGTTCAAAATGGTATGTCTGAATGAAAGCAGGAATCTACCTGGATTTGTTTTCAAAACTTTATTCTTGTCTTCTGACTCCAATCAGTTTCAGCAGAGCATTCAGCACAGGCCTCAGCATAAGACCTTGAGCAAAAACCCAAACAAACAGCCCAGCAGACTGAATCTAAGAGCCTGCAAAACTCTAACAACTTCTAAAAACACTCCTAAACTTCAACAATATCACCTCCTTAGTCTCTTCCTGGTTACACCCCTGAAGGTGGTAACTTTTATGTCAGACGTCAGAACATAACTAACTTTTGTTTATACAGACAGAAAGAACACATCGGTAACACAAACACCAACTCTTTGTCTGTTTTAACCTTACATGCAATGATCAGAAAGTATAAAATACAATACTGCATCAAACATTAAGTTAATAAATTACAAAATTCAGTCTAATATCTGATGTTTGATTTAAAGCCAAAATATTGTTTCTAAAGGAGGGTGTGGGGCCATCATTACCATTCCCAATACCAGAACTAGACATTGGACATGTAATAATCTGTATTTGTTGTCTTTGCTTTATTTTTTGGCATTTTTGTTCCTGTTTTTTTTTTATCATTCCTTTATATTTTTTCTCCTCAGTCTACCTTCAGTGTCTTTCCAGTTCTCCTTGCCACCCTCACCTGTCTACAATTTGTATTTAGTTTCTAGCACAGGTGCTGCCACTTATCTCCTCCCGTCTGTATTATTTAACTGGTCTCTTTTCATCACTTACTTGCTGAACCATTGCCTTTCATGCCTTCATGCCCCTCTGTGCTCCTCCATGTTCTCACCTGGTTTGGTTTTGTAGGTTTGCTACTTCACCAGCTTTTCATTTTGCAATTAATAAAATATTTTATTTTTCTTCACCTGATTCTCTCTACCATATCCACACCTTGGATCCAATCCTCCACTTCCTGCTACAGGACCCTGATCAAAAGCTAATTTGGAGCTTCTGACAACTATTTTCCTGTATAAGCTCTGAAACCTTCTTTTTGATTTTTACCAATAGATTTCGTAAATGACTGTTTCCATGGTTTTGTAGAATAATTCAGATCGGGTTTGACAGTAAAAGTAGAATTTGAACCAGAGCTGATCTACACTACCAAAACAAATATACAGTAAATACTTTTTTCAGTAAGTCAAAATATTGCTTTCTTCTTAAGAAAAAGAGGATTCAGCTTACTATCTGGCTTTCAGAAACAATTTATAACCAATATTGAGTCAATTGTATTGTCTGGTACCTCTTGTAACTGATTGCAAAATTTGTATCATATGCTATGAATGTTCAGAAGAAAGTGTCTGAGAAGTGTTAAAACATTAAAAAACTTTTTTTTTCTCTTAAACGTCATGGCTGCTTGTGTAACTGGGATTTTTAGCTGTTAATGGGGATGCCCTGGAATTTATGTGTTTCTCTGTTAGACAGGCTATTCTGGGCTGTTTTAAATACTTACACACCTTGACAGTACACTAAAGCCTACTTCACATTCCCTAGAAAAAGCCAAAATTGGCTAGGGTTGTCGCAGTTTTGTGACAAATTGCATTGAAGAAATTTATTGGGGTTTGTTTACTAACTTGAAACTAAATAGTTGACAACTAAATCAAAATTATCTCTAAACAAGCAGGACAAAATCACTACATTTGAACGTTTTGAATTTTTAAACACAGATTGTGAATGTGTATGTGTTTAAAAATGTGTGTGTGTGTGTGTGTGTATTTAACTATTAAAATGCGTGTGTGCTTAACACTAAGTTTGTGGATTTATTTGTGTGCATCTGCAGCAAGAAAGAAAAGAGACATAAGATATGGACAAGTAGGAGAGGAGTTTTATAAGATAAGATAGTGGGAGAGCAAGGATAGCTAAAATTATGTCTTAATTGAGTGAGCACGTGAATAGAGCTGCTGGAGATTGGAGAACCAGCTGACGCCAGATAGGAAGCATATATATTTTACCGTGTCGTCAGATGGTGGAGGAACAGCAAGTAAGACCAAGATGAGATGTCGACTTCCAACCTGGATGGACAGTTGGGTCAAAAGCCTTGAACTTGCGTGTCACCTCTGTTGATGCGGTACAGCTTACAGAGTGGCAGACCACAGCCTCTGATGGAGGGCTGTATTCTCAGCGTTTTGCTGCTCCAATACAATTCCAAAGGAAAAATTTATAATTCCGGAAAAATAGTTTTCTTCTCATGAAATCAGCTTAAAGCGGGATAGAGACTGGACAGTGGCGAGGCTGTATTCAGTCCGAAACACAAACTGCAAGCACGAACAGCAGGAACGGAACTGAACAGAGCAGAACAGACAAAACTGCAGTTCAGCCTGAGAATAGATAAGTAAATGAAAAACATGATGTTATGTCAGGTGTTTGTCTGTGTGCTGTGAGAAAGTTAGAACAGTGTTTCTGAGAGTGACCTTGTTGCATCTGGTCACACATTAACATCTTCTGGGTACATAGAACATAATTTGTTAAAACATGGTCTAAGAGTAGACAACACAACATAACTGTTAAACAAACTGTAAAACATGATTAACTGCTAAATCAATTATGCAAAATGCAAAGTATAAACATCAGATAATAGGCATTAATCTATGAAACAGTTAAACACATTTGGGTTGAACACATGAAAGAAAAACTTTGGTGCATATTAAATGGACATCAAAGAACTTTAAGAAAAATAAAAGTTTTTCTCTGTTTTTATACAAAGTTAAAAGGACAGGGGCAGAGCAGGAAGTCCTTGGGA
Source organism: Cynodonichthys magdalenae (assembly GCA_031762555.1). NCBI lineage: Eukaryota > Metazoa > Chordata > Actinopteri > Cyprinodontiformes > Rivulidae > Cynodonichthys > Cynodonichthys magdalenae. Next base: position 8,288,176 of record JARVJO010000096.1, on the reverse strand, counting down.
AACTGCACAAATAGTGAGGGGAAACCAACCCATTAATTTGCACTGAAATTGTTATGGGCAATTTTAAGGCAAAGGGACATTGTTTAGTCTCTGGTCCTCAGGGGAGGTCAGGAAGGTCAATCCCCAGGGTCAGCTTCACTGTGATTTTGAGGAATTTCCCTACACCTGCCAGTAAACACTTTTCCTTGCTGCACCACTATGTGCATTAGCAAGCTAATGTTATTGTTGGACCAGCTTCTCAAGAACTGGCACCGGGTGGTGATTCTGCTGCTTATATTGACTGATGTTAAAAAAAAAGCAACTGTCCCATTTTTGCCATCACTGAATGTAGTATACACCACTTCAGTGACATGCACAAATAGATTTAACGCGCAACATTAATGCATGGAGACCTTAATGTGCTTGTATTGTGAAAAGTGAGGGGGAAGTAGTTTTGTACTGATGTTTGGTTGACTGGTGTGCAAGGTGAGTCGTCCTGTTAAGCTTTATGAAATAACATAAAATGATAGACCAGATAATGATCTTTTCCCAACCCTCCTTCATGAATGGACCAAAATGCATGACAACTGTCTACAATCAAGAAAAGACATGTAGACAAAGAAATCAGCAACACAGACAATGGTATAAAAGAAAAACGTCAAGAAATTGTTTCTCAGCAGAAAGAGTAGATTCAGCTGACAATGGTTTCCTAATCAATTAGCAACATTTGTACATTGTTCACGTTGGTCGGGAAAAGTGCGCTTCTTGCTTTTTTTGCAATGAAACTCGCCTTAAAAAATATCCTCTTGGATGGCGTGGAGGTTGAGGGGATGCTGTGAAATCTCCTAGCAGCTCTAGACAATTTGGGGTATCTCTCCTCATTTTTCTGCCACTATTCCAGTGGACCTCCGTTGCATTTTGTGAAGTCTTTTATATAAGCCTTCATCTCACTGTTTTCATCCTTCGCCTGGTCCCTCTCATCACTGGCCAGCAGCATAGCCATCACTGTGTCCTTCTGTTTGAGCACAGCCGGCCCGTGGGTTTAGTACAGAAGCGCACTCCATTAATATATCCCCATGCGAGCTGCTGGGTCTGCTGATTAGTGAACGCAACTATGCTTGCTGCATTGTCATGGACCACAGACATGACAGTGGATGTCCCACTCGGAAATTATCTCTGTCAGATCTCTTGCATTGTGATCCGCTGTGTGACTGGCATCCATTCTTTTTGTTTCTAAAACAAAACTCTCCAGTCGCCAGTCTTCAGTGATGAAATGTGATGTGACTGTGAGATAGGCCTCCATCTGATGCAAGGTCCAGATATCTGTTGTGAAGTTGATTGCATCACATTTCTGTATTGCTTTGTATATCTCTGATCTTGTTGATGAATATTTTGTGTGCAGGACATTCATCACTGTTGCTCTTGTAGGGACGGTGTAGCCGGGCTCAAGTGTGTGCAAAAGTTCTTTAAATCCCTCGCCCTCAACAATGTGCACTGATCTCATATCTCATATTTTTTCTGTAATTTCCGTTTTTCTTTTCTGTGAAAGTGGTGGTCTCAAATCAATTTTCTTTTGTGTGTTAATCTCGGAGCCGCTGATTCTGCAGACATGCTGGCTGAGCTGTCTTCATGACTGTGGGTATAACAGTCAGAAAATGATACATAATGGTAATATATGTATTTTATTCAATTATGCCTGCATTCATTGACAAACAGCTGAAAAATTATTTTTTTTTCGCCTTACACATTTTAAATGACAGTTGGTTGTTGTCGTGTGATATGTGTTTTAACCTTTTCTTTTTTCAGGAACTCCAGCATTTTACAAGAACAAAAAGGGTCCTAAATGATGTTGCCAAACTCAGTCCCCACCACCAGACATCTGCATTGGAAGCATTTCACAGCGTCATCTTGAGATTTGCTCCAAAAAATGTAGTGTATGCTTTCTTTGGAATGCTTTGCAGGTAAATATTTTGTTACTATAATTTGAAATTCTAATAGTTAGTTTGTGCCAATTTTATTGTGTTAGTTTTGTACTTGTCCAGACTCTACCTGGCTGCGCTACATTTCAATGAAAATGCAGGACGAGACCAGTTCGCAACATCCTCAGGGGATCCTCGCTAGACATTTCCCGAAGTCCAAGAAGGGCAAGTGCAGAGTAAAATCCATTTAAACAGAGGCAACGTTTGGTAAGGGTATATGAATATATTTATTTTAGGACCTGAGCACTAGATCTGAAATATTTATTTATTTATTTTAAAATTACACGTAAATTATGTACAAAATGAGATAACTGACTGACTGTTGAATTATATGTTATGTTAAAAACTGTGGGTCTGATTATGGGACCAGTCTTTCAAGACCCGGAACCATATCGTATTGAGCTGCTCCAAATACAAGTCCCACCAGACCTGGCTGCAGAGTATGATCATCCAGAAAAGGAAGAGGTGATCAGTAAGTTTCTCACATTTCAACCAAGAGGAGGGAGTGTGAAGCTGACATACTGTCCTTGGCAGTCAAGAAACTTGAGAAGAATCCGCAGGACTTCACACGAGGGGAGGACTACTCTGATCCCGCACCCAAGAAATCCCAAGCACCAACTGACGAAACTTCTATAGATGATACCTGTAATAACTGAAATGAAAGTAAGTATTACTTGGTGTAAAGAATATTTAATATTTTCAAAATATGATGTGTTTATTTCCAATTGTGTGGTGATCTGTGTTTTTTGCTTTATTTTCTAGTGTTTCTCTGTTCTCCTGTGTTTTTTCTCCCCTCCTGTCTGGCTTCCAGCCCCGCCCCTGCTCACCTGTTTCCCCTTGTGTCTTCCCCAGGTGTTTCTCGTTTGTTCTCAT
>JARVJO010000096.1:8263356-8279907 GCA_031762555.1 Cynodonichthys magdalenae | reverse complement strand
TGACAGTTGTTAATCAGCCACAGATGGAAATCCACCGTCCACCCCCTTTCTGTTTCTATTTTCAGCTCTTCTTGGAAACGGAATATGAAATTTTAATTTGCTCTCAGACATGACAAAGGACATCAGGTGCATACGGGGCTCTTGTGCCAAAAAAATCTGTAGCCTTCTAGAAATCATTCATTCTTTTTTTATTTAAGTCTCCATTAAAAAAAGAAACACATATTTTACGATGCAACATAAAATGATGACATCATAGTGTTACAACCACACAACTTTGAGAGGATTTTTAATATTTTTACATTTATTGTTTTATTCCTCTTTATTCCCATCAATTCCTATTAAGTCCCATGAAACGTTTCCAACTTTGAAAACTCAGAGAATTTGACAACCCTAGATAAAATACAGTGTATAATATGAAACAGTACAAACGGATCCAGTACCATCCAATCTACTGTATTTTGTTTTGGATTTCCCAGTAGATTTTTTCCGGTTTGTTTAGTGCTGTTCGTTGATTCGTGCACTTTCTCTTGTTCATTCAGGTGATAAATGGTCTGATGGAGCGAGAAGACTGGCAACAAGCCATTCAGACCCCTTTGGGTATCTTGCCAGGTGGTTCTGGCAATGCCCTGGCTGCATCCATCCACCACTACTCCCAGTGAGTCCGTTTACTAATGAGTCATTTAAATGCATCAGCTAACGGTGCAGAAGACGATCCAACTTAAGTTAAAAAAAAAAAGACAATTTATCTCCTTCCTGTGTAATTATGGTAAAGGGCTGACTGGGCACATCATTCCTCAGGAGGGTGGAGACACCAGGACTGCTTTGCTGTACAGCAAGAGGTCATTTTAGGTTCGCTGAAACTCTCAGAGGAATGATGTAATGTTTTTAGAAACTATGGCATTTTGACTGACTACAGTCCGGAGTGTAACTGGGCAGAGTTTTATGGACCCACAGCACACGTCGGGGCGGGATCGTCTCCACCTGCTGGCTGGTTGTTGGCACAACATCAAAGAAGCAAAGCCAACACAAGCCATGAAACACATCTGCATAACAAGATGTTGCCAATGAAACAGTTCAAATTTACTCATTGATGAACACAAAGTCTTAAAGCCTTTTTGTGGAAGGTGCTCATATAATTTGACCCAAGACTTCCAAAGACAAATCATAGTGGTTGTGCTTTTTTCCTGTCGAGGTTAGAGTCGTATGCTACGTTCACACTGCAGGCGAATGCCACCCATATCTGATGTTTTCATGACAGTTTGAATGTGACAAATCAAATTTTTTTCAAATTCGACCCAGGCTTTTTCAGTATGTGGTACTAAATCAGATCCATATCTGATGTTTTTCAAAGCGACTGCAGTTTGAAAGCTCGTGTCACATTTCATCTGACTTAAATCAGTGAGGTGGGGATGAGTGGATTGATACAATAATGACACTAATCTTGAGTCATGCTGTTTAAACCTTGTAGCTCCTCACGTCTTCAGCTACAGAACAAAAGTCCAGTTGCTTTGTCTTTGTTCTTTTAATTTTCCACGTCCAGGATGACGAAGTAACGATGTCGGACCGTATCGATACTAAAGTTTCTCGATCGATACTTCCAGCACGTTGCTTTGTTCAAAAAATATCCGGTCAGAGGCAGGTTCAGATATAATCACTGAACTAGACATGCATGTCAGGTAATTATTTAATCAGCTCTGATTGCACAACAACTATCGTGTAGCATCCATGTTTTGCTAATTCTGTAAACAGCGAGCTGAATGTGACGTCACATCATTTCCTGCACATTTGGGTCAGAGTCAGATGGAAGTCCCAAATAAGATTTTACATTTACCGAAAAAGTTCAATATATTTAAAAAAATCAGAAATGAACATTAAGACCTGCAGTGTGAACGTACCCACAGCAAAAGTTGCATTTCATTCTGAAATACTTAAATGTATCCACATTTATTTTTAACTTTTACATTTAGATTTAGGATATACATAAATTATTTGACATTTATTTTAACATTTAGTTAAAATTAGCTAAATGAAAGAACAGTGAGCTAAATAACAATAAAATGTCAGTAATAACTTTCTAACCAGGATTTTACACTTGCAAAGTGAGCTAAATAATGGAAATGTGTTTGTGACATTTCTTTTAACATTTTATTTTACACTTTGCTCCCCAAACATAGTTTGTGTGTACAGTAACCCCTGAAATGTGTTATTGGTCAAAAATCATTCATCATTATATTAATTAAAGAGTCGTGTCCTGGTCAAAATATAAATACTTTGATTGATGATTTTGTTTCACGCTAAGCTTCTAATTCTTGATTCATCAGGTCACCTCCAGCGTGGAACGAAGAGCTGCTACTGAGCTGTGGCTTTATCCTCTGCAAAGGTCTGGTGGGTTCTCTGGACCTGGTGTCAATCCACTTGGCCTCCAGGCAGCGCCTCTTCTCCTTCCTCTCTCTGGCCTGGGGCTTCGTGGCGGACGTCGACATTGAGAGCGAGAGGTACCGCCACGTGGGAGCCATCCGCTTCCTGATGGGCACCCTGGTGCGCCTGGCCACCCTCAGGGTGTATCAGGGCAGGCTGGCATATCTTCCTGTTAAAGAAGCGCCAAGGCTTCAGAGGGGGACCACAAACCACCCGTCGTCCACACCTCAACACCCCCCCCTCTGCTCCTCTCTGCCCTGCCGCCTCGGTCCCAACACGTCGCCGAAGCAGAGCTCCCGCCACAGCCGTGTTGGCACCAACCTAAACCAACACTCCATCTCTAACTCCTCCAACAACGTCATCACCAACATGAGGCCCGAGACGCAGAGCGACAGGAAGACCACCTCCCCCGTGGACTCGCTGCTTCCCGGCCTGGACCAGTGTGTCCCAGAGAGCTGGACCGTGGTCAAAGAGGAGGACTTCGTCTTGGTGCTGGCCATTTACCAGTCGCACCTGGCCGAGGATCTGTGGACCGTCCCCGGAGCGGCGGCGGACGACGGACTCATTCACCTGCTTTACGTGACGGCGGGGATCTCCCGGCCCACCCTGCTGCGCCTCTTCCTGGCCATGGAGAAGGGCGCCCACTTGGCGTGCGACTGCCCGCACCTGGTGTACGAGAAGGTGCGGGCCCTGCGGCTGGAGCCCGCCTCCCCGCAGGGCGTGATTACCGTGGATGGAGAGGTGGTGGAGTACGGACCAGTTCAGGCTCAGGTCCACCCGGGTTTAGCCAGACTCATAATCGGATGATCTTTATATTTCTGGTTTGGCCTTTTTTTTTTTTTACTTATGCTGTTTTCAGAAGTGCCAAAGACATTTAATCAGCCTCTGGAAAGTCCTTTTATTTTTCTACTGAGACAACTTGTCCTTGTTTTTACAGATCTGCCCCCTGTGTCTTCTACTTCTCTCAATGTTAGATTCAGGGTCAAAACCAGGGAGGATTGTTCTTGTTTCTGGCTGGTCCAGGCTAGAGGAGTGAGGAGTGTGTGTGTGGTACTGATCTTTATGTATATCTGTGTGCATTCAAGTACGTACATGTGTGAGATTGTGCATGAGGAGCTTTGGCAGCCCAGTGGCAGAGGAGTGCTTCGTGCACTTTGTTGTCAGACCTCATAAGGGGGGCTCATGTGACATGAAGCATGTTTTTATTTTTTATTTATTGTTTTTTTTTTCTGTCCTCAGAAGCTAGTGGAGAGGCCACACCCCCTCTCATCCACACTATGCCACTCCACCACCCTGACAACGTGGCCTGCCCATCATCTACTTAAACAAAACAACACACAAATCCACCATGGATTTAATGTTGATCAATCTTTAAAATCTGCATAGCTTACAAAAAATACTTTAACCAAATCAAATCTGGTCGTGTTCGACATCGTTGCTCCCGTTCGACCCACTTCTACCCCTCAACCATCATTAAACTGGAAGAACTGCCTCCACTCACACACTTTCTTTTCCTCGTCCTCCCCCCTCTTCTGCTCACACACGTTCCCTTGCATCTCTGCAGCACTTAGCGAGGGGGAGGGGCTCGATCCGAGCATATGATCCCACCACTCCTCTCCTCCTCCTGCCATCTTAAGATTGTACTCTCCCTCCCTCCGCTTGCCTAACGAACCATCAGCACCTAATGTGACCTTAATGTGAGGCTTTACAGCTGTAAAAGCACACTAAATAGAGCGCCTTTTTCTTTTGGCGTACGGGAGCTGTTATGCGGGGCTTTCAAACACAAATTAGGCTGGCTGAAGCACACTCTAGTGGATAAAGTGCAGATTCATACTGTCAGCGCTGGATGTTGAGATGATCAGTGTGAGCCGGAAGGAGTCGTGTTTTTGCTCAAGCATCTGTGGGCTGGAACAGTTAACAATCAATATCTTACCTGCTTTAGATAGTTCTTCAAATGCTCCCAGTTTGAATAAATAAACTGGGATCAGGGAATGTTGTCACATTCACCTCAACTGTGATCCTATTGAAAAGCATGTAGAATTTGCTCATTGTACTCTGTAATCTGCATTTGCTAACTATGATGATATCATCATCCTGCGACACGCATCTAACGCTGCTGAAGATGATATTTAAAATCTAAATTCAAAATGTGTTCATTGAAAGAAATATGGATGGTACCTGTGGTTCGGCAGTTTGAAGTACAGCTCGGACACCAGCCACAACTGCAAGTTTGATGTCTTGCAGGGAAGCGTTAGCGGTGTTAGCAGCATTAGCATTGGCTTTTGTTTTAGGATGATGACATCATGACAAAAGCCACACACCAACAGCAAAATCTGCATTCAATTCTGAAATGACTTAAATGTAAACTTCATCATTTAGATTTACACATTTACATTTAGGATTTAATTTTGACAAAAACTATGTAACATTTAAATTTAAGATTTCGTAAAAATTAGCCAAATGTAAGAACAGTTAGCTAAATACTATTAAAATGTTAGTTAAACTTTTTTAACTAGGATTTTACATTCAGAAAAGAAAATAATAAAAACAAGTTTGTGATGTTTTTTAACATTTCATTTTACACTTGTTGCCCCATAGAGGTCGAGGCCAAAGTGGGTTTTTAACCTAAAACAATTCAAAGGTTTCAAAGTGGTTCATGTGACGCTATTTTTGAAACGTACTCAGTGTTGTCAGTTTCCTGTTATTTACATCATTTGCCAGCATGAACAGAAGTATTAGCATCTAGCTGTAGCACTTCCATTGCAATCTAGTGGCATTTTCTCCTGGATTAATATACAATTTTAGCCAAAATGACGATGTAGCATGAAAGTAATGCGAAGGTTTATAAAAAAATGCTTGCAGAAACTGCTGGGAAACCTGTTAATTCATTAATCCAGTCAGAATTGAACTCTCGTTTCGCCAATTGAGGTTGTTCAAAAGTTACCTCCAACAGGTGACATATTAAGGGTTCATAACCCTTCCTGTCCTAATGTCACTTTTTACAAGCACCTGTCTGTCCTCTACTTAGGAACAAGTCCTGATTCTTTGCAACATGCCCACAGAGTGAAAAAACATCCTGCAGTTTAAATCCTGCTGAATGTGCTGAAAACAGAATCACCTCCAACACTAAAAGTGACACTCTTGATTGTTAGCAAGCTAATGGGGCTCAAAAAAGTGCTGATTTTAAGCTTTTTTTTAGGGGTTTGAAAAAATTATCACTGTCACCCTGAGGACAAAACAACGAATACTTTGAGCTGATGGCACAAATAACGTTTTTTCAGGGACTTCCACTAAACAAAGCACAAACACATTTTTTTTTTTTAATTTTAAATCAAAATTCAAGCTTAAATAAAGACTGTCAAGAAACTATTACTGTGGCACCACAGCTGAAGGAGTCATGCTCCAAAGATGGCGTCTCTGTAATGGGAGTAAAAGCTTCTCAGCTGGGCGTACTTTGCAAAAAATATAAATAATATATATATACAGTATATCTATCCATGAGGGAATCTTGTGTTACTTAAGCTTCTGCAGTTTTGGTTCAGTAGGGTGTACATTAGCATATATGAATGTGAAATAAGCTTGCAGCTTGTTTAAACTTTCAAAACATCTAAGAAAATGTTTAGATACCAGAGCTTTGACTTAAAATCATTTTATTTTGACAAACGAGAGTCGACCCACCTCCCCGTCATTTTGTTTGAGGGGAACTCAGCTGCCTGTGAAACAGATGCTATAAATTCAGCTCCTTACTGCGGTGCCATTTTCATCTCAGACTTGATTTTTACATCCTGTGACTTTTCCTCACACTGCTGCTACACCTCATCTCCATCAAACTGTACCGTCCTTCCACTCAGTGCTCAGTCAAGTTCATCCAGCTGTCCAGATGTGCCGTGTCGGCTGGGATGAGCTATGCAAACGCCGAGTCATGGCTGCATATATTTGCAGCCCGAGTTGGGGAGGGTGGCGGGGTGGGGTTCCCCCTGCTGGAATTATTGTCAAATGTGGAGCGAAAGGCTTCATCTTTTTCTGTTACACAACATGACCTCTTCAAAACATTTTTTTCTTATTTTTGTACATCCCCAATTCTAAAATAATAATAATAAGTTGGGATATCTCAGGGACCCCTATTTTATTCACAATGGAACATAATAAACATGTTAAAACTAAGAAATTGTGGCATGTTTTAGGGGAACAAAAAGCTAATTTGAATTGAACATTAGCTAAAAGAGCATTTAGCAACTAATTTGCTGATCTTCTCTGGATCGAAACTCAATAAAATCTATTCTGTGGTCAGACGAAACAAAATGTGAGTTTCTGTTTGGAAATCATGGCTGTGTTCAAAGTCAGGGACCGTGTCCTTCGAAGGACCCGGCCTATGCTGACTGGGTCCTTTGTTGACCATGAAGACCAGAAGAAAGTGGCTGTGAATTTGGATGGTATATGTCTTGTCGCCTAGCAACTGTGATGGCGCTAAAGAGAAGCAATGAAATTGGAAATTAGCAAAATGTTAATACATTAATATTATTAATATCATAAATTAACTAAATTAGTTTATCTGCAATTAATAAAGAACTAAGAGACCTATCATACAAGCTTGTTTACTGTGACAAGAATAAAATAAAAACCTGTTTATACAAATGACAAAAGCATAACAAGTTTCAGTTTTTATACCACCTGATTTTTATTTAAAACTAATCCTCTGGTCGGCCCGCATTGCATCTTGGGACCTGTCCCTTAAATCAGGGGAAAAGGAGGACGCATTTGTGGGCCGCAACTGGAGGAGCCTTTGATGCGGCGCAGTGAAGTAATCTGCCTTCAAAGGATGCAGACCCTGAATTTGGACACAGCCTATGTCCACCTTGTCCTTTGTACTATAGAGGGAGAAACTTTCCAGTCAGTTATCAGCAGACATTTCAAAAACCTGCCTCGCTGATGGTGTAGGGGTGCCTTATATGATGGGATAAGACTTAGACAATATTCACAAATGGATTTGTGGTATTTGTAAATCGCTGTATTCTGTTATTAATTTATTATATATTTATTATATATTTTACACAACGTCCATTTCTTTGGAACTGGGGTTGTATTTAGGTCCAAATAAGTTGTGGCTAAAGACTTTGTTAAATCCAGCCAACATCCAGCTCATTGTAATGTAGAATAAATGCAATGTTCAAAATGGTATGTCTGAATAAATGCAAGAATTCACTGGATTTCATCTAAAATCTTTATTCTTATCTCCTGACTCCAATCAGGTACAGCTCAGCACAGGCCTCAGCGTAAGACCTTGGGCTAAACCCAAACAAAACAGCCCAGCAGGCTGAATCTAACAGAGCCTGGAAAACTCTAACAACTTCTAAAAACACTTCAACGTTATAACCTCTTCAGTCTCTTCCTGGTTACAACCCCTGAAGGTGGTAACTTTTACATCAGACGTAGAACGTAACTCATTTTTGTTTCTTGTTTACAGACAGAAAGAACACATCGATAACACACACACCAACTCTTTGTCTGTTTTAACCTTACTGCTGCAATGATCAGAAAGTATAAAATACAATAATACATCAAGCATTCGGTTAATCAATTACAAAATTTCCTTCAGTAACACGATCACAGTATTAAACCTGTGATAAACAGCATGAAACTCTTCAAAACTTCTGGTACTGTAGTGATTCTACTGGCTGCTGGGACACATCAGCTGCTCTTAAAAAACACACACTGTATTGTCGATAAAATGGTTTAAAAATCTATTTTTATTTGTTGTTGATTTCAAACTGTAAACTGAAGGAAGTGTTTGTATAGGAACCCAATAATGTTTCAATAAAACTTTTTTTTTCAAGCTTGTCCTGAAATCTTCTTAAAACGTATGCTGCTGTCAGAAACCAGAGATAGTTTCATAGTTGGTGAATGGCTTGCACACTTTTTTATGAAGTATGTGCCCCGTGTTAGTTACATTTTTTTTAATAACTGAAAATAATTCAAGATTTAATGCCTTTGTCTTCACACAATACAATAGTTTAGATTGTGTACAGAGCTTAACTTAAAGAATAATTTATTTCTGTGTGTTGGGAACATCCATTTTTTTTGTTTAGTTTTATAAACACATTTAGGTGGTAAAAATAAAAGCCTTGGGATAGACAACGTTAACTATTAATAATACAAAAGAAGGCATCAGGTTAATGATTGAAAAAGAAAACCCAAACAGCTTATATTTGAAAGAATTTTGAGTGGCACAATGTAAAAATGTGAAACTTTGTTTATTCATTTATTTTAGAGATGTTTTATTGATGATTTCAGATAACATTATTTCTACATACTGATTTTTATTGTTATAAACTGGTAAATAGTGAGGATGTAAATGAAGGCAAGCATAACAGACAACAAAGTGTTGCTGAACTGAATCCCAATGTCTGCTAAATGTGGAACACACACACACACACACACACACATACAGGAGGGAAGCTGTGATGGGAAGGATATGACAGGAAACCAAACAGAAAAGCAGAGTTTTACACCAAAGGAGTTGACAAACACCACAGGTGTGAAGGGGGAGCAGTGAGTCAGATTGACTGAACAAAACACCTCAAAACAACATGAAAGAACCATTAGAACCACAAACTCATGTTGGGAAGGTGACCAAAAATAAACTTGTTGAAATAACTTGTGAATATTTATATTATACTATATATTAAAATAAAATGTTAAATGGAGGTCTATCTATAATTAATTTTAATAGTAGAAGTATGAATGCAAATTTATCTAAAATAACAGACTATTTAAAACAGTTAAATAGGTATTTCAGTGTAATAGCAATCTCAGAAACATGGTTAAATATAAATAATCAAATAGAAGGAAACGAACTATACCACATGAATAGTAGCGATAAAAGAGGTGGGGGAGTCACATTGTTTATCAATTCGGAAATAAAATGTAGGGTTAAGGATAGGATGTCAGCAGTCATTGATAGTGTGATAGATACAAGAAATTTAAAAACAAGTTGGTATGGATTATAAGAAAAGATAAAAGTAAAGAAGCCATGAAACAAAGAAAGAATATTACAGTGATTTATGAAGTAATGGTGATATGAAAGCAACATGGCGAGTAATGAACAGTGTTCTGAATAATCATAAAGTGAAATCAGATATTCCACAATTTTTTTCTAAAAGATAACAAGGAAATCCATTTCTTGGGAAAAAAGGGGCAGATATAAGATTTTTTCTTCTCTCTGCTGCCTTTCATTTCATTTTATTTGCGATTTGGATATTTTTTTTCTCTTTTTTACTCTTTTTTTTCTTTTTATATTTTATCTTTTTCTTTTTATTGTATATAGAATTTACCTTGTTTTTAAAGAAACGAATAAAGGAATTGAACTGAAAAAAAAAAAAAAAAAAAAAAAGATATTTTTAAGTCATGATGTGATTAAACAGGTAAGAATTAACTGATGGGCCGAAGAGTGAAGCCTGGACTGAACCGATCTGCCTCTGCGGTTAACATCTTCTTCCAGTAGAGGGAGACAAAGGTCGTGTTTTAAATTGAATATCTTTGTCAACTCCTCATGGCGAAGATGGCCGCCATGGCTATGCAACTTTAGCAAACTGCTAATTTGGCAGACATTGGGCTAAAGCTTGGTGTGGTAGTAGCTGAGACTGATCCCTAACACACTCCAAAGGCCAACTGACCAGATGAGATCTGTTTTTACAACATCATCATGAACTGTACCTGACTGTTGTCTAAATATTTCATGAGCCACTTGACAGATTTCTATAAAAATTGCAGAGAGCAATCATAGGGTAAACGCTAACAGCTGATTACTTATTGGAGTAAACCCAATTCATGATGGCTTCCACAGACCCCAGATATTAGGAAATACAAGCATAGCTATAATTCAGCCAGTTTTACAGATACTGTGCTATGACTTGGTGTGGTAGTAGCTGAAACTGATCCCCAACACATATTTTGAAGGCTAACCAACCAGATGAGATCTATTTTTAAAAAGTCCTCATTAAGTCTTGGAGTCAACTGTGTTTGTCTGTTAGCAAAATAATCCATCAACAACTAGATGGATTTGAAAAAAAATCTCAGTGAGCAATCAATGAATGAACATTAACAACTGAATAACTTTTGGAGTCAACCAAATTTAAGATGGTTTCCACAGACCACAAACACTAGGATATACCAACAAAGCTATAATTCAGCCAATTTTACAGATAATGAACAAGAGATCGGTGTGTTAATAGCTGGTCTGAACCCCAACACATACTTTGAGCTCTACACAGAGTGTGATTTATTTTTGCTAAAAGGGGACGTATCATGCAAAGTCCACTTTTTTAGCAATTAAAAGGGGTCTTATTATGCACAATTCACTTTTTACACATTTTTATACTTCAATGTAGGTCTGTACTGCTTCTAGAAACAGTCCAAGTGCCAAAAACTAGTCCCAGAGATTTTTTCTGGAAATATGTAAAGGTTTTGTTAGGGTCAGCGAATGAGTTGTTTCGAAAACTTGTGGATTGTTACATCACAATCCAGGTAACCTAGCAACACCTAAGACCAGACCAGCCACTCACTTGGTAACCCAAACAGAGACTCCACCCACTGCATTAGACCAGTGGTTTTCAAACCTTTTAGCTTCCGGCCCACAAAATAACAGCTGTAATAACTTGTGACCCCGGATATTCCTGCTTTACATCTGCAAACGTTGCTAATAATTCTTTTAAACATGGGCACAATAACAATATGATTACAATGATACTACTTTTATTCATTTATTATTATTATTATTGTATTTTTATTTTTGCAATAACTGACAAAAATAATCCATTAACAATTTATTTGCATTTGAATTGTTGTCTATAAGCCAACTAGGGACCCTCAACTTGATGTTGCATGACCCACAGAGGGGTCCCGACCCCAACTTCAGGAACCACTGCATTAGACCACATTAGTTCTGCTGTTTTAACAACCATCACGGAGAACAGAGATGCGTGGCCTAATTTAATTTTGATTTTTGATGTCCCTGCGATATTGCCAAAGAAAGTTGTATTGTAAATAATTTCACAATGGACTCCTTTGAAAACAACTAATAGTATACAACTGAAGGAAAGCTCTTACTGTTCCTCACAAAACTGCAGATGATGGCGATTTAAGTGATGAATTGTGTGTTTAGTGTTGCTGTTTGACATGAACATGATTTGTCATTTAGTACAAACTGATGCTTAACAATAGCACGTGGCCTTCAACAACAGAGGGGAGCACCTTCCAAACCCTGCAGCCTGGAGACTCCCTCTGCTCGTCTTTCCCCCTCCACAATGCCGACCTCGGGAAGTGGCGACAGACATGCGTTGGCCTCCCTCGACACCAGTCTGTCCCTACCAAGTCCTCACCCGGGACGGCCGCACGTTGTCCTACCCGTCGTCGTCAACCGATCCGGCGGGGGGGATTGCGCTGGAGGAGGCTACAGCCGAGAGCCTCCAGGTAGCAGCGGTACGGACTTTGACTGCCTCTCTGTTAGTCTCCCCCTCCACTACGCCAGCTTCGGGAAGCAGCGACGGATGCAAGTGTGCGTTCCTAACACCAAGGCATCTGACTTTGGTTGGATGTTCTAGTCTGTCCCTACCAAGTCCTCGTGCTTGTAAAAGTGGCCATTTTCACGTATTTGAATTGCAAACATAAATGCTGTGTAAGGTAAAGCTAACATAAAGAAAAGCTTGGGAGGGCGTTGCCAACAGCAGCTTATTTGCATAAACAGGTCATTCTGAGGACAGGCAGAACTGACCAGGTGAAATCTCATAATCTGAAATAGATTTTGTGTATTAAATCTAATGAACATGTTTTGTATAGCACACAGATGTATCCTGTATTGTTCAAGGAACCATAATTGGCCCCCTTTAAATACGTTTATAAGAGATAAGAGGTTTCTGCACCACCGTGACTGTGCATTAATCCTGAATTATTGGCTTGAATGAGCCGCCCTGAATAAGCGTGGCTTGACGTTAGAGCAACAGATTACAGCTGTTGACAATTTGAAGGCTTGTTCAAGCTCAGCTTACATCTGATATCCTGACTTTATAAATCTGTCTTTGAAGAAATGAGCCCCTGAGTGGAGTGGAAGCTGTATAAATTGGAGTGGAGTGGAACCCCATCTAGTAATTGTTGTCTGACTCATTCATATTTTAGGCAGCAGGTGGTGCTGCAGTCTAACTGGTAGAAGCCTCTCCAGCTGAGCGCATGTATGTGAGGTTACAGACCTAATATTTGTGTGTGATACTGAAACATCAAAGCAACTCTCACTGAGGGTCTCCTCTACATTCCCCTTGTCTTAGATTTATAAAATGATGAAGGGAACAACAGCTTTAATAAAAAAATTATCTGTCTTGAGGTTCACCGGTAAATGATTTCAATCTGCTAATCCCAAATGAATGAAAGGATTGCGAAACTTCTAAAACAGGTTAAGTCCCTACTGCTAAATTTAAACTTTTATTTTACTGTGAAATGATTCCTTATTATTTCACAGATTCTGTGTGAAAAAGCTCTGTAATAGTGTAACAAGCTTTACTCAGTCAGTTCATTCTCAGGGTGTGTGTTGCATATAACTGTCAGCTACTACCACTCTGCTGTTCAGTAACAGATGCTTTTGTGTTTAGGACTGATTAACTGTGGCAGACATCTTAAATGTGGTAAATGTTCATTACTTCTTAAGATTTTCATGCAAATCTTTTCACTTGTTCATGAGATATTATGCTAACAGACAGAAAAATAGTTTAAAAAAAGCCATTCAGGAACACAGCTATAAGCTTTGGAAGCAGTATTTTGTATGCATACACCAAATGAGTGAAAATTAGAGATTAAATAAGTTCATACAGTTTACTCAGTGGAAACAGAAAGTTGAACTCCATGAAACCATTTTAGTTTGCTGTTTTATATGGTTTTTACACAATCCCAATTTTATGATTTGTGTGATGGGAGGGTGTCGTTAACCTTTGAGCTGTCTTTTTTTTTCTAGATTTTTATATTTTAATCAACTGTACAGCTGTACTTTTCTCCTAACCCCCCCCCAGAGTCCACACATCCAAACCCTTGTTGACTTTTATTATATCTGAGCTCTGAATTCTATTTTCCAGACTAGACGTTATCTTTTCTTTTGTTTGTGTGTTTTATTTATTTAAGGTTTAATTTCTGCTCTGTGTTTCTGCCTGCCTGCATTCACTAATAGGCTCTCTGAACAACTTGAAGGAAAAGAGGTGGCTGTTATTAGACTGATGCAAATGATTTTATTTTTGCTCCCATCAACACCTGACTTCACCATCCAAACACCTTTTGTTTAAATTTTCTGTTGGATTGATTTCAGCCGGCTGAGAGGAGCTGCTTCAGTGAAATTAATTGTTTCTCCGTTCGGCAAACAGAGCGATTTAGCAAGACTTAAGTTTTTAATCTTATTCCCTCCTTGCTTTATTCTGAACTCTGACAGGATTAATTAAAGGCTTCCCTGACAATCAGCTGCACGCCACAGAGGAAACACCACTTCTAAAAGTTGTAACAGTTGTTTTAAATCCTAATTGTTTCAGTTTGATTGTGTCCATTTTCTTTGGACTACCTCCAGGTTGGGTCTGTTTACCATCACGTCATGAACAAATTACCATTTTAATGGAATTTTTTTTTTGCAACATTCAGTGTCAACAACAAAAGTTTGGCACTGAAGTGATTTTTTTGTTTTGTTTTTTGGAACACTCTAAACAAGCCAAAGTACCTGATCTCCCTGTGAAAAATGCAACACGCCCTCCCTGCCAGCAGATCCAAGGCGCATAGTTCAGCTGGGAGCGGTGCAGCTCAGCGACACTGCCTAAAAAAATCTGTTCCTTTTTACTTCAGGAGGAGTTTGTCTTCTTCTGTTTTCAGTCAGTCAATCGCGTGCTTCACGCTCATAGGGCCCTCTGTCATCTGATGGAAACTGTGCAAGAGAAAATTTGGGCGAGTTGTGTGTGCTGATGCTGCCTGAGGACAGCAAACTGCAAAACTCTGTGTGACAGTCCCGCATTCAGACATCACGTCTTTTACTGTCTTTGTTGTGACAGTTTTAATGTGGCTTCGTTTAACTCAGTGATACAGTCAAATCTGTTTACAGTCAAACTTTGATTGTTGAGTTGTGATTTTTTTTATTTAGGATGAATCTCATCAACCCTGAAAGTGAAAAACTCACGTCTATGCGGTTGACCTGTGAGGTGTGACGATGTAAGTGAACCAGATTGGGGAGGTCCTCATTTTCAAAGGCGGCTGTGGGAGAATACAACACTGATGTTCTCCATTAAGTACATTTAGTACACAGTGTTCCTAATTATGCAATTGCATTTTTCTCTGATGTGCGTAAATAGTGGAAACAAATTAGACAGCATGACTGTTAAGAGTATATTCGAAAGTGAAAATCTCCCAATGATAATATATACTGTATATATAAACTTGAAATTCACAGAATAGCTCTTCAAAGCTGCTGTTTGGATGTGATCTCCTCCATTGAGGATGCTCCCAGAGTTGCTGAGGTCAGGAGATGATATGAACCATGCCATGAGTTTGTCTCCTTTCATGCCTATAGCAGCCAGTGATGCAGAGGCCTTCCTTACAGTGTGAGATGGCGCATTGTTATGAATGAAGATGATTTTAGTCTTCATGTATTTCTGGGCCCACTGCAAGTGTTTCTGCTTGTGAGCATTGACCATTTCACAACTACTGCCTGGTTTGTGGGATTGTTTTGGGGGCAACCAACACTGAAGTCAATGATGAACAGGTTCTCAAACTTTCAAGATTGGACTGTTGCACAGCTTAAAGAGTTTCTTTTGGTCCGTGACGTACCAACTTCTAATGAGAAAAAGGACAAACTTGTTCAGAACATGATGCTCAAATGTTGAGATTAGTGCATAAAATAAACTGGAGATGCTGCAATCATTTCTTCATAACAATATATTATTTACTATAGTGTAGGAAAAAAATGCGATGTTCGAAATGGTATGTCCGAATAAATGCAGGAATCCACTGGATTTACTCTCAAAAACTTTATTCTCGTCTCTGACTCCAATCAATTTCAGCAGTACACACCACAGGCCTCAGTGACCTTGGGCTAAACCCAAACAAAGCAGCCCAGTCTGTCCAGAGTGGATCTGAACAGAGACTCTCCCAACCACTAAAAACTTCAACCCTATAACCTCTTCAGTCTCTTCCTAGTTACACCCCTGAAGGTGGTAACTTTTACATCAGACGTAGAACGTAACTCATTTTTGTTTACAGGCAGAACACTGATAACACACACCAACTCTGTCTGTTTTAAACTTACTGCTGCATTAATCAGAAAGTATAAAATACAAAACTACATCAAACATTCAGTTAATCAATAACAAAATTTCCTTCAATAGTATCTCACAGTATCAAATATATTGCTAGAGTAAGTACTAGTATACAGTGATTATTACAGCAACAGACCAAAAACATGTACAATAGGTTGCCTTCAGGCCCAGCTCCTTGCAAAAGAGATCTGTGATCTCAATGGGACTTGCCTGGTTAAATAGCGGTAAAGATAAAAAAAAAGAAACGTATTTTGACCAGTGAGGCTGAATGAGGGACTTACAGCCTATGTATAAACCTAAATGCTGACTGAAAAGTCGTCCTTCTTGGCCAAACTTCGTGTTTGGCATAAATATGGTTAATGTGTTTTTGGTTTATTGGTGGTAAATGCATTTGTTACTGTGGTTTGTAACCTTCTGCATGTTGTGTGTTATTGTTTATAAACCATGCACAATTATATAGATATGGTCAAGTTTTAAGATAGTAATAAGTGTCCAAAATCATCTGTAGGCTGCAAATTTGATACGTGGCAAAGATCACTGTATGTCACATCGGCATATTTAGCACTGGATCTTTACTATAATACGAGACCTTGGTGTGAAAATCTAAAATTTTAATAATTTTTAAAATATAACTTATTTCATGTATCTGTGATTATTATTGCACATTTACACCCATTTTCCCACTCGTTCAGGTCACACGGAGACACTGGACGACCACAAACTGGACCATGATGAATGAATGAATGAATGAATGAATGAATTAAATTTATTTCAGACAATTAACAATTTTCAATAATAAATAAATCAA
>JARVJO010000096.1:8231488-8257270 GCA_031762555.1 Cynodonichthys magdalenae | reverse complement strand
AAGGTCCCCATAAAGATAGCTGTACTAGACCGTGCGTGTGTGTGTGTGTGTGTGTGTGTGTGTGTGTGTGTGTGTGTGTGTGTGAGAGAGAGAGAGAGAGAGAGAGAGAGAGAGAGAGAGAGTGCGTAATTGTGTGTATATTCTTTAACCAGCACCCACATGAACATTTAAAAGAGATGGATTCTGATCAAACTTAGTAGGTGTGCTTTTGTAACAGAGAAATGATTTTAAGCCTTTTCATCCCTTTAGTTATTCTGATAAAAATAATTTGATAAATAACTTGATAAATAACTTGTCAATCCAATCAAGGAAACAAATTCAAACAGATGTTAATGCGAGGTGTGAACAGTGTAAATCTTCCTCAAGATAAATTTCAGACAGTTTAAAGGATTTTACCGGAATTTTTATCCCTATTGAGG
Organism: Cynodonichthys magdalenae; assembly: GCA_031762555.1. Classification (NCBI taxonomy): domain Eukaryota; kingdom Metazoa; phylum Chordata; class Actinopteri; order Cyprinodontiformes; family Rivulidae; genus Cynodonichthys; species Cynodonichthys magdalenae. The sequence continues at coordinate 8,256,851 of JARVJO010000096.1, read as the reverse complement.
CTTTTGTATGTCTAAACCATCAAGTATTATTATTACTATTTTGCTTAAAATAAAGTTTTTTCTGGTTCCAAATAACAGCAAACAAGTTCTAGATAAAAAAAAAAACAACTTCAGAAAAACATGGCAAATGCAAGTTTTTCACTTTTCAGAAAAAAATCTCAGCTGTACGAGTTGAGATGTCAACTAAAATTATGACGTTTTAGGTGCTTTATTTTAAATGTGTTTGTTTGAGCTGTTAAAGAGCTTTCTTCCAGCGTTATACCACAGTCGCTGTCAGGGAAAGGCAAACAACAAGCCGAAATATGTGTTTAAAAAGCCGAAAACAGCTGAGATGAAGCACAATATGCCAGAGGGGTTTAACGAAAAGCGTACTGTAAGCTTTTGTTCTTGCAAATATTGACTACAGCTGCAGAACTGATGAAACCATACAGTGTCTGAAGTGTGGATGTATGTTTTTGCAGGGTTCACATGGGCTGAACGTCAAGATGCAGCGTATCAATATTCAAAAGTCTTAGCTGCATGACGGCACAAGTGGTGCAATCAAAGTGGCGGCGTTTAGCCTCCAAACTTCCACACATTTTAAATTTGCATTTTCTTTTTGTTTCTCATGATGTCCTCGGGTTGCCTTTGAGACCGAGGGGATAGTTTATGTTTTTGTCCTCTTCTCTCATTGTTTTCTGCATTGTTTCTCCTTATTCGATGTATTGACTGTGTCTGACTCATCCTAAATCTGGATGCACAGTACGACCCAGAAAGCTGTTTTTTTCTATGTACATTGTTAGTTTGCAAACGGTTCAAAGGGATTTTTGTATATGCTGTGCACTAAACAGACACAAAAACTAAAGGAGATCAGGGACACCCAGGGGGTTCTAGCTGAGCTGATTCCGAATCATTTATGTAATATGTTTCATTTGGAAACCATACCACCTTGAAACAATCATCTCCTTCTCTCTCTTTGTACCCAAATATGCTAATCTTTGTGACGCACTGATGTCAGATGAGTCACTGCTGGTAGGTCAAAATTTAATAGATGAAGAATTATCATCACCCATCGACAGAAGCCATGGAGGACTTCTCAAAATGTCATTTTCTTATGATAATCTTACATTTGGTTATCTGAGCAATCTGATTTTATCAGTTATTCTAAGATAATAGTAGTTCAAGCCTATTTTAGTTAGCCAATAGTTATAACAAAAATGAATAGAATAGACAGCTGAGGGCTAGATCTTGTGTCAAGCTAGCACTGCTGGTGGACCGCTAGAATGGCATATAATTTACAACTGGCCCAGTTGTGGTTTGGTTTATGTGGTCCTAATCTGCCTGTTTGGTTTATGTGGTGCTGGCCCGTGCATGAACCGACTTTGGCAAAGCACATCTGGGCCACCACAGGGCCATCATTCATTGTGGTATCGGGCTGAGTGTTAGTACATTGTGTGGGCCAGAACTGGATCAGACAAATTTTGCTATGTGGGAATCCACTGAAAATGATCCAATGAAAGAATTAAATTGAAAGGAGTCAAAAACAGCCTAAAGGAAAAGTTGGAGAAGAAAAAAAAAAAAAAGTACCAAATACTGTATATGTATATAAAAAATCAGCAGTAGTTGCAAGATACTGTACCACAAAGATATGAAAAACTAAAAGTTATTTAATTATTTGAATAGACTTTTAAACCATTAGAAGTTGGACAACTCCCAAAAATCTCTAACATGAATCATAACTGAGAGGTACAGGACTGCAATTAGAAACAAGACGTATTTAGTTTCCACAAACCAAAGAAGCACAGTGATGGGACTGTTTTGACAGGCCTGAAGCTTGAGGTATCTCTATCAGCTCTAAAACCTGCAGCATTGCCAACTAAAACCACCAAAAGGCAGCCACAGCTGATGAAAACAACTCTTGAATATAATTAATTTCATTAAAAGTAAGGCTGGAAAACATAATTTGCACCACATCAGATAGTCGCTATGATAAAATGACACACTGGGGTCAGGTAAGAGTTGTTTCAGAATTAAGAAACATGTCCATTTGTTATGTCTGAGATGAGTCACCTGTCTACGTTTCTTTCTCCCTCATAAAAAACGAGGTCATGGTCTTATCCAGTCACTGTCTTTTTAATCTGTGTGACAGCTACATTTGTGTTTATCGTAACTAGTTTTTCCGGTGCCAGTTTTGTTGTGCTCATTACCTCAGATAACTTGTGCTTGGCATAGAATAAAGGCGTTGTGACTTTGTCATTTGGACCAAAATAATTTTGAATGTAAATGGAATTTGATTTAAACAAAGAATAAATCCACGGCCTGGGTTCTTTTCTTTCGACGTACAAAAACCCAATGTATGACTACATAATGGTCCCAACAGGTAGGAAACATCTGAAACAAAGAATCAAATGGGCAGTGCTCAGTTTCTACATTTTTATCATCGTCATTGTACTCATTCAGACAACAGGAAAAGTCTTTAAAGTTAAGATGTTAGCAACATAATAAAAAGCAGCTAGTCTGTTACTTTCATTTCATTTCTATATAATTCAACAAAATATACAAATACAAATACAGTGTGCAGAAATTCCCAGTTAAACTCCACTTGAAAAGTCCATTTTATGATTTTAGTTACTTCCACAGTAAAATAAAAGCATAAATACACATAAATTAAAACAACATCACTTCAGGATGTGTGAAATAATATACAATACAAAGATGACAGCCATGCTTCCTTAAAATAAGGTATTATAGTACACAAAAATAATAACTGCAGTAAAAGAATAAAACAGTTTGTAAAATAGGGATGATCTAAATTAAAGCAGGACAAGATGTGTTTTAGGTTGTGATCTGTTGGTTTCGGTCATTTCAGTCCAGTTTGAGGGTTAAGCTGATGAACGCACAATGTGCAAATTTCTTTGGTCATCAGAACAGATGTAGACAGCTTCCCTCATATCCCTCGATGTGGTAACAGGTTTCTCCAGGTTTTGGACTTCAGATGTCTAGTTTTAATTTGCAATTTAAGAAGAATTCCAAAAGAGTGAAAAGAACCACTGGAACAGAACTCAGATGCTGTGTTGAAACTGGACACGTGTGCCAGATAATTTCCCCACTCCATTCTGTGTTACAGTTACATAAAAAGCTGATGACAGGTTGAATGATGCACTCGATCTAGCTTGTGCTTTTAGGTTCTTTCACTGGAGCGCCCGTGCTGCTTTTCCTACTCTGCGTTGGAGGCTTGGTCCATTTGTCCCTCAGGCCCCTGAAGTTGTAGAGCCTGCTAAAAGGTAGGTTAAACAGACCCCTCCCTTCCTCCTGTCCAGGAGCTGCCTGTTCAGAAACCTTTGGAATCGTGCCCTGAGGACTGACTTTAGGTTGTAGGTTAGAGTGTGTGTATGGATAGGATGATCCCTGGTGCATTGGAGCCTGGAATTGTGACTGGTCAGATCTGGACCTAATCTGCGCTGTCGGAGGCTGTCGAGAAAGAAGGCCGTGGGAGACCTGTTTTCGACCGGATCCAGACCCAACAGGAGCCCCCGTCACTGGTGCGGGGCTTCGGGATGCTCGTCTGCGAGGAGATGACTTATGATCTGAAACATTGAAACCGCTATAAAACACTCTACTTTCTATCTGACTTCCTGAAGGTTGAGCCCCAGAAACCATAGAGCCTGAAAGGGGTCGATGGGACCTGACTGGTCTGGAAGATGAGAGAGGTCCATTGTCCTGCTTCTGATGTCGCTCTGGTGTAGGGGAATTACTAAAAACCTGTAGAAACAAAGATGAGAAGTTTAGAATCAACAAACATTGCTTTAATATTCATTATTTATAATAAAGTGTACAATAAATGACCAAATGAGATAAAAAATAAACTATCAATCTTTAATCCATTAATTAATTTTGCATTAGATTGAACAAATGTGCCACTTTAAATATTCTTTAAAACGTAAATGGTTTCTAGCAGGATTTTGGTGAGGTCTTAGGGGGAGTAGGGTACATTTATCAGTGATTTTAGATCACTGATAAATGTCACACTGTACAACAATTCTAGCTTTATTAGATACTGGACTGTATGACTTTTGATTGAGGGAAAAGACTGAACACACTCATGGCTGGGTCGTATTTTACAAGTGATTAATACAAGGACATGTAGGTCAGTGTGCATGTATGAAAGTGGCAAAATTTTAATTCACTTATGAGGCTTTAAAATTCTTTTTATGCCTAATTTTACATCAAAGTCTACGTTATGTACTATTATTTATTAGTCTGGTTAGATGGCACAAAATAAATCTAATGCATTTAAATTATCTGATGCAATTTAATGTACAAACTATGTGTAAATGTAAATAGTCTCTTCATTTAACTTAAGTTTTGGTGTGACATTTTATTAAAATTCAGTTGAGACAAATTATATTATTTTAGTGTTTCTATTAGAAAAAGTCTAACTTTCAAAATTCTTACATGTGCTTTCAAAAATACTGTATTGTTCTTGTGAAAATTGTGAGTGATGAAATTATTTTGATAGAAATCCATCTGGCCTTTAACAGTTTCTCATGAGTACATAACCATTTTTTTTGAATGAAAAGAAAACATCTGCTTCCTTGTTATTCATACCTTGCGTCCCTTGGTCTCCCTGGTAGACGGTCTTCCTCTTTTCTCCTCATTGCTGGGTTTTCGTGAACCTTGGTTTGGCGCCTCCTCCCTTCGTGAAGATGTTTTTTCTGGTCTGCCTCCTAAAGAAACCTCTTCCGATTTAAGGTCACCAGTTTTGTCTCTTTCGTTGCCCACATTATCAGCTGATGAGTTGATTATTGCTCTTTTTTGCTTCGAGCTCTGGATCTTATTGCCGTTGGCTACAGTTTCTGTTAAATCATCTTCGTCTTGTGAATGCCTCATGATTCTAATAGCTTCTTGATTGTCTGTCTCTTCAGTCCACTGGGTCTCTTGGCTCATCCCTGTAGTTTTATTTTTCACCTGTATATCATCTTTGTTCTTTGGATGACTGTCCTCCTTTGCCTCATTTTGTTGCCTATTAATTTGGATCAAAGATGACGTGACTCCAGTAGTCTTGGACAAAAGGCCAACCAAAGTGTTTGATGGGTTTTGGTCTGCAGTGCTTAGTGTTGCAGCAGTGGTGCTAGAATTCAAGTGTACAGGACTAGAATCTGTGGTTGTAGAAAAAGCGTTAACATTTGTGAGACTGATACGACCATCCTTCTTCTCATAGTTATGAGAATCAGTTGAGTTCAGGACGAGCTCATTCAAAGGAGAGTCACAACACTCATAAAATTCTTCAGATGTGTTGGAGAAAGTTGAGTCTTCTTTCGGTGAGAAGTACCCATCACTAGTGTCAGACATAGGGGATTGAAAGTCCAGCAGGTTTGACCGCAGGTCGAGTGATGTTTTTTGTGAATCTGGGGTAGATGTGCCTGAAGGAAAAGCATCTGAAGTTGGAGATTTTGCAGCAGCTAATTTGGATTTTTGCTTGGTGGTTGGTGACTTTGAGGTAGCCACTTGTGCAAGATTGAAATCCAAATGAAGAGGTTTCTCTGGAGCGTTTGTGCTCGTTTGTGTCTGTTCATGAAAGGTAATGTGTGTATCACTTTGTTTCAATGTGACTTGTGTTTGTTTACTTAGCTGACTGAGTGCATTTCCAGTACACACATCTATTTTGTCATCAACACCATCTTTGCATATGTATGGGCTCTGTTTTGTATCATTAGTTGGAGCTTTTAAAGACACTGTTCCCTCTAAAACGTCTTGATCTTGAGACATAAACTTACTAAATAATATCTTCTGAGGCTCATGTGATCTTGCAAAGTACGTTTGGGGCTGTATAAAATTAGCAAGTTCACAATTTGTCATGGTTTTTTCTGTCTGTGCCACTGTTACCAAGTCTGAACATGTCTTGGAATCTGTCAACATCAAAGTCTTGGAATCAAAATCTTTAGAAATTATTTCTTGAGTATTTTCACTAGCTGTCTTTAGTGCATCAGTAATCAAAATATCTGATTGCATTTTTAATTTGACTGACAGCTCCCCTGCTATGCCATCTTGTCGTCTATCATCTGTCTTGAGCTTTTTCTCTTGTGAATTCACACACTGTTCTTGCTGTGAAGTACCTTCTAACTTAGTTGGATTCTCTGTTTCTTTTTGAGCTCTTCTGTTACCGGCACTACTGCCCTGCACTTCTGGAGCAGCCTCTGTCCTTTTAACAGAAGATATTTGCATTGGACTTGGGAGGGGAGGCACATTGTGGGCAATTGGCACCTCTGCACTTGAGTCAGGACTTGTAGTCATCTCTGACAGTGTCTGGCTATTTTGGACGCTGCTATCTTTTAAAACCAGGTGGACAGTACGAGGCTTAGGGACTGGTGGAAAAGAAACCAAAAAAGATGATGCAGAAGATGTGAGAACAGGCTGTGTCGGAAAAGATGAGGTGGAAAAAGGTAGGGAAGAAGGGGAGCTGGTGGAGGGATGAGACTTAGACAAAATATCAGCTGTGCTTGAGTGCACTGCTGTAAGAGTGTTATTTATGGAGGTGGAACCTTCAGACTGTGTTGGAGAAGCAGAGGAATGGTGACCGTGCCCAAGTCCAATAGGATTCTGGAGGTTATGAGTCCCTTCAGAGGAGACTTTAGGTTGCATGTTAATAGCTGTTGTGTGTAAATCTGCATGTGACACCACAGTATTTTCTATGTTTGGATGAGGAGGGTTTTCCAACAGGGAGGTCTTTGCACTGTTTGACTTCAAGGTGTGTACTATGTCCACAGCAGGACTTTGTGTATTTACAGTTTTAGTTTCTTTTTCTGAGGTTAGTTTTGTGAGAGAGTCTGACTTCAGGCTGGTTTTGGAGACAGTTTCAGCTTTGTTTGAAGGTCTCTGCTTATTAGATGAGGGTGTTGTGTTGCTAGAATGGGGGCTGAAATCAGATGTATCATGAATTATATCTGTGTCTATGGTTGTGTTTGAATGAAGTTTATTCTCAGTTTTGAGAACCTTACCTTTATTCTGATCAGGTGTAAATTTTTGACTACATGCTTTTTCATCAGCTTTTTTGTCTTTGCTTTTGTTTTGACCAGGAGCGGCAGTATCTACCACCAAATGGTACCACCAAAAAGGTTTGGATTCATTTGAGTCCAAATTTGAACTGGTTCCAGAGGAAGTGATAGGTTTGTTTAAAGGGCTCTCCTTACAAGATAAGGGTGCCTTGTTGCTAGGTTGAGGTGATGTATCAGAGCTGAGATCAGGTGTATTGTGGCCTTCATCTGTATTTACTGCAGTGTTTGAAGAGATTTTTTTCTCTGTTTTGAGAACTTTAGTTTCATCTTTAACAGGTACAGACATTTGACTACACAAAGGCGATTTTTGTTCCGTTGCCTTGTTTTTACTTTTGCTGGGATCAGGAGTGGCAGTAACTAGGACCAATTCCTTAGCTTTTGGTTCATTTTCTATTGGCTGAGTCTTCTCAGTACCCTGGAAATGGACTGGTGTTGGTTTGTTAGCATCTTGACTACTGATAAACCCTGTTAAATCCCTTGTTAGATCAGGTTCTGATTTGGTGAGGGAGTCTGACTTTGTGAAGACGGTGCTTGTTTTGTTTAAAAGTTTCTCCTTGATAGATGAGGGTGCTTCATTACTAGATTTAGGTAGTGTATCGGGTGTAATTTGGACTGTATTTGGGTTTATGGTTATGCTTGAAGACTGTTCCTTTGCCGTTTTGAGTAATTTAGTTTCATCCTTGTCAAGAATAGACTTTTGAATACATTGTGTCTTGTCTTTACTTTTGTTGTGATCATGCACTCCAGTCTCTACCACCAACTCCTTAGGTTTTAATTCATCCGAGTCAGACTTCAGACTTGTTGTGGAGTCAGTTTCAGCTTTGCTTGAAGGTTTCTCTTTACTAGAAGAGGGTACTTTGTTGCTAGATTGTGGTAGTGTTTTTGGACTGAGATCATGTGCATCATGGCTCAGATTTATGTCTCTTTTTGGACAGAGTTTGTCCTCTGTTTTGAGCATTTTAGTTTCATCTTTATCAGGTACCAATTTCTGACTACACGGAGGTGATTTTTGGCCAAGTTCCTTGTGTTTAACTTGGTTTTGATCAGGAGTGGCTGTATTCATCACCAACTCCTTTGGTTTGAGTTCATTTTGAAGTATTTGAAGTTTATTTATTTTCTTAGATACTTCAACCTCTGAAAAAGGTTCACATGGCTGGCTGGATGGAGTGCAAAACTTGATTGCACCAGGTCCAGGTTCTGACTCTGTGAGTCTGTCTAACTTAGATGAAGGTGAAGATGGGGGTAGTGTATTGGAATCAATGTCATGAACTGTATCTACGTTTACAACACTCTCTAAACAAGGCTTTTTATCAAGTTTGGGAACGATATGTGTGTCTTTGTCAATTCCAGATTTTTGACTACATGGATTTTGTTCAGCTGTCTTGTCTTTACTTTTGTTGGAACCAGAAGCAGTATCTATAAACATCTCATTTGCTTTGGGTCCATTTTGTTCTGGTTGGAGTTTAGTCATTTCATCATGTTTAATAGTTATTTGTTTAGGTAGAATTTCCTGTGGCTTGTTAAGTGGACTGAGTGTGAGTAAGTCTGCTTTTGGGCTAATTGTGGAGACAGTTTCAGCTTTGTTTGAGGGTCCTCCCTTATTAGATGAGGATGTTTTATTGCTAGTTTGGGATGATGTACCTTGACTGACATCAAGTCTATCGTGGCTTGAATCTGGATTTATGGCTGCATTTGAATAGAGTTTCTTCTCAGTCTTTAGAGCCTTCGTTTTGTCCTCATGAGGTACAGACTTTTGACTAAATGGAGGTGATGTTTGTTCAGATGCCTTGTCTTCACTTTTGTTGTGACCGGGAACTGCAGTATCTACCACCAACTCTTCAGTTTTGGTTTCATTTTGCGCTAGTGGAAGTTTATTAATTTCCTCGTGTTTATTAGTTATCTGTCTAGGTGTTGCAACCTCTGGCAATGGTTGTTGTGGATTATTGAGAGGACTGCTAAACTTGATTGCTTGGCTGGTTTCAAACCTCTCAGAACGCTGCAGATGGACTTGTGTTGATTTGTTGGCATCCCGAATGTTAATGAACCCTATTACATCCTTTGGTGGGTCAGGCTCTGGCCATACGGGAAGGTATGGGATTAAGTCAGCTTTTTCTAGATTAGTTAGTCCAGGGTGAAGAGGAGGCGTATCCTCACTCAGCCGTCGTCGCTCCTTCTTCTTGGACTTCTCTAATGTTTCAGGCTCTTTAGGACTTTCGTTGCCAACTGAGGTGGTAGGGCAGGGGTTGGTCAAAGCAACCAAGGCATATTTGGGGTTGTGCAATTTTCTAGCAACAGCAGCAGAAGGAGGTATCACAGAGGCAACCTGGGGTCGAGAGTCTGCTTCAGGCTCAGGCTCTGTTGCCACTTTTCGGAGGTCAACAGTCCTGGAAGTCATGTACAGGAGGCGAAATAGTTGGTCAAAGGCATCAACAGCCTGACCTGTAGTCACAGTGACAAGATTTCTATCCAGCCGTGAGGACATCCAGGTGAAACTAAATAAAACAAAAGCAAATACAAAGTTAGACTGTAGCCCACAGTAAACATGTGGTAACTGGAAAGGTAACTGTTCTCGGGATTAAAAAAAACATTTGATAATAAAAAAAAGACAACAAAAGGTAAAAAAAACATGTTTATGAACTTTAGAATGAGCTTAGGATACAATTACAAAAAAGTTACAATATTTCATGTACAAAAAGCCAATAAATGAGTGAGGCATAACTTGCTTTTTGTGTTAAATTTTAAATTATTCTGTTTTACAGAAGGTAATATATTACAGAGCAATTAATTGTGTATGAATGGTTTTGTACTGTTTCCAGAAATAACTTCTTGTGAATTGACACTATATCAATAAACTGAATTGATTTTAACTGCAGGCTAGTTTCTCATCTTTATAGTAAATTGAAACTCATTTGTCTTTTATGATGAGCTTAAATTTAGTATTTAAAAGGAACCTTGCTTATTTTTGTATTCCAATACATCTCTAATCCCAAAACACAAATCAGCTGGAGCACAAAGTGTCTATTTTAGTCTCTCAATAGTTTTTTTTTTTATTGCAGTTGTGTCTTCACACCTTAACACAATAACATGTACACTGACCTGTATGACCCAGAAACAGCTTTGTCGCCATCAATGAACATGAATCTGTGGCCCATTCGCCCTGTAACTTTAGTGCAGTGCCGGGTGTAAAACTCAGAGCCTCTGGTGCAGCAGACACGAAGATGCTGAAATACCCACACACACACACGCACACACACAAATGTTGGAATGAGAACCCTATTCAAAGGCAAACAATATATCCCTTTTTACACAGAACTTTAATGCATCTTTGTGGTACAAGAGTGTGAAAAGACAAATGACTAATGGGGGTTAGGGTGAGGTTATCAAAGCTCCTTTTGCCACTGACACAATAATAAACCAGTAGTGTCTATGGACAACACATTCATACCAGCAAAGCTGCTTTTCTAATCCAATTTTCAGTGCTGGCTTGTTCTGTGCAAGAACTACTTGTATGTCTATTTTTATAGCAATAATGTAAGGAAATGAGTGTTTGCAAATAAGCTGACATGTACAAAAGCATATCTGTACTTTTCCACACTCTCATTTTTTTCTTTTTTGGCAGCTGAAGTGGAATTCTGACATTCCTACAGACTTTGTTCATAAAATTAGGGGTATATTTTTAAGCTTGTTAGTTTTCCTAACGACTGTCTGGAACTCAGACAGAAAAAAATGAAAATATGTTTAAAGAATTTGATGTCATTTTTGATCCTTGATCTTATGAACTGGTTTTTTTAGGATAGTATTTTGGGGGGAAAGTATCATGGTTACTGTTAGGATCACTAGATTTTACTTAGAAGACTTTCAAGATTTATGGAGAAACCAAGTGCTCAGCTGGGACGTGGCTGAAATATTGTGAAACAACTTGCTTTATAGTGGCAGAAATGTTACTGGCACAGCTTGTTTTACAGCTGAGACACTTCTCCATATTGTGGTCACACCCTTAACTTTCTCTGTCTGTCAGAGCCTTCTTTTGGTCAGCAAAATAGATAAATCAACAAACGGCACTTCTGTGTGAGTGTTCAGCTCTAAACAGAGAGTGATAAAGCCTTCAGTTGTCTGTGCTTCATAGAAAATGTTGAAAATACAACCCAAACCAGCTGAGACATAGGAGGATGTGCACCTTTGTAAAAATACCTAACTAATATTGGCACGTTGAAGGGTCCTGTCTAGAGATTTCAAATAAATTTAGAAACTTTCTTAGACAACTGACATATAGAAAAAGTCTATTAGCTTGCTGATGTGCAACATTCTTCTTTCTCTCACTTGAATGTCAACTCATCTGCTCCTCCTCCCGTCCTGTTTATCCTCGCTTCCACTAACTCCAGCTCATCACTTCCAGCTCGCAGCAAAATCTCAATCTGTCACACTTGTCTTCCTCTTTTTGCCAGCCATCTTCTCATTCCGTCACAGTTTTCCTACAGACTTGTCACATATGGAGAATTGGCTGTTAGCTGCTCTTTAATGCACCACAGCTGTCCCTTGGACAAAATATCTCAGCTGCCACAGGAAACCACAGGAGCGCACATCTGTACATAGAATCAATAACATCAGAAAAAAACAGGGGTGTAATGAGATCTTGCAAGACTATAACATCATGAGATTACTCATCTGGATGAAAACTATCATAAGCTTGACCCCCCCTAAAACTGTCTTATGACCTTGTTAAATTAAATTATTTATTATTGAAGAAATTTCTTCCACTTAAACAAACGCATCAAGCACTACGACCAGCGTGATCAAGTCACTCAAGCCCTATTGTCAGAGTAGCTTCTGCAGCTACGTGTTGAGAAGAAGAGTCTCTTGTACATACATTTAAAACAGACTGAATGCTGAGTTCACACTGTAATTGGCTGACATTTAATCCACTGAGTTGGGAGGAAAAGTACAGAGCCTTTCAGGAGACACTGGATGAACAAAATTTATTGTGTGGCCACGAGACAATAACTTGTGGACACTATATAATTAACGCATGGCCACCAGATAATTTTAGTCATTTCTATTTAGAAACTGTTGATAACATTAAAAGTTGTTAACATGGAAACATTTGAATTAATTTCATTTTATTTTAATATAGGAATGAATGACATACTTCAATCACTTAGACAGAAAGTAATTCTTATTATACGTTGCAGCTATAAGACATAGTTGATGACTGGAGTTGTCTTCGTCCATAAAGCTTTATTAGCATTTTTTAAAGCTCAACACTTTAAAAACACTGTGCGGGGTTCTTTTGGAACAGTTAAAAACAAAAGCAACAACAAAGAGACCATGTTGCACAAACTTAACTATGGGCTTGTGGTCACGCATTAATTATTTTTTTCCCTTCCCTTTGTCCTTTTGAAAGAGGAGTTTGACCCCCTTCTAAGGTCTGAAGAGACTCATGAGGAGTCAGACTGGAGAGAGGTCAGTCAGTTCAGTTTGTGGCAAAACATTTTTTGTTAAATGTTTTTTGTTAAAATCTTGTCTTGTTCTCATGAGAAAAGCATCTCGTTACACCCATAGTAAAAAGATGATGCAATTTCCTTTGACAGAACCTGCACCGCTCCTGATTCTGCTCCCTAATAATTCAGAGCACTGCACTGTATGAAACACACAGCTAAGCCCTCCAGTGCCCTTCAGGGAAAGCCTAACAGAAGTGAAATATATGACACAAGACTAAGGAATGGATATTTGTATGCTGGGTACGCTCGTTTCCCCTTGTGCCACTAAAATACTGGCTGTATTTGTGTGTAAATGAATCACACAGACTACTATAATTAATCATACTTACACTCTCTCGATAAATTGTCACTCTGAGTTACTATATCAAGCAAAAGGATGGACAAAACACTTTATTTGACAATGGCTTAGTGTGTTCAAACTTTTGACAATAACATAATAACACAAGTTCCCATTTCACACAGATCCACTCAGCTACCTAATGTTTGACTAATTTAAAAGTAGGGCAACTTCAGGCTAAATGTGCAGATGTATTACTGTGGGCAGGATTGCAGTGGGCAACTCACTTTAAAGCAGAGCGGAGACATCCCACAGAGAAACAGAAGAAAGTAAAATGCTTCTAAAGCAAGAATGATGGACCTTCTCAGCTTTACACAGTCTCTTTATTTATGTCATATGCAATACAGACACACGTTTACATTTATAAACCACAAAGATTCATGAGACACTGTGGCATTTTTGTTTGTTTGCTTGAAATCAAAACCCAGATGGAATTCTCTCTCCTCCACTAACCTGTTTCTTTTGGTACTCTGAGTCTGTTAAGATGTTGCAGCCTTTGTGTATCACTTAGGTTCACAAATCTATCGACAATGAAGAAGCTAATGTATTTTTGATCTCTATTTTTATGATCTGCATATGTTTTCTTAAATATGCATAATGGCTTCAGAATTTATTCAGACCGCCTTTGAGTTTGCAGTTTTGCTTTGTTGGAGTTGTGTGGTAGATGATGCTAAAAAACAAAAAACAAAAAAAAAAGCTGTGTTTTTTGTTCTGGACCTTTGGACGACTCAACGACAAATAGAAAAAAAAAAATAAAGAGTGTATGAACGTATGGATAGATGGAGTCCTAAGTGTAGATTAACAAGAAAAACAATTATTACAACATTTTATGAGATTTATCTCAAAAGAATCTATTAAAAACATTTAAAACAATCTGATTTATGGGTAATGATCCCTTCCTATGTTGTGTACACATGTAAAAGAAAAAAAACCTGTGCTGTCTAAAAAACAGCATGGTCACACCAAAATAATTTGAGTTTTTGGCATGTGCATCTGTTTAATCCAGGTAATTAGCTGAAACTTCTGATGCTCGAACATGTCTGTGGTGTATCGCTTCTGTCACGTGCTGCTCCAAGCCACCAAACAACTCAACAGTAAATGAGTTTAAACAAAACAGGACAAGCAGACTGGGAGCCACCGTGTTCAGTAGAGATACTATTACCCAATAATCAAAAAACACACAAGATAATTTATGAGTCTTGTCAAAACAATTATGTTTGATAAGGAAGCTCGTGTCACAGCTGTTATTTCCACAAAACCTACCTTAACATGTCCTGACATGAAAAAAATGTTTTTTAACTTCAAGTTATTCACATTATACAGTATATCCCTACAGAATATTTTTAGCTGCTCTATTTGACTGAACGTGCATCTGTACACACGTAAATATGGCTGCTACAGATGTTAGCATGTATGGATTGACTTAAAGTTGTTGTGCCATCAGAGCCAACTAATCTGCAGTATAATCTGACTTAAGTGTTTTGTCCAGTGTTACATTTTATCTTGTAGCTTCCTGTCTGCTCTGCACATCTATTAGGTCGTCCTCATCAAAAATGAAGTTGTCCTTTTTGGACATCTTTGCTGTTCAACACAAGATTTAGTGTTGGGTGAATCGACATAGATACCAGCCTTTTGCAAGTACTTGTAAAAAGTGCCCTGATACCCATAACTGTTCAGTATCGATACTGGCATTGATACTCCATTAAATGTGTTGGATTTACTCTGCATCTGCTCCACTGCAGAATAAAGTCAGCAGTAAAAACAAACCCTTTATTGTCAATGAAAGCATTTCTGATACCTCCACAGGGCGGTGGCGTGTGCACAACCATCCGCCAAAATTAGACTTGGTTCTATTTTTGATGGATGCCTGAGCAAATGTGGAGTCAATCTAAAAAGACCACACTACAGGAAAATAAGTGAACACAGCATCCATATTTTCAAAATATTTTACCAAAGACTGGCTACATTTGGTCAAAATTCTAGCTATGTTAATAAATATGTGGATAAACTGTATATATAATGCTGTCAAAATGGCTATGCATACATGCATAATACAAACAAAATATGTTGATATTATTCTAAAATATGGACTTCCACATTTATCACTGACTTTATTTCACAAACAGTGTAAATCATGGTGGAAGCAAATGGCGGTGAAGTGTGTGATGTAGCAGACCCGCACGCAGTGTAAATTTGGGGTTACCGTTTACATTTTAAATGAAAAGTTTGTCAGTTCCATGTTTAAGAAAGAGTTGAACAAATGTTTTAAATGTTGATATGGAGAGCCACTTTGTTTTAAATAAAAGTAGTGTTTTAAAAGTCATTGTGTATTGTTTAGGTCCTAACTCAGTAAGTACTCAGTATCAGTACTCCATATTGGCGAATACCCAAACGGAAGTACTAAGAACGAGTAAGAAAAAACGGTTATCGGGACACCCTTAATCTGTACAGCCCTACCTTAACGTGAAAGTAAAATAAAATGCGACATAAGAGCTTAAATTGCAGCCACTTTAGAAAAACATTGGATATGTATCTGATTTAGTACCACATATGAAAAAAGACCTGGGTTCCAAAAGAAAAAAATACCAGATTTGTCTCGTTTAGACTATCATAAAAAAAAAAAAAATCTAATTTGGATTGAGTGTAAGCAATAAAAACCCTTGGATTTGGGTCACTTTTGCCTGCCGTCTGAACATGGCCTTAAAGCTGGGTTCACACCCACTGCGTTTTGAGCAGCAGGAGCGGCCGGTTTACATGCAAAGTCTATAGTGGATGCGCAGGGGTCTCGTGGCGCATCTAGCGAGTTTAGCGCAGCGCGCAATGAAGCGGTGGGTGTAGTTTGAGCGTTGACGTGCATGCGGCGCGTCCAAAGCAGCTGACACGTGAGTCCAAAAACCTGAACTTTTGCTGCTCGACGCGCTGCATCAACCAATCAGAGAGACTTATATTTCCATGTGACGGTTTCCTGAATGTTGCCCACTAAACTGAAACAGATGGACAGGAGCTTTTTAGCTGAAATCGACCTTCAGTAGTTGGTGTTCTGGCTGGAGATATCACCACCGATGCGGGTGTTAAACTGACCGCGGTGTTAACTGAGCTCGGGACAAAAATAGTTTGTCAGCTCACAGCTCCTGGAGTGGTGAAACTCACTGAACAGACGGCCTCTAAATTATCTGGTGAATTAATTATTTGGTGAGCACAACGTTTGCTTGCTCTCACTAAATAAAGCAAAGCCATTTTCTTTATTTCATCTTTATTTCATTTTTATTTCATCCGCCATTAAAGACGGACCAGAAAAAAACCAAGACGCTCCTCCCATGAAACCGTCTTCAGACGCGCATCTAAATTCGCGTCAGAACGTAGCGCATCCAACTTGAGGTGTTGGACGCGTTTTAGATGCTCAAAATGTGTTTAGTGTGATTGTAGCATGAGAGTAACACTGGCATAAAGAACTGCAGACAATATGCAGTCAATATACTGGGCCTAATTAGTCAGTCTTTTCATAGCAGGCCTTACATAGATATGTGGGAAAGATGTGGTGCATGACAGCAGCTTACCTTGAGGTGTCCAGCATGCATGCTGGCCCTCTGACACATGGACAGGAAATGAGGTAGTGTTGTGCGTTCCAGCAGGATGTAAACAGACACCTTCCTTTTGAAACCAGCATCTAGCAAATCCCTGAAGATGTCCACATCAGTGAAGACATCCATCACCACTGCTATCACCTATAAATGCACACAAAAGCAATGTAGATCAACCACATCAATAAACCTCATTATAGTACAGCAAGATCATCAGGTGTGTGTTAAATATACCTTATACAAACATTACTCACTTTTTCCCCCACAAAATAATCAGGTTGAGCTTAAAGATCTGATTACAATAAACCCAGTTCCGTGCAACTTTATGAGCGTTCTCCATTTATATGACTCATAATCTTTCTGTAAAACGATCCAAGAATGTTTCAGTCAAATAATCTGTCACCGCTGCTGCAAAATAAAACATGTCATAAACTTGTGGCCCCAGATGAGTCATTTGCCTGAACAGAGACACTTGTGCACTCTGCAACACACACACACACGCAGCCTGGCAGTATATTGCATGCAAATATTCAGCATAATGCACATGCTTCAGAGCCACAGGGACGGTTACAGTTTGAGGTGCTGATAAAGCAGCTTAATCAAGTTGCACTTTGCTCCTGATTGTCTCGGTTGGTCTGCGGTGCACTCTGTATTTTATTTTAAAGACTGAGAGTTGCTCACTTTTATTCAACACGAAGCCTTCAATTTAAAACAATCAGACAAGACTTCAGAACATGAACTAGTCTGATAGGTAAATGTTACCAGAAAAACATCATAAATTCAATTAAAGGGACAGTTACGTTATTTTGAAGTTGGGATCTGTGGAAAGCATTTGAGAAACAAATGTCCTACCTGTTAAAAATGAATACAATTTAACAGTTGTAGGCTGCAGTTACATCACATCATAGCCTAGCTACCAGAATGCTACACACTCTAAAAATGAAACGTTGGATTTACTTAACCATATTATGTCAACTGGTTCCACTTAACTGAGGTGAATAAATTCAAAGCAACACACTCATGTTCTTTGGTCAAAAAACTAGTATATTGCTTTGAATTTATTCAACTCAGTTAAGTGGAACCAGTTGACATAACGTGGTTACATAAATCCAACATTTCATTTTTTAGAGTGCATGTGACACAGATTGCATGTAGACTTCCAGCTCATTCTTGATCCAGATGTCAAACATCCAAACTAAAAACTCATCTTTTAAAGAGAACAGGCCTGGGCCTCCTTTGGTAACTTGTTACACACAAAGTTGTGCTTCAAATGCAGCCATGTCTAGGGCAGACAGAGGCATACCAATCGACGCTTTGGCATCGAGTTCCACCTTGTTTGGAATCTGTGTTAAAAATATTACAGTAAATGTAAAAGTAAGTATTGTTTTATTAGCAAGAATATTTGCATTATAGAGCTCAAAATCAGTTGAAAACAAAAAAAAACTTTTTGCTTATTTTATCCAGAGGTATTTTAGGTTAGGTGAAATAAAACATATTTTGAATTACACATCTCAAATACTGTATTTTATTTACTCATTTTATATATATTTGGATAACAGGTGTGGAGGTGAGGGACAACATATAGAAAACAGCACCGGGAACATATAGAGGAAACCCCAGATAAGAGAAATAATTGATAATGCTGGTGTCCTTGAAAATTCCAATACATTATTCCACATGTTAATTAAAAAGTAAGTTGTTAAGTAAAGAATAGAATGTGGAAAAGAAGAGTATCTACCTGAGCACACAACAGAAGTAAAATGGGAGCAATAAATGATCATAAAAACTAAGATAAAGCAAGTAAACCTAAACATATTGACAGAACATGAAAGATGTAACCCAGCAACAACTCACAACCCCACGCATTTGCATAATTTTAAAAAAGATTGGTGGACAGTTTATGTGTATGTCTCTCTGTTCTATGTGCATAATGTTTATATAAGTTTGTTTCCATGTAAAAAAGAGGAATCAATTAAATTTTTTCATGCAAGTTGAGTTTAAAATGCATTGATAGGCTTAATGTTTATATTGGTTAATCATTGATACACCAATATGATAAAGCAATGACAGTGTTGATATAAAACAATGTAGGATTTAATAAGTGTACTATCTCCTCCTTTTATACACATTCACATCATAAATGAAGTATTACATGGCTGCATAGCTGTGGCACCTCATGTGCTCTCTCTCTCTCTCTCTCTTTCTCTCATATATATATATATATATATATATATATAAATTGGACAAACCATGTGATGTTAATTAGCAGTAAATGATTATAAAATAGCATTTGCATTAACATCAATGACACTTTTGAAATAAAATGACAATAATTTTGTCAGTCAACTCCAGTCTGAAGCTGTTCAAAGAGCTATCTGCAACAGGTAAGATATTAATTGCTCCTAACCATCACAAAACCCCATTCCAAAACGCATAATAATGAATACATAAATGTTGAAAATATAGTTTACTTTAGGATAAAACTAGTTAAAGCGATAAAGAAAGACTACTTAGGGATAAAAGTAACAATTAGGCTATACCTACCTTTTGCGCCTGCGCAATCATCTTTCTGACCACCTCTTTGATGTGGGCCTGACCGTCCAGCGGGGGCTGCGTGTACACCGAGGTCCGTGTCACCCCCCTGTACGAGTCGCAGGCGGGCCAGCCCAGGTCCATCTGCGGAAAGGAGGTGTCCGAAAGCTCCGGCCAGTACTGCAGCGATAGCGGCGTCCGCTCGTCGTCCGCGTCCAGCTGGAGAATCTCCGTATCCGGGTCAAAAGGTTCCGCCGCCGCAGTGAGGGCGTCCCGCTCCAGGTCGGAGAGGAAACCCCGCAGACCACGCGCTTCCAGGTATTTCACGAACGCTTCGCGACCATCCCGCAGGAGCGCCTCGAGCGCGAGCCGCTGCTCCTCGCAGTAAAGAAACTCCGGTTTGGACTCGTGCGTCCGCAGGTTGACGTGGTTATCATCCAGACACTGTATCTGAGATAACGCCATTATTCCGAGCCCGGAAAAACTTCCAAATAAACAAAAACAAACACTGAAAAACCTCCTAAAGGAGACGTTTATCTCAAAAACTCTTTGTAAAACTGTCCAAAGACATTCTGACCTCCCTGTTTGCGATTAAACCAGCTTCCACTTTTTGTTCCCACATCCAGGCAGAGCGCACTGTTTGCCATCCCTGACAGCAGAACACTCCCTGACAGTGAAAGTTGGTGACATGCCGCAGGTCGAGCCACCTGACAGGTGTGACATTGACAGGTAAAACACACCCACCTGCACGTGACCTGTAGGGGCCTGCCCCACGTGGAATGATGTATGAGGCCACCACACTCCCCCGTTTTTCCTCATTAAATCATTAGCCCAAGGCAGATCATAACTGTGCCTCTCTACCTGTTCTTTCATGTTCTTTTTATTTATTTATTTTTTTTATCTGTGCTGCCTATAGACTCTATGTTGCACTACTGCCAAAGAGAGAGATGGTGAAAAGACCTAGCTGAAGCACATAATTGGGACATTTGTAACAGAAACAAAGACATAAGAGAGATTATCTTTGTAATACATCCAAACCATTCACAAGGATTGAAAGTGGCCAACCTTTAATTGGTTTGTGTCTTGAGTCACCACAAAAATGGATTTGAAACTCCAAGGAACTCCAGATAAATTTCCAAACACTTTTTTTTAAAGTTAATATCTGCCACACTAAAACCACATAGAAAACAAGTTTTCAGCCAAAATAAAACAGCCTCCAGTGTTTTATTTGTAAGTCGTTCGTATTTTAATCATCTGAAATTACTTCAAAGAGATGATTTTTCATAGTTATGAGTCAAAGGGCAACTTAGTTTGGTGGTTGCTGTCATTAAAGAAGAGGTGAAGGAGGTTGTAGTGTCATGTTTGAGCTTTGCAGTTCGCACCTCAGTGTGGTTCATTAGTCAGATGTGCATATTTTACTACTCGCTGCCTAAAGGCGACAGGCAGGCTATGTCTGTTTCTGCCCAGGTCTGTAGGCTTTTTCACAAGCCTGGTGTGATTTCTGAATGGAATGAGGCATTGAGGGGGGTCTGCTTTTGTGCCAAGAAACGAGGTAGTAACAGCCGAAACAGTCAACATGTGAAAAAGTAAGTCAGTTTTGCCGCGGCTCAGAAGTGTTATAAAGCGATGACATATGGTCTGTGCGTCTGCCACTTTATTTTGATGATTCTGACATAAAGGCTTGAGAAGAAAAGTCAATAATGATTTGCTCTACGACGTGGACATTTTCTGGTCATCAGGTAGAGCATTATAGGTGTCTTATCACTTGTTTTTAGGTGCTTGGATAAACTCATGAATAAAACTGTTTTCATACCCACCATCCTTTGTAAAAATTTGTTAGTTAATTTATCCAATAAAAAGTCCTTTCATAGTTTTTTGGAGGTAAGAAGTCCTAAAATTGACTCCAAATGTATGTTGTTTAAGGTTTCTTTAAGGAGCATTGACTTAAAAATCTAAAGGGGTAGATCAGATATTTTGAAGAGGTCCTAAAGGTAGTATTTCATTGTGCTATGACTTTTGGGGACACAGAATTGGGAGAAAATGTTTACTTGGAATCACATAAAAAAATACAGTCTCCTTACAAAATTGACTGCCAGTTTGCTTACCAATTAACAAAAAAGTACAGGCCTAGAATCACAGACGCTAAAATGAGAAGGTTTTCATGCACCCACGACACCTCTATGACTATTTCGAGAGATTTTTATTCATGAAAATGTTTGGAATAAAATTATAGGGAAGAGCAAGGCTCTGCAACTCACTCAAGGAAACCAATAACCTCCTGAAAAAAACATTTCGGAAACTCCCTCATGAATGGTAATCACTAAAATTTGCAGTCCAATAAGAGGGTTATGAAAAAAAATCTTACTTGTATTGTACATAGCTTTGTTAATGACCTAATTTTGTTGAAACTAGAGTTTATTAGGATTGTATCGATAAGCTGAAGGCTAATCCAACTGGGGTCCAGACCATGATAGATAGCTGTACTCATTAGAGATGTGACGTTCACGAACAATCCGAATCTTTTGATTGGCTCTTTACAACGAACGATATAGGAGCCGGATCGCGGGCAGTAATGAGCCATTTGTAGTTTTTTTTTATTCCTCATATTATCTTTATTTTTTCATCCTTAAATCGCTCACACTTTGCTTTTTCACAGAAAACAGGCAGAGCAGTGAAGTACAGAAGCTCACAGGGAAAGGGGGATGACATCATCACGTACGGTGACGCGATGACGTATTTCCCTACGTGATGATGTCACTCGTTCAAAATCGAACATCTCTTTTGAACAGCTCTATGAAACAAACGGCTCTTCAAGATCCAGAACTCTTCAAAGAGCCATTTATTCCATCTCTAGTACCCATAAAACGATGTCTAAGTGGTTAATGCAGTTTAGAAATATTACATTGCTGTCAATTTTGCATTACCCGGCTATTCATGCAAAAATGTGATATTCCTTCTGAATTCCTTCTGAATTTCCAAGGCAGCACCAGAAGTACCACATCTAATTGCCACAATTATACTTGTATTATGTCCAAACAAACACTTTATTTTTTTATTTGCTGGTTGTTGCGGATGTTTATTGCTTAGAAAGTGACTGTTTTGACCCAGCAATTGTCTGTACAGGTTGAATACTTCCTCCTTCACTAAAAGGGCCTGTAGTTTAGTGTAGTTAGTTGTTTGTTTTTACATCCAACACCTGTGAACAGGACTGACGTTACAGCTCACATGCCTTCTTTCCCTCCTTTAACATTAATCCCATCACACACTGCTCCCTTAGTGAGCCGTCTGAATTCTGGTTCTTCTTGTTTTCTTTCGCTTGCCTTACCCCATTTTTTCTTAACTCGCTATTCTCTACGCTGTCGTAAATTTATTTTTATTATCTCACAACTATGTTTTTATTTTCATCTGGTTGCTTTTCACTCAGCATTTTTGCCCGGTGACAGTGATATTTGTTGCACTTTCTGATTTTTTTTGTGAACGACACAATTATGTAGACTTCAAAATGACTCAGCGGTTCCTGAGCGCATCAGGAGGAGGCGGAGTACAACTTGTACTATTTCTGGTACATCTTTTACCTTCTTTGTTTTTCATCCTCCTGTTTATTGACTATCTGTCATGAGAAAGTCAGAGGTGACTCTGTTAGGAGGAAAGAAGGCGGGTGGGGGAAACAAGTGGTTTGTTGAAACAAAAGAAGAGACAAAGGAGTCAAAGGAAGCAACCCTGCTGTCTGCTTCAATTTAGATGTTTTCATTCTATTGAAAGGAACATTTTTCATGTAACAACAGGAGAAAGTCTCAGGAGTGACAGCAGAGACATGAATTACACCGGAGGCAGCTTTGACCTGACATGTGAATGAAATATAATGTGACTTTAATATTATATTTATGGTAACAATTTAGTAAACACAACCAACACTTTACCAAAATTGTTTGGACCCATCTTGCCCGACGACAACTGAGACAAACTCCACTCAGCTTTTGACCCTATATAGAGAAAAAATATGGAAAACAAACTAATTCATTGCAACTAAATGATAAAAAATGCCCAACACAAGCCTTCAAGTCTTTTGAAGTTGGGTTCTGTTGTTTTACATCATTGCCTTAGACTGTTATCTTGTCAGAAATGCTATGATAGTCCAGCTGGAACTGCTTTAAGCCATGGGGGAAGGGTAACAGCTAACTGCTGCTGATATTTACAGTTGTTAATAACCATAGAATCCAATGTAAATAAAGACGTAACACAAAACCGGTGGCAGTGGAAAGGCTCAAAATGCTGCTTCCATGAAGCGTTTTGTTTGAATGAAGGGTTACCTGGTCAGAATTAATCTCTGTTTCCTGTCCTAAGAGCTTTTTACAAAATGTAAACTAATAATTGCTCTTAACCTTTTCACCAAACTCCACTTCAAAAAGAGCCAAACCTCTGCTTTAAGGTTTGTTATTAAAGACTGAGATTGTAAAAATAAAACCACAATGGAAGAGCTCCACACCTGACAGAAGCAACTTCATGCTTGTAAAAGTAGGAGGAGTAACTGTATACAACTCTTTGACAAAATTGACTCATATAAATGTTCTGACAGATTGATGTTTAGTTTGTAAAACAAACATCGAAGTTATGCCGGGTTCACATGGCAAGATAAATGTGCCAATTTTTGACCAAATTTTGCCCTTAGTACAATTTTAAGGACGTTACGCTTGTCGTGATGGCTTTAAAGATAATCTTAGGAGGTATCACTGCTGTGTGTGGTATGATGCAATCTGCTAGGAAGGACGTCGGGACCACTCTGATCTCAAATCAGATATTCAACATGTTGGATTATTTTAGTTTAGTTTATTTAGTTTATTCATTTCATTTAAAAACAATGCAAATTCTATGGACAAAAAAAAAAATACAAATGACAAATAAAATAAAATGAAAGGCAGCAAAAAAAAGAAAAATATCTTGTAATATCTGCGCCTTTTTTCCAGAAAAAATTCAAATAATAATAATCACAAGAAAAAAAAATAAAAAATTAAACATTCTCTGACAATTTTTAAGTATGCACATATTATATCAGATTTCTTCAACAAACCAGATTTTACCATTCTCCTAAACCTCCAATCGATCCTGCACTTTTGACATCATTCTTCAGATTATTCCACAATTTTATTCCTTGCACTGAAATTTATCATTCCTTTAAACTAGTTCAAATTTTAGGTTTTATAAACACCTCTATCTCTATCTCTGACTGTGCTTTATTGTTTTTTAGGAGATTATTCATTAGGCCTACTCACCATGTTGCTTTCATATCACTCTTACTTTTATCTAAAAAATCACTGTAATATTGCTTCTTATGTTTTTTTAATATCCATTCCAACTGGATTTTATACGTCTTGTATTTATTTTCTGCTTCTTTTGTCAAGAATTTTAAGAAGCGTACGAGTAGTTCTTTTTTTACAAGCATTTCTTAATCCTTTGGTCATCCATGGTTTATCAACAGCATTTGTTCCTCGAGGACAAATGAGCTCGCAGCCTGTTGAATGTGACGTGTAGCCAATCAGATTGTGAGGTGACAGAAACACAGAGGAGAATCCAAAATACAGGAAACAAAACAACTGCCATGGTGCACCAGAAAGTTCAGTGGACATCAGAGAGGTCTCACGAGATTTCTCATCTGACATCTGAATGTTTGTGGGTGAAATCTGTTTGTCTGTCTTTGCTGTGTAGCTGTACACCACACACTGTAGGACCAAACCTGTTACGTCTATGATTTTTTTATTGTCATGTGTAGAGTCCCTCAGTCTTGAAAATCAACTGATTTAAAAATCTTGCCATGTGAACCAGGCATTAGGTAAGTTCTAGAGAAAGACACCACCATTTAACATGGATTAATATAGTTTCAGTCAAATTGACTTTTTTGGTTTTAGTGAAGCAGGAGGATTGTGGTAAAAATGTTTTACTGTACACACATATTTTAGTTCTCAATTAGTCTTAAAGTCACTTTTTTATTCAGTTTAAAAATAAACAAAATGGTAGTTTCTCTACACCAGATAATGAAAATAAAAGAACAACTATGGGACAACAAAATTAAACTTTTTGAAAGATCTCTAGATCTCAACAATTAATTTTAATTGTAGCTTCAAACTATCATTTCACTCCAGCTCAGGGGCGTTTTTAGGCTCTTGAAACATCAGGGGCTTTAGCCCAGACCTCCTTATCTTCCGCTTCCCTCTTTAAAAAGTGCCGTTTCACATCTGTATTCATCCAATTTTCAAACTATTGTTATAATTTGTTTGTTTTATATTAGTTATACTGGATAAAATTGAGTTGTGTAAGATATAACAAGCTGTTACAACTAAATCATCTGATGTATCAGTAACAGCTCCAACACCTCAACTAAACATC
>JARVJO010000096.1:8211389-8231388 GCA_031762555.1 Cynodonichthys magdalenae | reverse complement strand
AGGCTGCTCTTTACAGCCAACATAAAGTTATTACGGTAAATTCACTCCCGCTGCTACGAGATGCGGGTGAAAAAAAAAGTCAGTCTCCCTCCTCCCACACACAGCCTGGAAGCACAAACAGCTGATGGTGACGTAATCGTTCCGTCCCGCTGCTGGAGGAAAGGCGGACAGTGAGAAAGCTGGTCTCGTTTGATCCGGGGCTACTGACAAAACATCCGGGGCTAAAGCCCCGGAAGCTCAGGTCTAACGACGCGCCTGCTCCAGCTGATCCACAAATAACAGACAAGTAACATTAGTTGTACTTAAGCTCTTTCTTACAGTACTCAAAAAAATCAAATAACACCAACTACAGACTGGTTTAACAACCATGTGTTATAAAGCCTAAAAAACAGAAATGGACAAAAATTAAAACTAAATAAAATGGAGAATATTTTGAGAAATTTGTGGAAACTGAAGTGGGTGATAGCTGACTGTTTAAGCACTGCCAGTGAAGTCTCTATTCGCTATAAACCCTCTTACATCAAAAAAACGAGGAAAGCTAATTTAAATGATCTCAAATTTGTATTCTGCTGTTGAGAGGCAGAAAATAGTGGATCATAGCAACGCATGCCAAGAACATAAACTGAACACTTCAACCAGCGTTAGTGGTTTGGCCTGTTTGCTCAGTTATGTCAGATATGAATATAAGCTTCTGAAGTTACATTATGGCTTTTTTGGCCTCTGTCATCATGAGCGTACAGTACTTGAAGAACGTATGACATATTTAGGACTTTCTGTGGTAGTACTCATTATAGAGTTTGAGAACCACTGATCCAGCAGATATATAAATTTAGTTTGGTAGATTATTTGTGGTAAGAATGCTTGTTGACAATAAATCTTATAACATTGAAAAACCTGAACCTAGATAATTTCTAAATAGTGCCACATTTGTCAGGAACATGCGTTTGTGGGATGAGCAGTAGAGCTGAGTATGTGGATTGCGCACATGAACAACTTGCCAAATCTTCCCTGCCAAACAGCTTATTTTGCTGTCGACACTTGTTTTGAGCTTCTGATTAGGGGTATAACAGTACATTGAGCTACGTTGATTACATGATTAATGATTCAATTACATTGAGGCAAAACAAAAATATAAATCTATATCGTCATCATACGCCCATCCAACACACTCATTGTGCTGTGGTGGTATCGCATCATATTGATCACAGATTTGTGAGCTGAATTTAATCAAAATCATACCTTGACAGACTTTATGATATCGAGAAACCTCGTATTGTCATTCAAACAAATAAATATAAAGTTATATTGTGATAAAGCAGCTGATTGACACCTCTACATCTGGCACCTTCAAGTTTTGCCAGTCAGTGCCCAACCAAAGATTTTTTGCCCAGAAGCATAGTTACAACAAAGAAATATCTATCAAACGCAGATTTCCTTACTTTTTGTGTTAATTTGCAGATATGTATCTGTATTTTACATCGAACTGAGGATTAAGTTGCAATATAGTGTGAAAACAGGCAGCTACAGTTCATTGGTAGAAAAATCAGCAATAATTGTATGTTGTTAAAATCTGATGAATATGCTGTACTTTATAAATGGATCCCTTGCAGGAAATGTCCAAAATCTAATCCTAAAGAATGTTTTGAAGCACTGTTTTGGAGCAGTATCAGCTAACAATGATTTTCAGATGGAAAGATCTATATTTTCACTAAGCACCCTGTGCGCTAGTGAAGCTACTTTCAATACAAGCTGAGAAATCCTGATGTATGAATATGGTTTGAGGTTTCTATTTTCAAATGACATCAATAAATCTTTATTAGAATACATTAAAAGTAGGATTCAGACTGATTTCAGGGTATTCCAGAATAACAAATCAAATCAAACCATATCTCTGGAACCACTTACGATATCAGGATGATCTCTGTAGCTTAAGAAGTCCAGAATCTGGAACCATGCTTAGTTAAGTTTGACTAAATCCAACTTCATCTTTCATTTGATGTGACAAGTTACATTTGTGACTTCTCATATTGCCTGCCACAACACTGGATTTCAACCCTTTATTTCACTGGGTTGTGACTTAGCAACTACAAAACTGTAAACTGTTGTACAAGCTTTATTACCATGATTAATACGGATTTCAAAATTGACGTCCATAGCATAATCATTTTTTGTTTAATTAAGCACAAACTTCCAGTTCAAAGAGGAAACTGTAAGACTTTATTTCATTGATTTGTCATAACAATTAATGGAAGACCAGTCCAGGTTCTTACTGTAAATTATGTTGTTTTCTTAGATGTACTCTTTGTTGCAACAGAATTAAAATCTTTTTTGCAATAATGAACTTCTATTTACAGTATTTGTGTTTGAAGATGAATGAGAATAAATACATAGAAACAGACAATCAATCCATGAATTCAATTACGCGTATCACATTTTAAGCAGTGTTTTTTTAAGCAGTATTCAGCTCAGTAAAAGAACCAAAACATCCTTTACCAATCCACAGAGTGTCAGTCTTTGCAAACACGCAGACACACAAGCAGCATGTCCATTTACTCTTTCCGGCAGCACACATGCTCATGAGCATCAGCCCCTCATATTACCCACAAACCCCTGCACATATCAGCCTAATGACAGAGGGATCTTCACTGTCTGCCCTCAAAATTTTCATCACAATTAGTTCTTGTGTTTCTCTTCTCCACTCACCAGATGTCTTTGGGGATGATCCTGAAGCAAATCTGCTTTATTGTTAAAAAATGTGGGTCTCTCTTTGCCCTCTCCAGGTGTGTGTGTGTGTGTGTGTGTGTGTGTGCATGTTCCTTTTAGCTAGCCTGCACCAGCACTGATAAGATATAATGAATGATTATGCCTGGGAGTTTGTGTGAGTCTGTTAGTTAATGACTGTGTCTTCCACAGGTCCATATCTGAATGATTAATAGAGAAACGAGGGCCAAGAATCATAGGGGGAAGAAAAACTGAAGAGCTTCTGTTTTTTGTCGACAGGTGACATCACAGACAGGTGGGAGGAATCAGTTCAGCTCGTTTACTCATTGGCTCCAGAAGTTTGAGGGCAAGTGTGGAGGTGTGAAGCAAGTATTTGGTTGGATTCATTGGCATGGAGGTGTGTGGGTATGTGTGTTTGTGGTGGGGAGAGGGTGTGTGTGTGTGGTGGAGGGGGAGGGATGTCAGGATGCCTCATCGATTAAGGCCTCGGGACTGAATGTGCGTCCGTTTGGACATGTCCGGTCACTGGTGCTGGTAAATGGGTTGGACGTACTCTGGGGGGAAGTAGCCCACACGTCCGTGGCAACGACCCCTCCAGCGTAGCGTATCGGAGCAGTCCATGAGTTCGATGACGTCACCGCGCAGTAAGCGCAGCTGGGAGGGGTGTTGTGGGGTAAAGTCGAAGAGAGCGTGGGCATGATGGGGACGCTGGGTGAGGCGAAAGAGAGAGAGAGAGAGAGTTAGTGGCAAATACACACAAACTTTTTATGTCGGCATAAAACACTATTATTTATAAAATAATCTTTAGGTCTTCAGATTTTTCCAAAACCACACATACATACATTTACATTTGGAAATGGTTAAATTTAAATGATTAATGCAATGCAAACTGACAGCAATGATTTTTTATGCAGTCTCTTGAAGTAGTACAGTATGATTTGTGCAACTTATTTAACAAGATGTAAACTGAGAAGAGTAAAAATAGGAAGTTTATCGCAACTTTTATGGCAAAGACAGACAGATTCTGAGGTCAAGGATGGTCAGGAATCTTCGACTTTCCAGCTAAGGATTCTGACTTCTGTGTTTTTGTTGATTTTTCTGGTTTGTAACTCTGAAATTCTGACTTCTAAATATAAATGTAATGTGCCATTATAAGACCATTATAAGAACATAGTTAGCTTAGCTTAACACAACAACAGACGGTATAAAAACAGCTGCTTCTGGCAATTGAGTCTTTGATGTTTACTGTTGTAGCTTTGTGCTAAGCTAACAATCAAATCGTACCTTTTTTTAATTTACTCCTTTGTTTTGCAAGTTCGTTGTAGGGATTACTGAAGTGTGTGTGTGTGCCTGTTGGTGTGTGTGTGGGGGGAGGGGGGGTTCTTTAAGAAGCATAAGACAATGGGTGATTAACTGTCTTGATGTTTTCAGGGAATAAATTGTTAACCTGACCCTTATGACTATAAATATTTCTTTATCAAATTAATCAGAATTATTCCATTACAATTCCTTACAGTCAATTCAAGACATTTTGAACTATTTCCCCATTTTTGGAGAATATTTTTACTACTTGTGGGTAATTTCTTCAACATTGATTTTCCGGACCTAAAGGGTTTGGAAAGGAAAATGTGTCAGCTAAAGAAATCATAAAAGTCTGAACTGTCAGTTCGACTGCTTGTTTCTGTCTTCTGAGATGGATTTAATTCAACAGACACAATCCAGCAGGGAAACTTTTTTAAGTTAAAACTGTTTCTGTAAAGTAGTTGAAATTTCTTTATGGTAGTATCAAAATAAAGCTAAACTAGAGCAAGAGTGTATGCTCCAAAAAGTCAACTTGTGTTTTTAGCTCATATTCAGTTACAGCTAGGACATTTTTCCACATTGCAAACAGTGCATTGTTTGTATCTACATAGTTCATATGTATTTTCTTTCATCTTTATATTAAAGTTTTATTTGTTTAGTTTTGGTTCAGTGGAAAGGTGGTTTTATCAAGTCAGAAGCAGAACATTGACAACAAATAGAGAAAAGACACACACACTGAGCTGATTGTAGTAAATAAACATCAGGATGCGTTAAGCCTTTTCACCATTTGTTTACATCCTGTGAGAATCCAAAGCTTTTCTCTAAAGATGAGTAGAATAGAAACCAGACCCAAATACGTTAGACAGATTCATATCTGCACTTGATTTAAAGCCTTTTGAGTTTCATAACTTCAGCTGGTAAATAAATATGTCGTCCAACCTCAATCATAACATACGGAAGAGGATTTGGGCCACGGAGCAAAAACCAATAATAATATTAGAAAACATTTTTCCTGCATTCTGACTTTTACTCAGAATTCTGAAATTTAAAAGTTAAAATAAGACCGCTGACGTTTTTCTTGGAATTGTAGAATTAATGTAGCATTCTGGGTTTTCTCAGATATGTAGAATTATAGTCAGACACCAACTAAAGTAAGAATTTTGACTTTTTTTCTCATAATTCTAAGATTAATGTGAGAATTCTACATTTTTTCCTCTGAATTATAGAATTCTCAGATTAAAGTCAGAACTATGCATTTTCTCTCAGAATTGTAGAATTAAAGTCAGAATTATGGTTAATTTTTTTTAGAATTCAAGAAATCTACAGCTAAAGTGAGAATTCTGACTTTTGTCTTAGAATTTTAAGATTAAAGTCAATTTGTTTTGTTCTGTGGCCCTAACCCTATTCTGTATTAAAACTAGTATTACTGTGTATCTCCATTTTTGTTTGCTAAAATCACATAAATGCAATTTGAAAACATGCAAAAAAGTCCAGTTGTCTTCATTTCAACCAAATAGGATCACTTAAATGACTGAGGACCTTTGTCATCAGAGTTCAGCAGTTTTTTTAAACTATATTTTCTATTCATGCTTTATTCCACATCAGCCTCTGAAATACATCTTATTTACATAAGAACTGACAAGCATTTATATTTTATATCAAGAGAATTAGAAGTGATGATCTATCTTCCTATGTTTTGGACTTGTTCTCTGTTCTTTAATAGTTGAGTTATTTTAATCTTTTTTAATGATGTATTCTTGGCTGACAACAGCTTACATTTTAAGGTTTTAGACTGCATCATGTCTTTGCGACTCAGCCGTATAAGCAATGTATTTTCATCAAAATATATCACGTGCAGCTTCACGGAGGATGAAAGTTTATAAAAGCGACAGAAGTGTAACTTGAAGAGCAACAAAAAGAAAGAAAAACACAATACAAAAACAGACAAAAGGGTGTTTTAACTGCTGAAGGCTGAATGATAAGACCAGAACGGAGAGTGATATGAGAATAAACCTTGAGAAAATAATAACGGTAAGATGTGTTTCCTGCTCTGATGTGAACTATCTTCAGTTCGACTCAGATCTCAGATGCTGTTCTTTCTCTGTCTCCCTGTGTTTTTTTCGTCGAGCTCAACAGAAGTAGTGCTTTTCTTCTCTACTGATAGCTGGCCTTTTCTGATCTGTGTTGACTGGTGAAGTAAAAGCAGTTAAAGAGCAGCAGAATAAAAGGGGCTATTTTTGGCAGGTGGGGGAACATTTTAAAGGTAACTAACCTCTTAGCTGTCAGCTGCACTCCAGTAGAGGAAAGTGGTTTCTAAGCTGGGAGAATGAAAGGAATACTAATATTGCTTTTGCTGTGTGTGTAGGTATCAACATGGCAATTTTGGATATTATCACTGTAACACTTTATCATAGACTGAATTCCTGAGATAATGGCATTTTAGCTGAGGTGGGTGGGGAGACAACAAGTACACACAAGTCAGGCAGTGGAGATTAGAAACAAAAAAGTCTTGCAAGCCCACAGAACTCTCACAGTTTTACACCTTGTTGCATTCTGATTTAGTCTAGACCTCTATAGTTTGTGTGGGTAGCACACTTACAGTCATAATGACTGGGAGCAGGAGAGCATGAGGAGGTGGGTGTGTGTTAGCATGCATGCACAATCTTGTGTGAATATGTGCAGTGTGTGCAGAATCATTAAATGCAGAATGAACTGTTTTAAGGTAGCTAGTGTTTTAATCATTGCCCATACAACAATAAAATTAGTTCACACACACATGTGCGATACACACATATAGTGGAGCAGTGGGCAGCTATTTGAGTGCACGGTAAGCTCGAGGACACAGGACTTAAGGGCATGGTGGGGATTTCAATATGCAACTTTCTGGTCCCAAGACATTGTTCTACAGCTGCCCTATGAAAAGTAATTTGTTGCCGTGTAATTACAAACCCTAACCTGGAATCTCCAAAGTCTATGGGTTGAGCAATGTGTCACTTTGTTGTAGAAAGAATTGTGCAAAATATCATTTCTTTTAATCTAATTTTTTACATGTATACTTAGAACAAAAAGTAGGAAAATTTGTGTGTGTTAGATTATTTCTGTGTTGTAATAATGCTTTATACCGATCACCTGATTGGCCTCACCAGAAGCTCAAAACAAGTGACAATAGCAACAGCGTTACAAGCTGTTTGGCAAAGAGGAATTGGGAGATTTTTTATGTGAACAACCCACATACTCAGCTCTACTGCTCATCCCACGAATGCATGTTCCTTACAAATGTGGCACCATATAAAAGGGAAATTAACAGACTTTGCAATGTTATAAGATTTATTGCCAAGAAGAATTCTTAAAATAAAGAAATAATCCATCAAACACAAATTTCCTTACTTATTTTGCTAAGTTTATATGTCATCTCCATCCTAAAATAATCGCCTACGTCGCATTTTTCAAGTTTCTCCGGAAACACAAAAAAAAAACCGAAAAAAAAAAAGACAGGCGAATATTTTAGGAAGATGACAATTTGTATTATGATTGTTCATCTCTGGTTTATGTCCGATAAGATATGCATCTCGATACACTGAAGACACATGAACAGTAAAAATCAGTACCATACAATTCAACCTTTAGAAACCTGAATGTGTTTCATTTTTAAACTATAAAACAAACTAACTTTTTTTTCTGGAATATTATTTATTCCATCTGATCCGAGTGAAGCACATTTTGAGTGTTTGTTGCTGTTTGTACACGTGTTGCTGCAGTTTTTCTCATGAACAGTAGGTGTCACTAAACATCAGTAAGTGCAAAGAAAAGAAGAGCCGTTCATGAAAACATGGGAATATAGAAGATTCCCTCTTTATACAGAAGTGTAACTACTTTTATTTTACTTTTCTATGTTTTACAGTGTGTCTAAACAAACCTGCTTGCAAATTTCTCACTTAACAAATCAAATTTTACAGAATAAAGGATGTAACTGTTGTTTTGTCATTACTGCAAGTGATGGCACAAGGGAAACTCATTCTTCTTTCTGTTAAAGCTTGTAATCAGCCACAGTTTGGAAGAAGTAATACGATACAATTTTTCCAGTATTCACATTAACCCCAAGAGAACACTCATCATGGAGAGATTTCTCTTTAATAAGAACGCACTACAATTTTTGCTAAATTTGTACTCTCGTACATGACACGGTTAAAAAGAAACGAGCCTTTGAAAAACGTGACAGAGATGTCCAAGTTTTGCACGAGGTGGGCTTTTTTTTCATGTGACAAAGACAAAGAAGGATATTTGGAATGTGTTGGGAGGTGAAATGAGAAATGGCAGCAAATCATTTCTCATTCTGCCACGCACAGATAAAATGTGATCTAGAGCCATGTAA
This sequence comes from Cynodonichthys magdalenae, assembly GCA_031762555.1. Lineage (NCBI taxonomy): Eukaryota > Metazoa > Chordata > Actinopteri > Cyprinodontiformes > Rivulidae > Cynodonichthys > Cynodonichthys magdalenae. Next base: position 8,222,993 of record JARVJO010000096.1, on the reverse strand, counting down.
TGAGCTGAGGGGGGGGATTAGCTTGGAAACACTTGCAGCACATTTTGGAGCAATGACACAAAAAGCTGCAAGACAATTAAACTGATGTTCAAGGGATTTAGTCTATGCTGGGGAAACTAACCTATACTAATAAAACATCAAATACTTATCTTGTAACAAGATTAGACAAAACAGACTTACAAGGTGGTAGACATTTAACAATATTTTGTGCAATATCTAGCAATCGTGACAGAAAGATTTATCTAATTTCTCCTTATTTAAGCATTGCAACGGACACTTGTGTTACAGAGTTGGAAAACAAGTTATGTTTTAAGATCAGAGCTGTAATAAATGGTTATTTATCAACACAAAAAACTCATGTTGCTATATTTGTTAATCAATATTACATAGAGATTTATTAATTTTGCTGTATTTGATATGTGATCTGTTATGGCAAAACAAAAAACTCAAAATTTTTCAATATTGAGTTACTATTATTCTTAATTCTCATTTCAGAAACTTTGTTTATTGACATTTGGTGATTTATCACCTGACTTGGTATCAACCTAATTTTATTTACATTAGTGCCGGTTTGAAAACTTGTTTTTTAATTGGTTTACGGTGATGTCATCAGAAATTCTGACCCTGTATTTAAAGGGAAATCCCCAAACATTATACAAAGGGATTTTCCAGCCCTATGACAAATGTCAGAAAAAAATTCAAAAGATTACAATTAAATGTATTGTTATACTTTTTTATTATTATTACTTAAAATATAAATGTTATGAAAATGTTTAACTTAAAGGTACATCATGAAAATTATGTGCAATTTTAGTTTGGTTTGGTATTCATTTTTACACTAATCTCAACAAAAATCAATGTTTTAAATTTTTTTTCCTGCAACCTGTGCTTGTTCCGATTCATTTTCCCAGCAAGTGTTACATATAGTCAATAAGCTGATAATGAAATTTATCATTATTGTTATATCTTATTTCAAATGATCGAAGGTGCACACTTAATTTCCTGAAGCTGTTCGGAGACCGATTCTTTTCTTATTTTTCTTTAAAGAACAACTTTTTGTGCCCCAGAAAGCACAACAAAAATGGAGATATCTTTTATTGTGCGCTAAAAAAATCAAACGATCAAACAATACAGAAAAATAATCCACCTGCAAGGTTTTTTGAAGAATCTTTAGCCAAGTTTAGAATATTTTCTTTGCATTTTATTGTGAAAGTTCTCGCCACTGAGTTGTGCAATATGGTTATTTCAGCAATTTTTTTCATTTTCATCAGTATTCTGACTGAGAATCTTTTGATTTTGCTGCTCTACCATCTCCATCTACTTCAAAGGGTTTATTGTTAAAATTGAACAACAGAACGTGTTAATAGATGATGAGCCATCACCAAGTGTTGCTTTGTTTTTGCCAAGTTTTTACAAAATTTCAAGAAATCAAAACGGCTCGGAAAGATGCGCTTTTATATTCAAACATTAGTGTTTCCTGTTCCCAATCTTTAGATTAATGCAATATTTAGGCCAAACAGTTTAATATCCATGTGACAACCACCATCACAACACCCCACAGCTGATTCATCTACTACTCCTCACAGGCATCTGCTCCATATGCTCTGTCAGAAAACTGAATACACCACCTTCCCCAGTGATTTGGGACAAGCTGGACTGTTTAGCAGTGAGGCAGGATGCTATCAAAACAAGAGTAAAACTTGTAACAATCTGCTTTGTGAACCAAAAAGCCTATTTTTAGGATTTGAACTCTTCAAGCTCATCTGAGGGTTTCTCGCACTATCAAATGAAATACATCGCCAGGCAGGCTGCTCTGCAAACCTCCTCCTTCAATGAAAATATATACTGATCAAGTTCATCTGCAATTCTGTAGCAATAACCAGATCTGAGCCGTAAAGTCAAGGTTTTTAGGCGGCTGATGAAATTCCAGAGGGTGGAGTGAAAAGTCTGCAGCTGAGGTGCATCTTATGCATCACAAGGATCAATGAATGCAGATCATTTCTACGACTTATGTATTCAAAAAAATCACTTCTTTTTGTACTTTAGACCTGAAAGCAGAACACAAATCAAATGAGAAGGAAATGGAGGAAACGTCCAAGTACCACTAAGTCTATTATACTTTTGAGTATTTATTTCCTTTTAAACTTCAGCTTTACAATGTCAGCACTGACCTTTTGACCTTCCTTTTTTTCTGATAATCTTTAAAAAATAGTGATGTCCCAATACTGATACTGATGGTATTGGTAATGGGTCTGATACCAGTATTTTTACAAAAACTTGTAATCATACAAAATGCACTACCTGGAATTGATACCAATACCAGTATTGATCTAGGGATACTGGTATCGATACTCCATTGAATGTGTCACAGTTTACATTTGTAAATGAAGTTTATTGGTTCTACGTTTAAGAAATTTATACAAGTTGAAAGAAATCTTATTAGTTATTTTTATTCATTTTAATTTATATGCAACAGTATATACAGTATTATGTTGTAAATTTGATTTGATACAGTCAGAAGGACTGTAGGCCTGTAAGGAAGGAGAGCCAGCTTGTTTTAAATAAAAGAAATGTGTTTTTAAAGTCACTGTGTGATGTTTAGGTTCTGACTCAGTAAGAACTCTGTATCAGTACTTGGTATTGGAGAGTACCCAAACTGAAGTCCTTGTATTCAAGGACTTCAGCACTTCAGTCCTTGACTACAAGGACTGAAGTCCTTGTATTGGTAACTGGTATTCGATACCATTTTTATTTTAGAAAAACTGGTATCGGGACACCTCTCTTGTAGACCATCTTTCCCCAACGCATATCTCGGGCACCAACAGGTTGTGCAAGATCTTTGTTTAAATCTTTCACATTTACAGTAGTCAGGTCTGTCTTTCTGTTAGCAAACTATCTCATAAATCCCAGAAATTCACTGAAATCATTAGAAGTACATCTACAACTGATTAAATTTTAGATAGAGTTTGACTGTGGATAGCCACCACAGGTAAATAACCTTAGCTAGAACTCAGTCTATTATAGAGTTAAGGTTTAGTAGGGTTAGTAGCTGAGAGCTATCCTCAAATACTTTTGAACGGGTCACATAAAGTTTCAAGGGATTCTAATGTTATTGTCAAAAATCAAACTATTAGTTAAAACATAATGAACCATATAACCTAATAAAGGGCTAAATTAGACATACACATTCAACATAACATAACTGATCAACCACGCATCCTTCTTTCTGTGTGATCAGAACAGTCTGAGTGGAGTTGTGTAATCTCAGGTTTTGGGCCAGAGGACTAAATGAATGTGATGTGGTTAAGTATTACAAGCGTTACTGCAGAGCAGAAGCCTCTAGAGAAACCGTGTACAACCTGCAGGTGTTGTCTGCCACTCCCAAGAGCAATTGCCACAGAGCCTGAGGTTGTCTTCAAATGCCGGTAAAACTAAAAACTATTTTTACATCGATGACTCCCCAACAAGGGCTGCCTGCAATTTCCTTCACTTCCAGAGAAAGGAATTTGTTCAGCCTCATTTGCTGCTCATCAATACATTGACCTCTGATGATTTGCAACTTAATCACTATTGAGGCCAGTAGTTGCCTTCAAATTCAGTGTTTTTTGGCACTGCTCAGCTCAGTGACTAAGATGACGGATTTCTCTGCTCCAGACCGGCAGCAGTCCTGTGATCTTTCATTAAGAGCTGCACCTTCTGTAACGAACTCCGCTGCTGCAGTCGCAACTCCCCACGTTTCGCCCAGCATATGAAATATCTGTCAGCTCTGTTACAAAACCGGTCGGGCCTTCAAGTTCCTGGAAAAAAAAAGAACACTCTGGAAACTTGTAACATTTGTGCTGATTCTGACTTTTGACACAGTAATCCGTTCACAGAATCTCAAAAGTCCCACCTGAAAATGTAATTGTTTGGCAGCACCAGGAAAAAGGAGACAGTTGATAGACAGAACAGATGTGTTTTCTATGGTTTGGTGGCATAGATATATTGATTTATAGTCTGCACAGACATTTCTTTGGAAAGGGTGTAAAACTAAAGCATCTACACAAACTGATTAAAAAAATTAGACCCATCCAGTCATTTCTGTAATGATAGGATTTTGCAATAAATGCAAAAACATTCAAACAATTAGAGTTTTAGACAAAGATCACTTTATGTAGAGGTATGATTGAGTTGTAGCCATTTTAGTAAGACATTAAAAAACATTTTGTATGATTTAATGCAACCCCCAATTTACACTGGATGCGATTCCGCTCTGACCTCCGCAGTAAATATGGACCCATTATAATCAATGAGAGCATTTACGCTGCCTCTGCAGGGCAGCGCAAGGCAATGTGTGTACGCTGATCCACCAAAATAAAATTCAATCCTACTTTTGAGTAGAATGAATTAATTCAGTGTGACTTCCACATTTATCACTGGATTTATTACACAATCTTGCATTTCCTGCGCATGCTTCTCAGAGCACCCCTGCGCTTCACACTAGAGTGGAACCACAGGCAGTGTAAATTGTGGGTCATCTTGTGTTAATCTTGTGTAATCTCACACAATCTGTTAGCACTCTAGATTTTGGATTAAGGCATCAAAATTTAAATTAAGATTAAATTTAAATTGAGATCGGTCTTAAGACCAAGATCGGGCTCAAGTGCTACAACACTATCCCCAAGAATTCTGTTCGTTTGCCTAAACAGAGCCAGGCAGTGACCTAAGTAGTGCAAAGAGGTCTCTAATTCAATGTCACAGGCATCACACAATTAATAGATTACTCTTGCTTCAATGAAGAAAATGTAGAAAGCTATTTGCGTGATGTGGAATGAGACTGGTGAACTTACTGGCTTGTTAGACTCACTGGCTTGTTATATTAATTAATGTTATTCAGCATCCCAGGCATGTGTGTTATTCCAGATTAAATGTCTGTTCTTAGACTTTCTGAAATAAATTTCTAAATAAATGCAATTTATAGTCCAGTGCAACTTATAGTTATGTGCGAGTTATGTTTTTTCCTCTTCATGACACATTGTTTGACTGATGAGATCTATAGTCCTGAGCAACTTATATTACGGAGAATACTGTACTTCTTTGCTGTGATTGCCATGGGTGGTCAATTTCTCTAAATTGAGCCCATTCAAAGCGCTATCTACAACAGGTAAGATATTAATTGTTCAAAACCTTTCTCCAACTCTCCACTTCAATAGGTCTGACCTGTTCCTTAAGCCCCATTCTTGTCTTGACTACCTTCTAAATGCACCGTTAGTTTTGGTTGCTATGGTTAAAGAGAAGAGGGGAAGAGCTGAGCAGAAACAATGAGTCATATGTGCTCACCCTGGCGAAGTGCTCTGGGTCTCTCAGAAACACTGTCCTCTCCTTAGCAATGCTGTTGCTATGGTAAAAGTCCACCAGCTCGTTAAGGGAGGCGAAGCCTTCATCCCACACGTAGTACTGACCGCAGCGGTCCTGCAGCACCTTGAAATGCTGGACATGGTCCCCGTAACTGGATAGACAGGGAAGCAAACAGAAGACGAAAAATAATGAGGGACATGTTTTAACTCGTAGTATATAAATTATCAGTGATCCCAGGTTTCCCTTTTCTTGGAAAGTGAATTCATTAGTCAAACTTTGGTTAAGACTGAAACATATGAGTAGAATAATGTGTCTTTCTATTGTAGTGGTCGTTTTGAACAGACAATGCATTCAGTCTGGGGTTGGACTGACCCCAACACTTTTGGCCTTTAAGTCTGCAAAGCCTTCCCTTCTGGCTGCACAGCTGTCAGCTGTTGGAGCTGGCATGAACTCAGTGCTGTCCTGTCTGTTTATCCCTTCAGGAAAAAAAAAAAAAACTACCTGACCTTATTTCACATTTAGATTTATTCTAATTTGATTTCAAGTGTTTAGCGTGTATGAAACAAGGTTAAGATCAACAAAACGAAGTGCAAATTGTTGTGATACGTGACTTCATGCTCCCACCTAAGATCTCTTTAAAGCTCTAATGGTAGTTATGAATGACTCTCAGCTATTACTACCTTCAATTTTAGCTAAATATTTGTAAAATTAATTAACTTATAGCCATTTTGGGGTTTGCTAAGGCTGTGACAGGTGTCTAAATCAGTTGAATAACTTTTCCCTTAAAACTGTTAAATGGTAATGAAAAATTTTGCTAACAGACAAGGTAGAGGGGTTGGACACTCTTTCACTCTGGAGTTGCCCATGCTGAGAGGCGCCGAGGAGAAGTGGGCATACTTATTGTCCCCCATCTTGGTGCCTGTATGTTGGGTGAATGAGAGGGTAGCCTCCCTCTGCCTACATGTGGGGGGACGGACTGTTGTTTGTGCCTATGCGCCTAACAGCAGTTCAGATTACCCACCATTTTTGGAGTCCTTGGAGGGGGTGCTGGAGAGCGTTCTGCTGGGGGACTTCAACGCTCACATGGGCAATGACAGTGAGACCTGGAGGGGCGTGGTTGGGAGGAACACGACCCCCCCCCCAATCTGATCCTGAGCAGTGTTTTGTTATTGGACTTCTGTGCTCATCATGGATTGTCCATCAAGAACACCATGTTCAAGCGTAATGCTGCGTTCAGACTAAACGCGATTTCAGCGTCAAAATCGTGTCCAACTCTTGAAGTTGGACAATGGTGCACTTTGAGGTCAGATGCGAGTCATAATTGCTCTTGAGGTGCCTGACGCACGTAAAGTGCGTCGAGAGCCTTTTTTCCCCTCGTCTGCCGGTCTCTGTTTAATGTCGGATGAAATAAAGAAAGTGGCTTTACTTTATTTCCTGAGCTCAAGAGAACGTAGCGCTCCCCAGATTATTATTCACCAGATAATTCTGAGACTTTCTGGCTGAGTTTGGTGAGTTTCATCGCCCAGGAGCTGCAAGCTGACAAGCCTACAGGCACTCGATTTCAGCTAAAGAGCTCCTGTCAGTCTGTCTCAGGTTAGTGGACATCATTCAGAAAATTGTCCCGTCAGAAAATCTGTCACTAGGTCACACAGTGGAGTCTCTCTGATTGGTTGACGCTTCGCGTCGAGCTGCAAAAGTTTAGGTTTTTGAACTTCAGTGTTTGACGCGCTAATCGTGCGTCAAGCGCATCGAACGCTCAAATTGCTCAAATCGCGCCGCTCTAATCACGCTAGATGCGCCACAGTACTTCCCAACGCTGCTTGACGCGCGTCCACCATAGACTTTGCATGTAAACCTGACGGTCCTGATGCTCAAATCACGTTCAGTGTGAACGCAGCATAAAGGTGTCCATATGTGCTCTTGGCACCAGGACACTCTAGGCAGCTGTTCGATGATCGACTTTGTTGTCCTCTCATCTGATCTGCGGCCGCTTGTCTTAAACACTCGGGTAAAGAGAGGGGCGGAGCTGTCGACTGACCGCTACCTGGTAGTGAGCTGGCTCCGATGGTGGGGGAGGATGCTGGTCAGAACTGGAAGACCCAAACCGACAGTGAGGGTCTGCTGGGAATGTCTGGGAGAGTTTCCCGTCCCAGGGAGAACTTTGAACATGTTCCGGTGGAGGTGGGGGACATTGAATCCGAGTAGGCCATGTCCCGTACCTGCATTGACGATGGAGTTCGCTGAAATATTATACTAACAAACACACAGAGGCAAGTACATGATTGCCCACCTTTCATGATGGAAGGCAAAAGAGGCTGGGCGCAATTAGCGATGCAACCTTTGCTTTTTGCCATGTGTGTCTATGTGGTTTTGCCCCATTAAAAGTGCAGACAATGACATTTACACAGTTGGCCCTGTGGGTTTTTTTGTGGGGGGGGGGATTTTGTTGCAAAGCGGATCATGTCATCTGACTGTTTCTAAATTTGTAATACATCTCTGTAATGCGTCTCGCACGCAGCGGTGTGTGAGAGAACGAACAGAGATTACACGAGTCTGTGGCACGTTTGTGGCATTCAATCTCACCAGCAACATTTCACATTCTGTTATACTCCTTCTATATAATGTGCTTTTGTGTGGCTAAAGAATGATAAATTGCTGCGAGTGACATGGATAAAAATAGGCCCAGTGTTGAAGTGCGTGCCTTGTTGTGGTGATTAAAAGAGTTTGGCCAGTAGACGTTGGCGATCACCTGCTCCCCATGTCCTGCTTTGCGGAGGTTGCTAAGTAACTTGCGAGCTTATCTTTAGAAATCTGGACATCTCCCTGTGATTATATGGTTATATAACTCCATCTAATATGCAGTGGAAATCAGTACAACACCCCCATATTTATAAACACATCAGAAAGTGTGTGTTTGTGTGTTAGGTCTACAGTCTGTTAAAAAAAATAAAGAAACACACTAAAAAATTTTAGGTTGCCTCTTCTTTTATTTATTTTAATATCAATATTAAAATTCTTTTAGTAAGTGAGTCATACTTGACATAAATTTACCCCATTGTGGCACATTTCTAGTTTTACCTTTTATGTCTTCTGCCTGCAGGTGCCTGGCTGCTAAATGAACATCAGATTGTTTCATCTAAAGTGTTTTTTTTCCTTTTTTTAAATCCAGATACCAAGGTCTGGGGGAAAAATAAAGTTGAATTCCTCAGTGTATGGTGACATTCCGCCCCAGTATGAATTTTGTTTCCATTGAAAGACTAGTTTATATCATTGAAAGTTGAGGTGTGCGTGGAGGTTATGAACAATTATTATCCTACCTGCTGTAGATTGGGCTTTAATCGACCTCAAGTTGGAGAAATGGCATTTAATTCAGAAAGGATGGATGATCAAAAGGCTTGTTTGAGTTGAGTAAAGACTGAACTCAAATGATGAGCTTAAGTTTAGTGCAAGTGTGGCTAAGACTGAAGTCAATAGGTGAATATAGGTCAATAGGTGTCTATTTAATGTTACATAGGTATTCTGGCAGAATTTATATTTTTTTGCAGGAACTTCTGCTGGCTGCACAGGAAGTGCTACAGATAGCCACTTCTATTTGTATTTGCACATTATCTAGGAATTCTTTATAAACAATTGTGTGATGTTGTTGGTAATGTGAAAGGCCCTGTTCAGACTGGCCCTTAAGCTAGTATTTCACTGGATTGTGACTGTTGGCACTATATAGCAAACAGCATTGTCAAAGGAATTTAAAAAATGTTTTTAAATATTAGCAATGGTTCTTAATTTTTTTTACATCAGCTGCCTCATCAGTTTGAGCAACATTCCTGAAACATTGATGCAGCATAAATAAATGTGCCTCAGTCCATAGGGTTTCTGTTTTTTTGCTCATCAATTCAGCCAGAAATAAATTTTGTTCCTCCAAACTGAAGTCATTCAAAGAGCTATTGACAACAGGTAAGACATTCACTGTTCATACCATCTCCACAAAACCCCACTTATAAAAATATAAATGTATAAACATTTTTTTCTTTCTTTTAGGTGTTTTAAAATCCTTTTTGTTCTCTCTTTATCTTTGTGGTATTTGCACCATGAATCCATCACCTCACTGATACATGTTATTTTACACTCACACTTATGCAACACATCAACTTTGATCTGGATGATGGGTAAAAGCACCAGAGTGGCCCCTTTGGTCTGGCGCCCTCTGCTGTGCCCTCTCGGTGGGGCTCTGGTACTGCCTTCAACAAGGGGATGATGTAACATGGTACATAGGCAGATTACTAACTTTCCTTTTATGACATTCAGGATAATGAAATGTAAAACATACGCGTTGTTTTAAGATGGTAAAAAAATATAGACAACCTATCATTTTAAATGGGCAAAATCACTTTGCAGACACAAATCAGACATAAGTCCAGGTATATAAAAATACATTAAGCCACTGTCTTGTCTGTGGTTATTTGTTTGGTCTGATTGTTGCCATTTTGGATTTTGAAACAGCACGCTCTGATCAGATCTGACTCAGAACTTTAAAAAGTACACCGTGGCATTTCAAAGAGAAGGATCTATCAATCTAAGTGGTCCAACAGCAGAACGCTGCATTAGGTAGCAGTGATTAGATTTTCCTTGATACATACTGAACAAGTTTTTTGTCCATAGTGTATCAAAAAAGTATTCACCTCACTGCAGAGGGGCCGGGAACAAATCATTACTTAAAGGTTAAAAAGTAAAGACAAATGGAGAAGATGCTAAAGTCAGAGGAAACTAAAACTGAACGCTTTATCCCTCAAACACAACACCTGGTCTGACACAAATCTAAACCCTTGATCGCACTGAGCTGCCGCTGTTGGTGATAGTTTCAGACACAACATTGTGAAAATATACAAAAGATTTTACTTGAAATCGCACAGAATTGGTACTTAGGATGTTTTTGTTTATGTACACAACTGCAAATGTGAAAAAGGCAAAAAAGTATCCCGATTGTGTCCTAATTTGATCCCCATTCATCTTTTATTTTGGCCACAGCCACTATTTGATTACATAAACTGCAAAATTCTCCCTCTTTCTTGCACTTTTGGACTCCTGAAAACTAAATCAAGACGGGTTACAGTGTATTTTCCTCAGTTTTTTTAAAAACATTTCTTCAAAATGTTGAAGGAAATTGACATTTCAGAAGCTTGCCTTGCGAATGCCATTTGCATATAGGGTTACAGGCTTAAGACCTCTGGTGGGACATGAAGGTGGCAGCGTCATGCTGTGGGAACTAAAAAAACTGATCAAGGCTAGAAGATGTATGAATGGTGCGAAGTTTAGAGAAATGTTTGAGGGGAAAGTTTTGAGTTTACATGAAAATTAAGGTATTGTTGCAAACCATTGTAAATGTCACTAAAACAAAACAAAAAACAAAAACAAAAAACATATACATTTTAACGTACTTTAAAATTACTACAAATAGTTTGTCAAAAAAAAAACATGGCAAGAGGAGAGCAATTTCACTAATTTACGGCTACCAACAGAACTAAAAAGCCAGTTTACTGTAATGAGAGCACATCTGTCTCAGCTCCACCTCACACACATTCTTACCAAGTGGCCTCTCATCATTCTGATCCACTGTAATTTAGGCTCACAGTGATGCAGAGATTGTGTTCTCTCTCCAAGAAATAGGAAATGAAACAGAACAAGAGATAGGATAAAAAAAAAAAAAGGGAAAAAGATGTGGCGATAGAGACAAGTTATTTTTGAAAACTTTTACTCTGTGCCAGCAAAATTCCAAACGTGTGAAGGTCACCCGTCCGTCTTGCTCTCAGCTTCCTTCATCAATCTGTTCTCACTTCCCTGTTCTCGTTGTTCTGTTTCTTTTGCCTAATTTGCTGTTCGGCCTCTAAACCACTGCAGATGTGTGAAATATTTCACTCAGGCGCGCTGACACCTCCAGCTGTTAATTTAACTCAGTGACAAAGCAGCTCGTGCGCTGCAGATCACAGATTACACCATGTGTTTGTGCCAACCACAGCATGTGTGTGTGTGTGTGTTAGAGTAACAATTCTCTGCTGGTTTCATGTGTTGCAGCCGGAGCATATTGGCTGTGTGCATGATGCCAGGCTTCTTGTGTACCAGCCATGCATGCCGGGGAGGGCTCCAAATCGCTTGTAGCATTAATAAAGCATTTCCTGTTTTTGGAGCTGAGTGAGGCGAGAAGAAGGAAGTTGGAGCGTATTTGTTTTGTCCTTTGAGGAGGGGGGGGGGGGGGGGGGGGGGGCAAAATTGGGG
>JARVJO010000096.1:8160002-8173984 GCA_031762555.1 Cynodonichthys magdalenae | reverse complement strand
GGGAGATGTGACAGAAACTGAATGCAGCGAGCTTTGCTTGATTTGTAGGATCTGTTTTTTTTTTACAATGTTGACAGAGTAAAGAGGCAGAAGAGGAGGATCAACCAGTCAGGCTTCTAGATCAGGATTTGAATATTTCAATATTTCACTACACTTGAAGATTAATCTCATCTGTTTTATGGCTTTAAGTGTGACCTATTACACTTCTCAGTGATAATGAATGGCCCTGCAGAGTTTAATGTTAATAAGTTTTATTGTCTTTTCAAATTAAGGGTCATCAGTACTAATCACATATTAAAGGACACACTACTTTGGGGGCTCTGTTGAACAGACTTCCTAAATGACTCTCTTCAGAGGGATTCAAAATAGAACACTACTGCCCTCTGCTGGAGCTATCTGCATCCTTTGCATGAAGAGTGAACAAATACAGTATATTGATCTTAGATTTCAAGTAGTAGTAGCTGAAACCTTATGCTTTGAGCACAAACTGCTCACGGGAGATTTGTGTTTAAAATCTTGCCATTAACTATATGAAAGCAAGTATTTCTGTCTGTTAGCAAAAAATCTCTTGAAACACCAGCTTGAATTGTAATGAAAGTTTTAGGATATAATCTAAGAATGTACATCTAGAATATATTTATTTGTAGAGTTACCCTGATTCAAAGTGGCGGCCACAGTCAACTGACCTTAAAAAACACAAAAATGGCTATAATTCAATCATTTTTACAGATATTGTTTTCAAATTTGTTGTGGTTATGGATGAGGCTTACTCACATACTCTAAGTGCTACTCCATATGGAATACCTTTGTCTCAATAATTGGCATTCACTATTTGAGTCAAGTCTTTGTGTCTGTTAAAGAAATATATGAACCACTATTAAAACTGTCATAAAGTCATTGCTGGATGAACATTAACAAATGATTAGCTTCTGAAGTTACTCCAATTTAAAACGATTGCCACAGCTAAACATTAGCCAACACTAAAATGACTAAATCAGTGTTACAGAAATACAGCTAGATTTTGATGTAGTAGCTGACAATTATTTTCAACATATTCTCGGACTCCTGAGATTGCACACAAAGTTTGACAAAAAGAAACTTCAATTGAAATTTGTCAACAGAAGAACTTAGGCAAACTCTTGTTTAAAAGACAATGAGTGATATGCCTTTCTTCAGAGAGTGCTAGGCTTTAATTGGTCAATGCAGTGTAAAAGTTTTTAAAATAGTGTTTACATGAATTGTTACAAAATTTATGACAGTAGAGCAATTTTAAGATCCAATTATGTCTTGAATCTACCAATATTTTGAGTCTATTCTGATTTAAACTCTGTTCTTACAAACTGAGCTAAATAGCTGTGTACAACAGATTAGATGTTGTTTGTTCATAACCTTTCCACAGATCCTCAAATGTCTTTGTAATTCAGCCCCTAGAAAACCTGTTGATGTATTTTAAAGGGAAAGTAAAATAATAATAATATTAATAATAATAATAATACAATAAACTATTTTAAACATGTAAAAAAATGTTAATTCAATTTATTTCCCTTGAATCCAAATTTGCAAGTTGTTTGTGTCCATTCTGTTTAAAGCAATAAAGTTTTACATACATCAGTTCAGATTTAAATAAGCCTGTTTCTTTCCTTTTTTCTTTGTTTCTTCTACTCCAACCCTCTGCAGAGAGCTACAAACACACCTAAATCAGCTGGGATTAGGCTTCCCTTGGCTTATCTTGTTTTCTCAGCCTTGAGAGAGGAATAGCAAGCAGATACTTTATCTAAAGAAAGAGAATAAAACGTCACTGTTCTCTGCCCTTGTTAGCCCAGGAGGTACGAAAGCTTCATAATAATGTCGTTTTTGCTGTGACGTTTTCTTCCCTAACTATCTGTAGGTGACACTTCATTCTTGGCACGCCATCCACTTTTCAGAGAAAGCCTTTTGCCTATTTATAGGACCTGATCAGACCGAACAAAAGCATGTTACGCATGTGCGTCTGACACGAGAACCCCTTTGTCCCTCCCTCATTTTAAATCCTGCTAATGAGACAACGCCACAGAGGAGATGGAAACACCTGGTTAGTGGAATGTTGCCCTGCAAACATTTGCGGTTTGACACACCTGCAGCACACAGCAGGCCATTCCTGGTTCCGACAAATAGTGACTTGCATTTTTTTGTAAAATGATGGATACATTTCCCAACTAATGAGGAACATTGCAATGATGAAAGACTGCTATTCGGGAAGAATATACTTTACCTGAGATGTCTGCTTAGCAGCTTGCAGTCATGACAAAACCATAATGTGTCTCTCTGACAAATGATTCATAAAATATTTTTCTAACATACTAACAGGGTTTATGCCAGCAGTTAATGCAAACATTGTCATCACTCACTAAATAACATTCAAAGTATGTTTTGTGAAGGACTGTCAGTTATGACCACAACTAAATAGGCTTAATTTCCACAAAATTGGCTGAGTTATATCTTTTTTTTTTAATCAGTTGACTTTGGCAGCCATCTTAAATTGGATTCACTCCAAATGTTAATGTGTTGCAGATGTGTACTTAATGAATATTTTTTTTAAATCACATTAAAATTAATCCAATGGTTCATGGGATATTTTGCTAACAGACAGAGTTTACTCCACTTTTCATTGGCAAGTTTTAAAACAACATGTTGCACAATCAGTTAGCTATTAATTTAGGGATGCTACTACCATGACAAAGTTAAAATGAATTTCTAAATAATTGACTGGGTTTATAGCCATTTTTGTGTTTTCTATATTGGCTTCGCTGTGTGGCCACCTTCAATGGGGTTGACTCTAAAAGTTAACCAGCTTTAAATAAACAATCAATAATTAGTTTCTGAGAGTTTCATTAAAGTCCATCAAGTGGTTCATCAGAAATTTAGCTAACACAACAAACAAACTCACACAAACTCTGGGAAAAATAAAAACAAAACACTTGCCTATTTGCCTTAATTGTACATGACAAAAAACAAACAAAAAACTACACTTAAGGTTTTTTTAATGTGTTTATATACCTGTAGTTATAATGACTACAAAAATAGTTTGTAAAAGATAAGTAAAAATATGTTTATAAAATGTTATTTGTTGTGTCATTCACAAGTTGCCCAGGGGGAACCTTACCATATATTTTGCCCACTGGCCCTTTGTTCATTAACTCCGTCCATGGCCAGTCCCTTGGAACTTCAGGCCGCCTCGGTCACACCCTTCCCAGCCACCCCCTACTTCCCACCTCCCTACTCTGCCCGCCATGTTCTGGAGGAGGAGGAGGAGAGATACGTGTAGGTCTGGCTTTAGCAGGATTAGCCTTAGCAGCACATCGCTAGGCGGAGGCGCAACAAGCTCCTTGAACGCCGAAATAAGTACTCTGTCGTGATTTCCCCCTATAGACTTGGCCAGACTTCTTCAAAGGGTTGTATCTGTGGAGTAACAGCAAAACTGGACGCGTTCATAAAAATTGCGGTAAGTGAGCACTTACTTTTCTTTACAGCCGAGTTGTTTTGTTTTTCCATGGTGTCCTGTATTTCAGTTTGCCTCGGTGATGTCTCTACCGAGCACCCGTCTTGGCTGCTAGCTGTAACTAGCATAGCATGCTAATTTACATACCTAACATAAAAATACGTGTAAGAGCTAACTGTAACGGTTGTGTTTTAGGGTTTTAAGACTGAGCATCCCCAGCAGATTCAGTCGGTGTTCCTTACATGGGGAATGATCAACAGTTGTTCTTTCTTTCTTTGAACTACGGGAGAAGAGTATCTTGAGCTAGCTGACCCATCAAAAGCTCGGGTAGCTTGGATCAAACTTTTTCAATGCCAAGTTTTCACATTGAAAATAAAATAACGGTTGTTAATGGTGGCTTCTCAAGAGCAAATTATCTGTCTTTGGAAAAACAGATTGTTACAAAGTATTTATTAAGCTAATTTTTGAACGCATACTTTCATAAATACTTAGGCTAGGGTCAAGGAAACTAGTTAGCGCAAACACAATCGTCAAAGCCATAAGTTAACATTGTGTCGCTGAATAATAGTATTTATTAGAAGATTGCACCAAATTGGATACGGTTATCAGCGTATTTGAATAACAAGAAGCTAAGTTATATCAGAAGATGTAATAATAGGAAGTTGTTTAAAAAATACAAACAAATCTGTGCTACACCCATCATTAGTTGGTAGAGTTGTCACTTGGCTTCCGCTCTGTCGCTAAGGAAGCGCACAGATTTGTTATTTTTCTCCCCAATTTATAAGTGAAATATCTTGTAATGTTTTCTTCATTAATCCCTTGTGATTTTATGAGAAATGATTGAGTATATCAGTATGCTGTGTAAAATCTTACATGTTTAGTAATATTTTGAGGCGACTAGTTGTTTCTGCGTGGGCGCTGTCTTCTTTTCTTCGGATGTCGGAAGAGACATTGGGGGGTTTGAATGTACACGCTTTTACTGAAGCCGTGATAACGTGATCCTAAAGAGGGGCAGGGCTTTGTCTATTGTCGGGGTGGTCAGTCAGTCTCAAGGGTTGACAGATGCATCATCACTATCCTTTCGCCCCTCTGAAAGGACAAAGGACAACCTCGAAGTGGCATTCCTGCCTGTCTTTTTATGCTGAAACATCATGTTGCTTCACATTGGTCTGGGTATAATTGAGTCTGAATCGATCCTCAAGAAAAGCAATTATTAGTGGTTTTAGTTGTGCCCCTGCATCATTTAAATATGAAGTAAATGTGTTGTTAAGGAAGTGAGTTAATAACTTGATGCTGCTGTCTTTCTCATCACATGGGTGTAATCAGTCACACTCACACACAGGTGCCTGGTTGTGCAAGGTTTCTATCAGCTTTACTCTTTCTGTGTGACAAGGTGGACCTGTTCTCTGAGTGTTGCCTGTCAAGCCTTAATACCAATTACTGTTTGCCTTTGTTGGAACCAAGGCACACAGCCATGTTTGACTGGCTGCATTCTTTCATCAGGCACCTCATTCCTCCCCTTGTGGTGGTCAGTTTTCTCTAATGTCAGATTTTGCAGTGTTGGACTAGTCAGCGTCATCACAATGTAGAAGTATGAGTATGAGGTAGTATCTCACTGATCTGCGATTGCTGGGATGATTTTTGTCAGCTTGAGTTTACTTTTGAAATAAAAACAAGCAGATTTGGATCAGTTTTTCAAGAAATGTTCAGCTCCTGTGCAAGAGTCAAAATACAGCTCTTGAGACAGGTTGGATATGCCTACAACCACCCTGTGGCTAATCAAAGAGGAAAACATTGTTGCACACACTTGTTAAATTCTGCGACTCATGCAAGATAATTGAGAACCCCATGAAAGTTGCAAAACATTTGGGAGACTCCCTCATGAATGTTCACCAACTAGTTGCATCCTATTCAGAAACCAACTGAAGCAGCTATTTGCAAGAATTACAGCAGTTTTCCCCAGAGTCTGTAAAGCTTGGTTTGTACTCGCACGTTATTTTTCCCCCTGCTGAGTGACAAAAAATTGCGCAACTTCCGTCTGCTATCCCCCGGTGACAGCTGTCCTATACATTGCCCCCAGTCAGAACTGCGAGACAGGGACGTTGCAGCTCGGAGCATGTGATTGGTCGGAACTTCGTGGGTGTGTTTGTTCATGAGGAGGACCACAGCGGTTCACTTCTCTGGATATACCCCTAAAACTAATTAATTAAGATGATTTTGAATTTATGTATTTCTTCATTATAAAAATGTGTACTAGAATGTCAGGCAGCTAGCCAGCTCATTTGGATAAACACGAAGTGTGCATTACATTCTGTGTTCACTGGAAATGTGATTTGAAATTATGTGCACTTATTTGTTAAAGTATATTTTGAACTTCTCAGTAGGTCTTGGTGGAACTCTATAGGCAAAACCATCACGGAATCGACCTGTTCTGTCATTCTCTGGGTTTTTGTTAGTTTTGTATATCTTTCACATATTTTTTTTGTATTAATTAAAATTATATAGAACCTTTACAATATTTTACAGTGGCAGGCTGTATATGAAAATATCTAAGTACATAGTTTGATTTTGCTTGTTAAAAATCTCACAAAATCCTTATGGCTCATTGGAAACAATTGTCACCTTGCACCTCCTACATATTCATCAGTGTCTACAGATGTCTAATAAACTATAACCCACACAACTCACAAAATTTGCTATCCATATGATGTGGGTAATTATGTAGGAGACAGATCACTGATTGATGTTTTTGGAGGTGGGAACAGGTCTGGAATAAGTATGTCGCTTGTCTTGGTGTGGGTTATTCAGATGTATTCAGAGAAAGAAGTAGAATGGTTAGCAGAGGGATTTAAGCCCGCCATCTGTTTCATGCAGCACCAAAATAAGCCCTGTAATCAGCAGGTTACCTCCTGGTTTTATATGCATAACTGACAATTTGACCAGACTGATGATGCAGCCAGTTATTTGGGCATATCTGACCTTTGTTTCAGCGTGCACACATACAAACCTTGTGCTGTCTCATTTGGACTTCGGGTTGGGGTGTCCGCTAGTGAAGGGGGGTGGTTGTTCTGGGATGTGAACAGGGGGTTGTGAGGAGGGTGGGATGGACAAGACAGACTCTTCTCTCTTCCTCCTGTCAGCTACGGGTGAATAGGTGATTATAGCAGCAGATGCGTCATTAGGTCTGGGCTGCATTCATGCGGATGCAGCGGGGCGGAGGGTGATGAGGGATTTTTGAGGGAGGGCATGCTCCACAGGAATCACGTTTCTCTGTGAATTTATGGGTTGTGCCAAGTTGTTTTATTATCCCCCAAAGCACATACGCTCCTTGTTTCCTTCATCCTTGCTGCCTTCAGCTGTCTATCCTTGGCATTACCAGGCAGGAAGCTGGACAAAACAAACATAAGTGCCTTTGCACGTAGACACTTGCTGCTTAAAAAGTCTGAAGAGAAATTGAATAATTAAGTCATAACACAGAGTATGCAAAGAAAATAAAACTTCTTTTTTTCCTCTCTTTGTTAAAGGCCGTGGTTGTGGGGCCTGTTGGTGCATGTTTGATACAGAGATCGGATTACAAAACAGGATAAGTCATCATCGGTCTTCTGCAAGCTGAGAAATACAGGAAAGGTTTTACGACGATTTAAACAGAATCAGCTAATGTTTGCTGTGAGTTGTTCACATGTTTTATGACAATTTACAGTTTCCATTAAAACTACATATTTCACAGAATTTGGTGTTTTCTTTCCGACAGGCTGTATGACTTAAAAGTAAAAACACTACTTAGTAGTTGGCTCATAAAGGTTAAGTATTTTTTCCGTGCAGCTCAGGGGTTCTCATGGTCAAGAGTTTTCATATGGAACATGGAGGTGTGGGTTACTTTCTCTTTCTGTATTTGTCAGGAAGTGATTACAAGCTGGGGCCATTGATCTTTAAGAAACAAGACATCATCAGTGACTCTTCTAGTTATCATCCCACTGACTTACCTCCTCTACCACCCACCCTGCAGTGGAAACGGACTTTCATTCTTAATACTGTGTCGCTGCACGAGAACATAGTCTGGGGTGCATTTACGGTCTGGCAATGTTTAGGAATTTATGTGAAATTTCATCAGCAAAATTAGAATCCAGCTCAAGGAGGTTCAAATTTAACATCAGACTTGAAGCATTTTGAGTGTTTGCGGTGGATGACCTGCAAAATTGGAATTGTCTGATGGTGTTTTTTTTTTATTTAGACTTCAAAGTAAATCAAACAATTACTCACGAGTTTTTATGTAATTATTAGTCTAATTAAGCATACTTATTTTCTTTCTGGTCGTTAAAATTATTTTGTTAGTAAGTTTTGCTTTGCAAAAATTAGTAAATATATTTGAACCAATTCTGTGGATTTTTTAAAATTTATTTTGTAATAAAAACAAATGATTTGTAAATAAAGCCACACCATTAAAGGTCAATTTCCACCAGATTTTATCTCAGGCCTGCCCAGTGTGCAACCTGACCACCTTTAAGTCTTCTTAGAAAAACATTCTGACGTTCATTTTCACCACCTGTAATTTGCCGCTGTGCTAATTTACTGTAAACTTAATGATATTTTGAAAGTGGAGACGTTTGTCATTGCACTCAGTTCGCATCTGATACGAAGTAGGCAGGCACGGAAAATGCTGAGCTAAGTATGAAAGTATGAGACATGTTTATCTAGTTTCAGAAGGAAAGGCACTACAGCTGCCTCTATAAATACAAATCAGATGATCTTATTGTTAAACTGTGAAAACCGGGCCACTGTTTAGAGAAGCATAGTGTGTGACTTTAGCAGATGTCCGACAGTTCAACTTGTTCCTGTCAAGTTAAATCTTGAGGTAAATAGTCAGAAAATGATTTGAAGTAAGTAGTGTTTTTGCACTTTGTTTCATTTTCTTTCTTTTTCTTTTTGTCTTGTTTTGAAATGTCATTTGTCTGTTTTAGGTGACAGTGAGGTCTTGTGTGCAGCTAGCGCTGTGCGTGTGGAGATGATTTTAACAGATGCTATTCAGGAGGACTCAGGAACGCTTCGTTGGCCTGGAGAAGCCTCTTAAACACACATAGCAATCCCAGACACAAAAGGATTAAAAACAACGTGACAAAGGACAGCAGAAATTGGAAGTAACATAAACGTCTGGAGGATACAAACTCTCTCACCCTTTGTGTCGACCTTCAAACTTTGACACTACTAGTGTCCAAATTTCTCTCCTACAAGAGAGTGCTTTTTTTTTTCTTCCTGTCTGTCCCATCTTCATCAGCACCGCCATCATGCCAAGCACCATTCGCCGGCAGATGAAAAACGTGGTTAACAACTACTCTGACGCTGAGAAGAAAGTCAGGGAGGCCACATCCAATGACCCCTGGGGCCCTTCATCCTCACTCATGTCGGAGATTGCAGACCTCACCTACAACGTGGTGGCTTTTAGCGAAATCATGAACATGATCTGGAAACGGCTCAACGACCACGGAAAGAATTGGCGTCATGTGTACAAAGCCCTCACCCTGCTTGACTACCTGATCAAAACGGGCTCGGAGAGAGTGGCACTTCAGTGCAAGGAGAACATCTTTGCCATCCAGACACTGAAGGACTTCCAGTACATCGACAGAGACGGCAAAGACCAGGGCATCAATGTCAGGGAGAAGAGCAAGCAGCTAGTGGTCTTGCTCAAAGACGAGGAACGTCTTAAAGGGGAGAGGTGAGTTGGCTGATAGATTGTCATTTGGCCAATACTTACACACGAGAAACTGATCTTCTCTATCGATCTTATCTACCTCTGCAAAGGTTTGAAAATCCCTCACTGTCCCCATTTGCTCTTCTGTGAGCATTACCTTACGTGCAGTTAAAACAAGTTTGTCTTATTTCATGGTACTATTTTTCAATGTTTTTCAATAAAGTAAGATTAGAACATTGAAGGTGTATTGTTGTGACCTTATAAAACCTGAAAAAATTGGTATGGGTCAAAATCAGAATTGGCATGTCAAGCTTTTTAAAGATCCCTTTTCGGCCAGAAAACTGCAATCAGTGCACCCCTAGTTTAAAAAGCTGAAATCTTCATCAGCTTAAATGTTAGGCAAATGTTTTCTTTAATCAAGTTTCAGTTTAATTCTGTTGATGAAATGATCAGCATTTAAAATTAAGTTTAAATAATTGTTTTTCCCATTCCAACATAAGCCTTGATGGTGCTGTTCAGATTGCTTTAACAATATGTTCTTTATAAATGTACATTTGTTTACTGAGCTCAGAATTAGAACTGAATGGTGTATCAATGTTTTATAGTCTTTTCAGTAGTAGAACTAAGGACTGCTTGGACTGCAATACGTATCTGGACTTGAGGCAAATGACGAATTGGAGAAAAATAATAGTTTTTTTTTTCGTCTTCTTTTTGTTCGTTTCTTTTTTAGGTCCCAGGCTTTGAAGACTAAGGAGCGTATGGCCCAAGTGTCCACGGGGAGCAGTCAAATGGGTTTTGGCCGAGGCTCGTCCCAGCCCAACCTCTCCACATCCTACAGTGAGGAGTATGGCAGATCAGAGGGCTCACCTGCCTCCTACCATGGCTGTAAGTGTGCCCTTGGAGTTGCCTCCCACATCACACAGGGTTCATCCCATCTGTTTAAACAAGTGTAAAAATGGGTTACCCGATGATTGTTGCTGCTTCTGACATGCTGTAACTTTGGCCTACTCCCCAAAACTGTCCCCTCCCCCTGTTCTGTCTTTGGCCTGCATTCCTGAGCACTTTTCCTCTTCCACATAAAAACATGAGAGGAAGAAGAGCGCCCCCCCACACACCAATCATCTTTCATCTACATGGCAGAGGACTGCACTTTTTTTTCAGTGATGAACTAGTTTATTTTTGAGATGGCTAGCATGAAGTGTGATAGAATGATTGCACTATTGGTCAGGTTGGGGTAACTCGGGAATTTATTCCAGTTATTGTATCACTGAATCAAATAGGTTACACGGTTTCTATACCAAGTTGATTTTGATTTTGATTCTGATTTGGGTTAGTTTGTACAGACAGGAGTAAAGAATTCCTGTTGAATCAGGGTTCAAAAACTGAAAGGATGACGGAGTAAAATGGGAAAATAGGGTAACACAGAGAGAGAGAGAGAGAGCGAGAGAGAGAGAGAGAGTGCAAAAATGCAATGAAAGAATGAACCCTGGCCTCTTTTCCTTTCACACTCTGACCCCCGGTCCTTTTGTGCACAGCAGGCTGACCGTTTGTGCATGCAGGCTTATTGGTTCACACTTGTTTGTTGCCATGCATGTGGTTTTACCCTGCATGAATCTTGCATGGTGTGCTGAACCCTTATTTTTTGGCCTACATTCTGTCTGTGTTCATTATGTTTGAGTGTGTGGCTCACAGCCGGAAGCTTTCAGCTGCTGAGTCATCAGCAGAGAAAACGGATGGACTGATTGACCAATAGGAGTTCAGTGAGTCTGTCTCTGAGTGAGGTGACAGGGGGATTTGAGAATTCCAGTTGAACCTTCCGCATATTGTTGTCCAAACATGGTGTGAATGAATGGTTACACATCTGTTACCGTAAGCGGAAAACGTCCTCCAGTTCCCAAAGTGTTTCAGGAAACATGGAGTTTTTATTTTATTTTATGAAGTCACCTGTTATAACTAGACTTTTAGATAATATAAATATACTAGTCCAAAAGAAATAATTGAGATTTCTCAGTTAAATCTCGAAGCAAATGGTTATATTTAGTTTTCACATATAAGTTTAGTTTTTTTGTCTTTGGGTGTTTTTTGTCCAACACCTTTCTTTGCTCTTGTCCTTTTTATGGTAACACCTATATGGAAATAAGCTTCCTTCTTCAACAGCCACTAAATGCTTTATAGAGACAAAGCGTCTAGGAATGTGTTGGGTTTTCTGTGCTCTCAGTCTTAAATCAAACTGTTGGGCTCCATTATCTTATCATAAATCTACCATAGACAACACTGGTTGTGTTTAGGCCATTTTATTGTCTAAAATTCAGTCTTCTATTCATAGCTGAAATTGCATGGAGGCATAACTTAGGGTTGTAGAGTAACTGCTGGTAAATTTAATGTATTTTTGTTGCTTTTTTTTACTGACAGAGCTGTGTGAGAACAGTACCAAGTACTTATCCATATATGGTTTATTCCCACAGTGGCGGGCATGAAATTGTTGTTTTAGCTGGCGTTGAGGTTTATGGGTCATTTCGCCTTGCAACCATGAAGTGTTGCATATTTAAGTTGAGCCGGCTTGACCGCTCTTTAGTGTATCGGTTTCTTTCAGAAATCTTTTGCTGGAAATTTTATTCAAAATAAAACTTATCGAAATGGTTGCTCTCGATTGTGTGTTTTTAAAGATGGGAATGAAGTACGAGAAAGCTGGCATTTTGTCTGAGAAACAAAAATACTAAAACAAAGCCTTGACTCAAGTTCCATCAGTTGAACAAACTTTTACTCCCTCCGGTCAGTTTCCCTTAAGATCTATAGCCCGGAGACAGAGGGACGGACAGGAGATTGACAAGAATTTCAGAAATTTGGAGAGAGTCTAAAATACATAGACTCGGATATGCATTTAAAAAATAAAACAAATTATGATTATTATTTATTAGGAATATGAACAGTACTCTGACTTTTTTGACTTTTTGAGATCTTTAGTTTCTTATCCAGAAAAGCATTGCTTTTAAAGTTAATCTTCATCATAAAATAGTCATTTGTAAAAACCTAATGATTTTGTATGATTGTTAAACCCTAGTTATGGGTACTTACTGTCATGCTTTTTATTTTAAATGACCACAGTCCTGACAGTTTAGAAATTAACTGATATTAATGGTATTCTTTTTTCACTTAGGCTTTTTAGTAGGATTTTGGAGGAGGGCGTCGACACTTTAAGCCACACACACGCAGTTATGAAGTTTTATAGAAACTTACGAAATGTAACTTGAGAAAAGTTATGGATGGACCAGGACTGAAGATTGTGAAAACACATAACAGCAGCTACTGAAGGTGTAACATCACTACCTACCTACTCTATCCAAGCTGGTTCAATTTATTCTTTATGTCTTCCTCTGGCTTCATAAAATAATTGAGGTCACCCCCTCTTACATAGTTTATTGAAGCTTGCGAAATCTACATAGAGCAAAAATAAAACTCTCGGCAGATCAAAGATCGACGGGATGTCCTGAAGTGTCGCCACTTGAAAGAGGGCGTCATAGAACAGAAGAGGGTGTTGTTAAGACACCCGGACGCCTAAACGCTAAATGCCTGATGTCACTTTTTATACAGTCAGGTAAACTTTTAAAAAGTTACACCAATTTTTCCTACAGGTTGTAATTTGTTCTTCAGAATTGTTGGCTATAGGTATTTTTGCTTTTTTGTCAACATGTAGTAAACCTAACAATGCAAGCAGGTCAAGTTAATTTTAATAGTTACACAGTTACACATAACGGAAAGATTAAATGTCACATAATTATGTTTGTAAACAGTTTAGCGAGGTGTCAGAAGTGTCGTCACAGATTTACATGTGGGGTATGGCTTTGCTTCTCATCGAATAGTGAAACTCATTCATGTCATACTTGCCACTCTCTTGTTGTTTTGTGTTCGTTTAACCTCGGCATGCTTTCAGCCTACATAATGTGACCCATTTGTGGTGGTGTGCTTTTGGAAACTGTGTCGTATTTATTTTTAACAAATGCAAATAATTCAAATACACAAAAGGAGAGTAAAAAGTATTTAAGACAAACAAAATTTAAGGCTCAGAGCTGTCAGTGTTGCCGCACTGTCTGATTCATCTTTTTTTTTTTTTTTTTTTTTAACAAGCCCCGTTATGTGTGAATCATTACTTGAACAATAATGGGTTAAACTGAAGGAAACAGGTTCACAGCTCAAACATCTTACCACAGCCACAACATTTACACAATCTAGTAGGCACAGACATTGAACAGAAAAATAAAGCAAAAAGATTCAGAAGGTCATTTTAATGGAAAAAAAACAAAACTGCAGCTTTTAAACTCAGTCATACAAAGTGACTAAATGAATTTAAAGGAAAGTTCAGGTTACTTCAAGTAGGATTCTGGGCAACTAATATCTTACCTGTTATGGATAACTCTTTGAGCACAGTCTGGAGAAATATTAAATTCTACAATTTGTGAGTTTGATGGAGCTATCTTAAAACAACTCCAATCGTTAGAAGTCGTGGCAGGTCGTGGACTAAAGGTAAAAGTTATAATAAAGACAGGAATGCACATATACAGGAAGTTTTAAAAGGCACATATTTTAAAATTTTTAAAACAAGTTTAATTTTAAACTCAAGTCCTATGAACAGTGGTGGAAACTCTGACAGGAAGAGATGTGGCAGACTTAGAGCCACGACAGCACCCGAGGACAGGTTTCTGAGAGTGATAGGCGGCTCACAGCCCCTCAGCTTCAAGCAAAGCCTAACCCCTAATTTACACTACATGCGTTCCGTCTCCGCTCCGCTGCGCTCCGACCTCCGCAGCAAATACGCAACCA
>JARVJO010000096.1:8125714-8141563 GCA_031762555.1 Cynodonichthys magdalenae | reverse complement strand
AGTCTCTTGGAGGAGAGACGAAACGTTTCATTAAAAAAAGAAGCTGTCCAGAGGACCTACTTATTTTTCCTTTTGAACTCTGACTTTGGTAGAATCATATTGTATTTATTACTGCAACTTTTAGCAAACTCAAAGTTCTTGTGTTTGATTGTGATATTGACATTTATCTGACATTTTTATTTAAAACAGTTTCTATTTGAGGGTGTAAAGAAGTAAAATGTGGTTGCTGCATTGACAGGCTTTTAGTACAAAGTTTAAAAAAATTTACAGAGCTCAACTCCAGTCAGTGGAGGAAAAAAAAAGACAGATCTTGTAAATCAATTCTCACAACTAATAAAGAAGCTCAACTATGTGTCACAAGCAGCTTGTGCGATCTCTGCGCATCAACAAAATCATGACTTGTGTTTTAAAGTTTGTGACAGACTTTCAGATGACTTGATAATAGAAGTAAGTGGGTCACTGTGTGCGTCACTGCAGAGTCGCTGTTGTTCACACCAACAAGTGTTGATTGTTTTTGACCAGTCAGCGGTCTGCAATATTTTCACACAATCAAATGGTACCAGGATGGCTCACTTGAAACTTTGGCTGAGGTAGTACCAAAAAAAAACATTAGTCATGCCCTCAAACCAAAAGAAACTGAGCTTTGATGCTCCACTGTACCATAATATTGAACTGTAATTTGTGTTATGTAATAAAATAAACCCCACTATTAGGCTATACTGACTGTATGTTTTTATTTTTCATTCAGTGACAGATGACATGTACTCAGAACAGCTGGAGGATCCAGAGAACCCGCTGCGTTGCCCTATCAAGCTCTATGATTTCTACCTCTTTAAATGGTAAAAAATATATATTAATAAATGATACATTAACTTAAATCTAAAACGGTTGTTAACACACAAAAAGCAATATTATCAGAGCAAAGGTTATCCAACAAGGGAAATTAGTCTTTTTTCATTTATTTTATATAAACTTTTAAAAAATGCTCAAAAGAGCTGCAAGAATTTTGTGATCGTCCCCATACCTTCCAATGTTTTGTACTTAATGTGCAAATAAAAACATGGATCTGTTTATAACCATATAACATACACATATCTAAATTTACATATATACACTCACACATATGATTATATATATATACTATAAAGAAGCTATTAGAATGTTGCAACACAATCCTTTTGAGCTAATAATTATTATGCTAATGTGCCATTTTACAATTTCCTAACCATTTCTTTTAAATTACAGTTGTCATTTAAAAATGTTAACTTGTAAATATTTAGAGTATTAAACCTTAGCTGCCCTTTTTTGTGAAGATGACAAAATTCAATTTTTCTTAAGAGAAGCTTTTGTTTTTAAATTGTAGAGTTTGACATGAGAGGTAGAGCGCATGTTGCACCCGGCACTGTAGTGTTTAAATGTAAGAGGACACTGTTGCTTAGCAACTAACTAAAAACATTTGACTGTGTAGAAATGTTCTTTGTGCTTTTCTCTAAAAGGTGAATAACTTTTGTATTTTTTGTAACATAAGCAACTATTGGAGCTAAGGAAGATTTAATCTGTTTAAAAGCCACATCAGAACCTTGATAGAACCACTGCCTAAAATTTAGGGGTGTGCCGAATCCAGTTTTCTTGCCAATCTTCGATTTTTGACCTTTAAAAAGTCTGACCTGCTGATTCCGATTTTGGCCGATACCGATTTTTTTTAAATAGCTGACACTGTCAGATGTTATAAAGTCACAATACAACTTCAATGTTCAAATGTTATTTTACTGAAATTCTTTGAACAAAACCCTTGAAACAATACAAACTTGTTTTAACTGGATATTAGGTATTTGCTCACAGCAGAGCAAAAAAGGATAGTGGCTGATATATTTAGACCTTTTGTAGAGGTAGAAAAGCTGATCTTCTCCGCCGATCTTATCTAAGGATCGGCTGATCTCAGATCTCCCAAAAGTAAGGAAATTGGGCCCTGCGCCCCTAATCTAAGTTGCAACATACAAACATACAGAATACAGAGAGGAAGACCTGTGCAACAGAGCGAGGGACACAAACAAAAACAGATTTTGCGGGTGGAGAAGGTGTAGTGCAGGGGATGGGTTGTCTATGTGAAGTGTGTGTGTGTACATGTGTGCAATGTAATGTAGGCCTGTGCACCACGTCCTAGGTAACATTCTGCCATTGTCCTGATAGATGGAATAAAGTTCATCAGTCGGCATTGAGCCTAGTCGAAGCTGCAGGTATAGATAGTTTTGGATGAGGAGTGTCTTGTTTGCGTACCATCAGGGAGAATTTAAGATGGTCAGCGCCCCGGGGCTGAATCATGGAGCCAAATGCAGAATGTTTTCGGTCAGGCAGACAGTATTTTTTTTCCTGCCTTAATATCCCCTGGTACATCCCAAGGTGGAGAATCCAATCAGACAAATTGGTGTGGACATTCCCACCGAGCCAAACTATCAACTTCTCCAAGATCAATTCCATCTCGCCAGCGAGTTCCAGGGACCACAGCCGGCCTGCGACCCTCAAGAAGAGCTGCTTGCAGACTGTCTCAACTCACACAGGGCTTGAGTCTGAGTGTTGATAGCATGACACATCCTTTCATACCGGTCAGGCAGACGAGAAATGGCCTGAATAGCTCCCGACGCTGTTTTACGATACACCAGATAACCACAAGTCCAATCGGCAGAAATCCAGTCATCAGAATCCAAATATGTATAAATCTTCAGCATCCTGTAGGGTTAGCCAAGCATCAGTTTCCACGTCCACTTAAATAAGGATATATCCAGCTAGTTGTCCCAGTTGAACAAAGGTCCCCCCTTGACCTGTACTTCCATGGAAGAAATTTGATCCCAAATTTCATTAAGAGACCAGCTTACCAAATCCATAAAAATAACAATAGCATATTCAGAAAAATATGCAAAGAAAACATTCAGCAAGCTAGACATAACACACAGCAAGCAGGAGAGATAGGGGAGGTAGGAGAGAAGATAAATGCATCCTTCTCCACCGAGAGCAAGACAAAAGGCATGTGTATATAAACGTTTTTCCATTGTCCAATCTCAGCACAACTCGCCTCCCCATACTTCCACCCAACTTGGTTCTTCACAGTTTCTGTTGCAGAGCTTGAAGAGGGTGGCACCACCCAATAGACAGACTCCCCGTGCATAATCGACCTGAGCACAGCTGAGTACAGCCCATGCAAAAGGACCTCTTTGCGTATGATTAAAAAAGTTACTTTAAGAGGTAACGGGACAGTTCCTGTATGTTCTGGTCAGCAATCTCCCTGAGAAAGTTTGATCAATGTAACAGAAAAACATGTTTTCAATTTCTTTGAAAAAATTTGGGCCAATAATTCACACAAGGCATCAGGGTGCTAGAAATAAGTTCAGTATTCTGCAAAGGTATGTGTTTTAGAATTGAACTGAAATGGCTAAAAGTTTGTGTACTTTTACTAAATTTCCATATTTTATGTATCAAATAAAGTAAGGGAATGTGTCAACCAAACAAAAACAATTTGGCTGTAGGTAAAATAAATATCACCTTCCTGCTAGGGATAAAATTTCTCCAAGGGTGCTCTTGGTTTATGAGGTCAAACGGCATCTTTACTGAACTCTGTTCTTTTTCTCAGGATCTGCACCCAAACCAGCTGCACCCTCGGACCCATGGGGCACTCCTTCTTCTGTCCCATCCATGAAGAGCGGCGATCCATGGGCATCAAACTCCACTCCTGCCTCTGATCCCTGGGGTTCTGCAGCTGCCCGCCCCAAGACCTCCAACACAGGTAAAACATTTAGTCTCACTGACTTTTGTTCACTTGCTTTAATATTCTGTTTATTTTATGTAAATTTGTGAAGACAGTTTCTGCGGTTGTGCTAAAGAAACAAAGTATATTGGATCATACGCTGGATAACAAGTAGGAAGTTAGAAAGTTTTAGAGTATTTCTTTAATCTGTTTTTTTTTTTTTTTTTCTGATTAAAAAGGATTTCTAATCCGTGACTTAAAAACACCTGTTTTGTTTAAACTCACAGTGGGACACAAACACAACACAGTCACAACCATCTGCATGCTTTCAGTTACTTGTAATGTTTATTTGTAACTTTACAGAGGTATCCATGCTCACCTGTACTTGTAATATTTGTTTCCATTTGTCTTTGTGCTTTTCTGTTTCGTTTTTATGACTTTTGTGCACTTTTTTGTGTATTTTTGTCTTGTGTGTGCGCACGTGTGGATGGGTTGTCTCCTTCCAGGTAGCTTTGACCTGTTCAGTACGTCCAATGGTACATCCAAAGAAGACTTCTCAGAGTTTGACAGCCTGCGCTCTTCCTCCTCTGTCCCCACTGGTACTCACCCTGTCTTTGTCCCTCTAATGACACGGAGTCTGTGTTTGTTTTATTTTGTTTACCTCTCTGTGTCTTAAAACATGCCCGTCTGCAGACCCATTTGTCTCTGCAGGGGCACAGAGACTCTCATGTCTTGTCTTTGTATGCATGTATCACCAGAATTGAGCAGAGACAGTTTGCACTGCTGAAGTCATATGTTTTAACTTGATGACTTCTTCCTTTCAGTGTGTTTTTAAATTTAGCAGAAAATCATATTTGAGGTGCAAATAAGCTGCCTGCCCAAATCTGGTCTCCTATTGGTGTGATGTTATCTGATGCAGCTTCTGTTTGTGCAGCACTAAACACATTATCTTGTTGCAATCCATATCAAGGAAACCCGTGTCTTTTTATCGCAAATAAGAAACCATTCAGATTGGTGACTGAAGCGTTAGCTCGACAGAAACAGACCAAAAATAAAAACAAGGACAGAACGTACGCAGGGTAGAACCTGTGTGAAGTTTGGGAAAAAAAGTCCTCTGCAAATAGAAAACTCCAGCAGAAATCTAAAAGATTAAGTAGATTTTAATACACAATACTGGTGGTCTTCGCTCTGCTGTGTCTGATGTCTTGTTATGACACCACAGATTTTTCTCTGTGAGATTTCCTCGTGTCTTTTCAGGCATGCTCGGGTTGTTTTAATACATTAAATCACGTCTCTGCTGCCGTCTAACTGTTGACCCAAAATAACAGCCAGGCTGTCTGCCTCTGATGTCCTGCTGTAATAGCATCATCATTTTATTGCATCGATCAGGGTTTATTTTTCAGTAAATGTGAATATACAGTAGGTTCTCTGTGTGTGTGCTAGTCGACCTGTGACTTGCAGAAATCAAAAGATCTAGCAGTTTCTGTTTAACAAATCAATTGCAAGTTATTGGGTTTTATAATGGTCTTTCATCCATTAAAAAAAAAAAAAAAACTTCATTTTTTTTTTCCAGTTGAAGGAGGCATTGCATCCTCTGTCCCCTCACAAGTCAGCCTTACTAGTAGCGGCAGCCTGGACTTTTTTGACCCCCTGCCCTCCTCATCTATCACCACAAATCCAACTAGAAAGACTCCAGAGTCCTTCCTGGGACCCAATGCTGCCCTGGTCAATTTGGACTCTTTGGTGTCCAAACCAGCCCAGCCGGCACCAGCTGTTAACCCATTCTTAGCTTCCACAGGTAGGAGCTTAACAACAACATGATCTACTTTGATAAACTGTACTCAAGCTAGGGCTGGGTGATATGGCTGAAAAATATATCAAGATATTAGTGTTTCAACATCGGTCAAAATCAATTATTTGTTAGATTTTGTTTTACATATTTAAAGTAAGGACCAGGAGGAAAAGGCTGATTAATCCTTACAAACTGGTGACATGACCTTTCCTCTTTTATCCACAATTTCCTCTTCAGCTGTTGCACTTCTTTCACTCCATGTCATTCCTTTTTTTTTTTAAACAGTAATGAGGCACAGTGACCAAACAGCTTCAGTAGCTGTTATGTGTTGTCACAATTTCAAGTCACGGTCTGTCTGTAATTTTTATTTTCTTATGTATATTTTTTTTAAACTTCTGTAAGTGAAATTATCAATGTTCTGATTGGACATGTTTTCCTTTGATATTGATCATGTGTCTATCGCGATATATTGTTTTATCGCCCAGCCCTAACTCAAGCATCTTTTAGTGTTTTAACCTCCTTTTATTTGTTGTTATTTTCCATTTTATTTCTCTAAATGTTTGAGGGATTTCCATTGATAAACATTTCAGCATTCATTTTGATTATTCATTCCCAAAAAAATGCTGATTCCTCACCATCAGGGTTCCCACAGAGTTTGAACCTTAAAACACAAACATGTACAGTTAATATTTATTAAACATTGAAATGGACAACATGGAGGACACCGTGCATCTAAATTTTTCTAAATACTGAACCACTGTTTAGTACAACAACAACAACAAACACTCTTTAGTTGTTTGTCTTAAAACAACTAAACACAACTGCAGGATGTTTTCTCTCATGTTTGGTTAAGGACGGAGAAGCTGCTTAAAAAACAAACCAAAAATGCCACCAGCTAAAACATCCACCTGTGGTTTTTCTAATAAGAGACTCTTACTTTGTAAATCCAGCTGGATTGCACAGGTGTAAGGCACTATTGTCTGAATTAAACCTTTTTAAGCAGCTCAAAGGATAGATTTCTTGTATACATAACATGAAGTGTTATGAAATCATTGGTAAGCCAAGTCACATATGAACTTATAAGTCTTTAGCTCACCTCACGTATGGTAAATATGGAAATGTAGCAGCAGCTTACTGTAGCCTACAGTTTTTATTAAGTGAGAATTTTTTTTTATATATTATTTTTACCTATACACGCTTATACTGTTTATTTAAAGAAAGCAACTATTGTTATATTTTGTTTAAAATTAATCTTAATCAGTAATCTTTAAAAGAGGTGCATGTCAGCTATTGGCTCCTCCTCTTGCAGCTCTTCTCATTCTGACTTTCTTTGATGCTGATGATGTGTTTCACTTTTTGCAGGTGGTTCTGCTCCAGCTTCTCATGTCAACCCGTTCCAGGTGAGCCAGCCGGTTCCCCCCACACTCAACCAGATGCGTGTCAGCCCGATGCCCTCCGGCTTCGGTGGCATGGCGGAGCCCCTGCCCCTCTCCACTGCTCCTCCTGCCTCCATGGTCCCCCTGGCCGGGATGGCCCCCATGGGTCGCGGGATGCCAGGAATGGGCGCCGGCGCTGCAGGAGCGACCGGGACGAGCACAGGGATGAGTGCCGGGATCCCAGCCTCCATGTCCATGCCCCAGCCGCTGATGAGCATGCCCCCCCAGGGGGGGACACAACCTGCTGGAACCACTAACCCCTTTCTTTTGTGAAAAGGCAACGAGGAGAGTCGATCCACCCCTCCACCTTCGTCGTCATACGCTGCTTGAGAAGCTTCAACATGAACGAGGAAATATTTTATCCCATGTATCCACGTATAAAAGCCACTCCTAACCAGGTGCAGCCTGGTCTGCTACTAAATCCCCACACTTCCTGATTCCTTTCCTTCCCCTCACTTCTGAAGCTACACGCTGCCTAGTCTTTGGTGTTCCAGACTGATCCAAAGATGATGCAGACAACTCCCAAACGTCTAACTATAAACTGTCAAGTCACAGTGGTGGTCAGTCAACCACACACCCCACCCCACCCCCAGGACATAAACATGTCTTCCTCCACCTCTTCTTATGGTGGAGAGAAACAAGAGCATCTAACTGTACTAACACCAGAATCTGATCTCACTAGAACTAATCTTTTATAAGTCCTGTCAGTTGGTGTGTGTGTGTGCGTGTGTGTGTGTGTGGGAGTGAATGCACATCTCAGTAATTTTACACTGTGTATATTCTGATGAGTTTTACTCACTGGAGGATGAAAGATGGTCAGATGTGTTTTATACTCTGTGTGTACGTGTGAGTTTTTGTGTCACAAAGCAGGAATTTTGCACAATTTTTGCTTTTTTTGAGGTGTGTATGTGGGGGGGGGGGGGTTCTTTCTGCGACTGTTGGACTCACCGTTACACCTTAGCTTAGAGAGGATAGAACAAGACAACACACACACACACTCGGTACTACTCAGTCACATCTCCCCCTCACCTTGAACCTTTCTCTGACCTTCCACATGAACTCGAGCCTCGAGAGGTCAAACACTTTGACGACAAACACTCCTGAGAAGAAACGCCCTCTTTTAAAAGTGATGAAAAGATGCTTAAAGACATTTGTTTTGTATGTTATGTTTGTGTGTGCTCATATACAGGTGTCCAGTTACTGCTCAGATACTAACAAAGCATTTTCTACTGTCCTACTCCCCGTTAATGTTTCTAGAGGAAAAGATATGATCTGTTACAGTATTTTTTGTTTTTGTTGTTGTTTAATCGAACAAAATAGATGCTGCGAGGCGTTATGGATTTTCTTTTTTTTTTTTTTTTTAACATATAGGGTCAAAGGGATGACGAGGGTTTTTGGTGCAAAATGTGCATTTAGCTTCCAAGTTTATTTTATCAGAGTAAAAACAGATTTAGAATTTGCTCAAATTAGTTTTCAAAAGTCGAACTGGAAATGAGGAGGGGTTTCTGTTATCACTTGCCTTAATATGTATGTATGCAACCATATACAGAGCGTTACCGCGGTAACGAGGCTGCCGGAATGACTTAGGCTAATCTATCCACAATAACATTAGCGACTGCTCACACACGTAAACAGGGTTGTTCCAGAATCAGTCTATTGATAGCACAGAGGGGAGTCCTGCAGCAGCTCCTGTAAACAAGCCGCTGTTGTTGCTTTTGTTTTCTTTCTCATTATTAGATGTAAAATCCATAGCAACACCTTGGGGGTGATCAGAGGTGTGGACTAGCAAAGGCACGTGTAACGTTCTTTTACTTTCATTTCTTTTTACTCACCCTCCATGGACAGGCTGTGTAATTTTCCTCTCCTAGAAGCACAACTGTTACCAAAGTCAGAACAACTGTGATTTCTGAGAAGACTTCGAGCAGTAGAGTCACACTTCACTAAATTTTTGTTTTTGTTTCTAAAGGCTCGTGGTATAAAAAGCTATTATTACACAGTTATAGAAGTCAGAATTAATTTACATCTTAAGAGTTTGTGTAAGAAACAAATATTAGTGGATTTACAGACAGCAGGCTGAGCTGAGCTCTTCTGGTTATGAAACACAGCTGAAGAGAAATTGCACATGCTGTGTAAACTTTTTTTTTGGGTCTGTAAATGTTTTGATTCCACTTCAACTGCCAGTGTTTCTTACTGCTGAAAACATTCTTGTTCCTCTCTTTCAGTGTGATTTGGCGCCCCCTGCTGGTCTGCTGCATAAGTTTTTTTCTTCTTTTCTTTCTCCATGGACTTAAGTTTCCACCCTATACAGATTCTTTAATTCTCTCAGGCAAAAACACAGGGCCGCCTCATGTGTTCGTATGAACTGAGGCAGCTAGGATGGGTTTTGTGGCTCTCGCAGACAGCTAACATGTTTCTCGTTGAAATATATGCAAAAATTTGGATTAACCTTTTATTCAAACTCTGCTCTTGTAAACGTGGACAAGTTTAGGCAGTAAATGACTTAAAAACAAAAGGATTATCTGCGGCTGGCTTGGACAAATTGACTGTGGGTTGGATGCTGTTGAACACCTTTTCTAGTTGCTCTGTCTCAGTAAAACCTCGGCCCGTGTAGTGAGCACCTCTGTTGTGTGTTCAGTTCACAACTAACAGACTTAATGAGTGCTCTGTCTTCACATGCTAAAACATAACTCCTTTATTTTCTTCCAGGTCTCGTCTCTTCTTAGTGCTGGGAGCAGGCTGCTTATGTATGTTTTTTTTTTTTTTTTATTAAAATGTATGCTCAACTCGTTGGCATTATAACTGTATAATATAATTTATCGTTTGTACTATTGTAACATACTGTTTCTTCTGTATACCTTTATTATTCTGTGTACTGGGTTCATCTTTTTTTTTTGTAGGAAAAAGTCATTGTGGTATTGTAACAGCATCTAAACAAATGGAACGCAGCAGGCCGCACCCAGTTGGATGAGGACATCTGTAGCTGCATTTGGTTCAAAATAAAATGTTTCACTTCAGCTTCGTGACTCTAGGTTTTTTGTTTCAGATTTTACAGGATGAGTGAATGCAGAGTCCAAATGTTTAAATGAGTTTTAACATCACAGACAACACAAAACATTCTAATGTGTTTATTTAAAAAAGTAAAAAAAATGCATAGTACATATTCATATGTGGCCATAGCATTGTCCTGTTAGCCATAACATTATGACTACTGATGTTTTACTGCTTATATTGGTACAAATTGTCTGGACAGACCTGCATACAGTATGTTTGCAAACCAA
This sequence comes from Cynodonichthys magdalenae, assembly GCA_031762555.1. Classification (NCBI taxonomy): domain Eukaryota; kingdom Metazoa; phylum Chordata; class Actinopteri; order Cyprinodontiformes; family Rivulidae; genus Cynodonichthys; species Cynodonichthys magdalenae. Next base: position 8,131,318 of record JARVJO010000096.1, on the reverse strand, counting down.
TCACATCCTTAATGTCTTAAAACTGCAGCCTCCTCCAGCAGGAGAGCAGAGGGTCCTGCAAAGAAAAAAACTGCATAGAAATGTCTCTGAGTTAATGTTTGAATAGTGGTTCTGTGGAAATGTTTTGATTAGTATCTTACCTGTTTTTATTTATTTTTTAATAACCTTGTTTTTGACGAACCAACTTTAACTCTGTATGAGACCTAATCTGTACGTAAAACTAATCTTAAAAAAAAAAAAATCATAGTGCTGTAGGCAGATGCTACTTTAAAAACCTTTCCACTGCGTTTTCAATTTCCAATTCCTATTTAGTTTACCTAAACGCCTAGTTATTTGCAAATATACAGCTAACTGTAACACTTGCAGCACAGCCTGAAGGACTTCCTGCAGGTGTTAAATAATTCTGCCCAAATAAAAAAATGTAAGATGAAATGGACAGAGGTGGAAAACATTTTTCAAACAGCACTGGCTGGAAATGGTATGAAATTTGAATGTTTTAAAACAACAATCCACTTTGATCTTGGTGCAATTTGAATTAACTCTTACATCATCATTTTTGCTAGAGCTGATTTCTGTTTCTCCAAATGGACGATTCAAAGAACCATCTACAACAAGTGGAATTTAAACTGTTAATTACTGAACTCTACTTTAAAAGATATGGCATAGCACTGTATTTAAAAAAAACAAGTAAATCCAATCTACTGGTGACAGACAAAAAATAAATCCAGTGTTCTAGTTTCAGATACTCCAAGATTTTTGTTTGTGTGAACAAATCTGGCTGGTCAGAACTGCTTTTTTGGGGGGGAATTTTAATACTATGGCTGACTGCTGTAAATTCACACTTCAGTTTGTAGTTGATGTGACCATTAAACACCCTTGAAGTCTAATAAATTAGACCAGTTCTAATCATCAGTAAGGTGTGACAGACTGAATGTTTGACGGGATCGGTGGTCCTGTGTCGTAGCCTATCTTCTTCATGTCTTTAGTCATGATGTTGAAGGAGACCGTCACGAAGCCTTGGGAACGGACCCTCGTCACTGCAATAGAAATAATATAAAGTTGTACCGTAACTGACCAAAACTGAAGAGATTTTGTTCTAATGATGTGCTGGTGTTTAGTGGTGTTGAAGTAATAAAAGCCCCACAGACCTTCTCTGCCTTCTCCCTGCGCCACAACCTTGGGGTCTGTGTACTCAGGTCGTCGTCCCAACAACCAGCTGAACAGAGGGAAAAAATGTCTGAATGTTCACAAAGTGTTCACTGAAGTTTAATAAACGGCCACCATAAATACCATTCTGAGTTTTTTAATTAAACAGAGCAAAAAACACTCACAGTAGACTGACAACTACTTTAAAAGCTTCAAATCCCCAAAGCTAGGGGATGAATCGCACCTTGTAAACTTCTGCAGTCTCCACGTGGGCTCAGGAACAAACATGGGGATGGTTCTTGTTTGTCTGAGGAGTAAAAAACAAAACAATTTTATTTCATTATCAGTGCTCTGAGCTTAAAATGAGAAGAGGTGACATCAGGAGGAATACTGACAGTCCGGGAGTGAAAGGGATGTGTGTCGCTCCGTAGCCCCTGACCACATCGTTGCCAAACACATCTGGTCCATACACACTCACCACAAGCTGAGGCCCTGGAACATGACATAACACTCACCCAAGTAGCAAAAGTGCACATTTAAAAAATGTTTAATAATTTGTCCTGAAGAAAATAATAGCAACAGCTGTAAAACAGGAGTGTGTGTGTGTGTGTATGTGTGTGTGTCTGTGTTATCCTTACATCCATAAGGATTTGTGCTCTTAAACGTTGTCTCCAGTGGAAAGTTCCATATTAACCTGTGGGAATGGCTGCTTTTGCAGGTTATTTGAGTGATGCCTTCTTCCAGCCCCTGGTGGAGAGCAAACACAGCACCTTTGCATTAAAAACGCAATACCCCATATATTACTATTATAAACATTGCGAAATATACTCCTGAGTACTAACTGTGGTGGGAGCCCAGTCGTGACCGTAGACATAACAATATTTGCAGTACAAATTGTCATACTCAGGAAACTAAAACACAAGAAAACAGTTATCATGAAAATTAGAAGTGGTCCAGGTGAGAAAACAAAGTAGAAATTACACGACTCTTTGTTGTTGCTAATGCTAGCTGCTGAGATAAATAAAAAACGTAGAAGAACTCACATTCGCTCCCTCGATTTGCCCGTTTACTGCAAGGAGAAACACTGACGGGCTGCTTGTAGCCATCGTGTCTTTCAGTGATATTGTTTTAGAAAGTCGCCTTAACGAAATTCTTGGTAATCATTAACTTGCCGTTGCTGAGGCAACGCTTGCTCCTTCTACGGCTACCAGCTTGGGTCAAGTGAAAAAGAGCAGAGCGCATGAATGGTTGGTTACCATAGTGTCCACGAGAGGGCGCCAAAACAAATCTTATAAAATAAAGCCGTTAAAAGCCAGAGCAAGAACCAGAGATAGCCATAACACTACATCCACTACTACTAGCAACTACTACTACTACTAATAATAGTAATAATAATAGTAATAATAACAATGATGTACAAATGTTCTGAAATGTTGTTAGTAAAATAATAAAAAATAAAAATAGTATAAATGTTATAATGTGGGAAAATAAGGCTTTTTTTTTTCAAACATGTTTTCAGGCAACATAGGTCTGGTGCCGCAGTAACAGCGAGAGATGAAAGTTTATTTTTAATATCAATATCACAATTCGAGGCAAAGCACACAAGAAGCCGTTAGTGAACCTTTTTAGGGAACCTCAGCAGGCAGGACTTACAGTAAATATCCAGTTAATGAAGCCAATTAAGCCCAGTAAAAGCCCCATACCAACCCAAACACATTAGATCTTGCCCTTCATGCTTTGGTTCAGTATATAGTGGTAAACACTTGGGCTGACACTGTAACCCTCCATTAAACACAAAAAAACAAGGAGCATTCAGACATTTGCCCTAACACTTTACAGCCGAGAAGCTGCTTCATGGGGTGTTATTTAGTTTTTAACTATACATATTTACAATCATGCATTACACATTTTTTGCATCATTCTGCTAGTTGTGTACACTTTGATTAAAAAGAAAAGAACAAATTGTTAATATGAAACAGCTTATTATACATAAAATGTCAACGATTAAATAAAATCAGAATACTGTCGCTTTAACAGATTATTCAGTGTGCTATACAGAGTTATTTTTTTTCCTCTTCATCATGGCAGATGAGTCACTGCCTCATCTGCACCGGCTTCACACAACTCTGAACAGGATCACAAAAAAGGATGGACACTCACAAGTGATATTCTGCTCCAACGTAACTTTCGGTGATTTGATTTTCATTTGTTTATTTTAATGTAGCTACTGCCAATGTGTAATGTATAGAGCAACTTGTTATGAATTGTACTAAAATATTACCATCTATAATCTCATTCATGCAGAATCCTTGGGATTTATCAAGTTGAGCCGAATACACTCAAAAAACAGATTGTTGTATTTAATTAACCAAGTTACGTCAATTTCCACTCGAGTTGAGAAAATGTAAAACAACTTTCACATTTTACATTTAAAGAAAATGCAAAAGTTACTTTACATTGACTCAACTCGAGTGGAAATTGTTGACATAACACACACACACACACACACACACACACACACACACACATTCATACAGAGCTCTATAGCTCCACAACACTAGTCAGAGTAGCTCATAATCAGTGCTTTTAAATCACATTTGTTCACTACTGGGGACATCAGAGGCAATGAGGGTCCAGCGTCTTACCCAAGGACACGTTCACATGTGACTGGGGGAATCGAACCTTCAACTCTCATTGGAGGACTCCTTTAACCATTGATCCGCAGCTGCCCTAAATATGTTTAGAACAGCAGAAAACTGCAACCCAACAATTATGAAGGTTGGAGAAACTCAGATGCTCCTTTGTTCAGTTAACTTGCTCTGTTCTGTTCTGAGTGAGAACAAAAAGAAATCAGCTGTTTCTGTCAGCCAATCCCCCCCCCCCCCACCCATTTTTTCGTTTGTTTTGTCTGCCACCCACCCACTCCACAGACACATGCGTGAGTCCTGCTGACTAAAGGGCCCACCTCGACTCTCTGACCTTTTCAACCTCCCACCTCCAAACAGCCGATCTCTCTGCACCTGCCTCCTTTTAACTCCTGCAACACCTGGATCAGTTCTGCGCCTCCAGCTCTTTTTGTTGCCCCTCTATTAGTAGTTCATGAGGAGAGAAGCTCACTGAAACACCACCATTAACCCCTCATGTCCCAAAAAAATCCTGCACACCATAAAGTAGAAGTTTGAAAGATTTGTATCTTTCTTTATCAGCCTCTTGTAGAACTGTTTCCTCTTACTGATACATCTTTGCTTTATAATGGTCTGATTTGTTATTTTAGTTTTTATAACTAATTGTTTTCCTCTTCTCTCCCAGCCTCTTTTTTGCCCTTGATGTTCAGCCTGTTTGTCTTATATCTGCTTCCCTTTTCTTCTCTTCCCAGTCATCCTTCTAACCTCATGACTTGTTTTTTTTCCTCCATCCCTCTCCCCCGGCTCTCCTCCTCTTCCTCCCTGCCAAACGCCTTATTTAGATTCCGACAGCTTCCAAAATGTTGGCCCAATAAAAGTTTTTTTAAGCTCGGCCAGTCCAAAGGGGGGTCGATTGGTCCATGTGGGATCTTGTTTGCCACTAAAGCGTTTTACACAATGAGCTTAAACACACTAAAATGTCTGTTAAAATGTTAAACCAAGGAACTGAAAGGAGATAAGCTCACTTTATCGCATATACCAAAGTGACACTCATTTTTGGAAAGCCACTGTTTCCAGTTCCAGTATAGAGAAATCATGCTGAGGAGTGTTTTACAAGACTGTAAGCATGACTCATCAGAGACAGAGGATGGGGATCGTAAAAACAGCCATAAAGGGAGGAATGCGATAAATAAAACATTAAAGAAACACTCCTTGTTTGGGATTTTGTAAGTGCATAAATGCTCTTAAGCAGGATTCAATGAGTTGATTTGATCTGTCTTAATGAACCGAAACAACTTTATCAAAGAAAATGATGTGGGAGTGGAGGGGGGAGGAAAACGGACAGGCAGGGAACATAGAATAAATAATAAAGAAGTGACGAGATAAGCAAACGAGGAGATATTGAGTGAGTTAAGTTTTGCAGGCGAAGAAATTAAATCTTTAAATGGTAGTTAGCCAAACTGAACGAGCTGACAGCAATTACAGTAATTGTAGGAAGGATTGGCCAACTGCAGCAGACTCACAAGAAGGTTTCTGTCTTATAATAAAAACATTACAGCTAAAAGGAGTTTGGTCTGTAACGTGACGTTTCAAAAAGAAAAAGCTCACTGAAAGGTTATGAGCAACTAATATCTTACCTGTTGTTGCTCTATGAACATATATCGGAGAAACTAAACAGCCACTGTTCAAAAGAATGAGCCAGCACCGAGGAGCAACTTCATCTGGCCAGGACTCTGCAGTTTACACTCATCTACAGACCAGCGGTCACTCCTTCAGAGATGAAGATGTTCTCATCCTTGATAGAGAGGAACGTTGGTTTGAGAGAGGAGTAAAG
>JARVJO010000096.1:8061794-8075525 GCA_031762555.1 Cynodonichthys magdalenae | reverse complement strand
TCTCTTGGGCAAATACATAGTTTTACAAACCACAACATCGGCAATTTTCTCAGCTTTAATTTAAGCCATAGTTTATATAGCCTGGCCCTTGCCTTCCTATGCAATTCCGCTCAATTCTAGTTTCCCTTCGAAGCAAAGTGAAGGACAAGGGGCTGGTTTTTACCTGGCTATAATTTATAGAAATCGGATAGGAATTAAGGGCGCTACGAATGTTTTTGTGACAAATTGATGTGCATCCCTCATTGAAACTGTAGCGTTTTGTTGACGTGACTCAGTGAATAGTAATGGCACCTGTGGCGGCGCATCGCTAGCCATAGCGGCTACAGGCGATGTCCAATCCAGTAATATATATCAATGGGTACGACATCTGGGGTCACTAGAATATAGTGTTGCAAGCCATGCACACTATAACTAGTCAGCCTCATAGCTGGCTACAAATAGTGCAAACTCAATGAGACTGCAAATAAACCCATTGTTGATGCAATTTTCTTGCAATTTCAAATCAACAACTACTCTCTAACAGTCCCAGCTCAGTGAGGTGTTGACATTTTCATTCTCCTCACCTCTAGAACCAACATCCAGTTCAGTGTTCAGAAGGTTGACATGTTCAAAACTAGACTTAAGACCTTCCTGAACCCCACAGGGAGATCTGGCTCAGCTTATCTTGAGTTACCCCTTTAGTCTTGTTTCCTATTAAAGCTGTGCTCCTGCAAACTATGCATGTGTTGGCATCTGCACAAGAACATGTGACTGTTTCCCTATTTCTTGAAGTGTTTATGAACGCACCACTACCTTTTTTTTTTTCTGACAGTTTCTAATTACAGTGATTGCTTTGGCACACAGCATGGAGCAGCGATGAGAAGGACCAGAGAGGTCTCCAATTGTGCCTTTTTTCAGTTCCATTTTTAAGCTTAAATATTGAAATGTTGTTCTAAAGTGGGTTTTGATTAAATTTTGAGGATATGGATAATACAGTGACTACATGCAAAACACTGGTGACACATACTCATGTTTGTAAGATCTCTCCTTCCTATCAGCGGATGAAGCAAAACGACTTACTGATATTTATAATGTCTGAACTTAGGAGGAGGAAAAGCAACGGAAACATAAACCAATTTAACTACAATGAGTCAGAATGATTAAATAGTTTAGAAGCAGACATTAGAAATAAATGGCTCTTTGAAGGGATCTAGATCTTGAGGAGCTGCTTGACTTTGAATGTAGTGAAATACATCATCACATTAAGTGGGTGGAACCATGTGCTTTGTCAAGCGGAAACCCCACCCCCTTTCCCTCTGAGCAGCTGTGCTCCACCTCTCTGCCTTTAATCTGTGAAAAAGTGAAGTGGGAGCGATAGTCTTTATGGTCAAAGACGAAAAAATCAGGATATTACGAGGAATAAAAAAAGTAAACCTACAAACGTGTCGTTGCTGTCCGCGACTCGAGTCCTAGCAATCGTTGTAAGAAAAATAAATGAGACTAGATGTCACATCTCCAAAACAAAGACAACAGTAAAAGCATTATTTGTTTTTTTTTAACATTTTGTTAATTTTTTTGGAGATAATTATAATACTTTAAGTTGGAGATATGGATAATTTGAGTCACTTTTCTTGATATACGACTAAAAATAAAAAACTAGATAATTTAGCAATATCAGACAGATCTTTGTAGAAGATGTTGTCATTAGCCATTTAGAGCCAACTCTGACTGATAGCAAAATATCTCATGAATCACAAATCTGATTTAAATGAATCATTTAGGAAATAATCATTGGATCTACCTGTTCAATTGATTAATGTTTTGATCCAATGTCATTTTAGTTGGTTGCTGCAACCAAATGACCTTAGAAAACACAATAATGGGTACAGCTCTGTCTCCAAAACTGAATTTGGTAGTACTTGAGAGTCATTCACAACACATAATCTAAATGTGGAATCTCACAATATCGCACAATATTATGTGAAAATAAGGTTAATTTTGAGATTTGACCAACTCCATCATTTCTCAACATAAAATGGTTTTAGCCTAAAACTCTGCCACGACAGGCTGCAGGCAATTGGCATTCCTTTAGCCTGTTGTACCAAATTGTTTTTCCAAATTACTTTTTTATCACAAAGTGTATTTTTCCAGCGAATGCAGCTGATTAATATCAAACATTTTCATATTTTTTATTGTAGACAGCACTTTGCACACAAAATGGCTTCCTGTGTCATGCTGGAAAAAAATCCCACTAAGTAGGATGGATGGTCAAGAGATGAGCAGGAGATGAGAGAAGCATTAGGAAAAGGCTGAATGATGAAAGTGTGGGAGTCAGAGTGGAGTCAAGGATGGAGCATGATGGGATTGTGTACGGTGGTGGTGGGGGGTGTTGGGTTCGGCTGTGGTAACAAGGTAGAGCTTTTCAGTTGAGGAAGAAGTATTGATTGTCTGTGAGGAACATTTATACACATTTAGATTTAGCTGCAATATATATTGTGCAAATAGTTAAAAAAAGTGTAATCTTATCTCAACATATTGCATTTTTGGACATTTTCGTCTTCTTACTTCTATTTGTAACCTCATGAGTTGTGCACTATAAGCGTTTTAAGTCAACAGGAAAGTTATGAACCTTGAACAAAATGCCTTAAAGGTGTAGTTCAGATTTTTATGAAGTGGTTTTTATAGAAAGATCAAATACTATTCTACCTGTTGTAGCCTACAGACTGAAGAAATACAGTTTAATTCTAGACAGATTAATGTAGTTTAAGTAAGGCTAAGAATTAGGAAAATCACCTTAAAACAAGTTTAATTCTGTCGAGCAAGAATATGTCTGCCCCGAGATAACAGGCTTATCAACTAAAACAAACCACCAGAATCATTATATTAGGTCATAATAATTAAAAATAATATTTGTCAGTATTTCAATTAATACAAGTAAACAGGCAAAGTAGAAGGAGGCAGCCTTGGCAGCTGAGGAGGGTGCGACAGTGGAGCCAGGATTACCTAAAGTCTCCTGGGAGACATTTTGGGGCCAAGCCTGCAGTAACGAGGAGAGGACTCCAACTGCGTACGAAAGAGAAGCAGGCAAGAGAAACAGAGAGCAGTGGGGGAGAAAGACAGGTGTCAGAAGGGTGGGAGGTGCAGAGCTTGATCTGTCAGCACTTCCTGGGCTTTTTGTTCACAGCTGAAAATAAATGGAAACGGCACAAACACACACGGGGCATCAAACTCCTGTAATGACTTCTGCAGGTTCTGCTGCCCTGATGGGTTTGATTTTGTGAAAAAAAGAAAAGAAAAAAAGAAGTAAAAATGACTCAGTTAAGTTTCTTAGAAATAACAACAATTATTTTAGAAATGAAAAGCCAAAATGATCTCAAAATACACTAAACGAATCATCCGTTCAATTTTCCCAACTGTTCTCTATGGGTGCATTTTAAAACCATTTCATAATTCTTGTTTTTGCTTCTTGGTCCATGGCGTCGGATGCCAGGCAATTACATCGCTAAAACACACAAACATATTTAAAAAATAAAGAAACAAAACATTAATGAAACACAAAGAAATGTACACATATCTTCTATTATAACCAAAAAAATCCAGAAGTGAGCATTAAGAAGGGCAACATGGTGGCTCGGTTGGTAGAGCTATTCCCTCCGAGGACTCTTCTGGGTACAGTTTCCATGTTCTCTCTGTGTATTTACGGGTTTTTCCAGGTGTTTCCATTTCCTCCCACAGACTAAAAACATGAATGTTGGGCTAATTGGCAACACTAAATCGTCTCATTTGCTATACCTTTATGTGTCCCTATAGGATGGACTTGCAACCTGTTCAGGGTGTACCCATCTTGGCCAGAGCGTGTGAAAGTTGCACTCATTTATTTTTTTCTCCCCTACCTTTGAGTCATATTTTAAATTATTATCCGAAAATCTGAACTGATCTGATTGTCCGAGCAACATGACTTAAAAAGAGCACAACAGTAGAGTAGGTACATACAACTTTTTTCTCTCCCTGTTTATACAAGTTGATTCTGAAGTTTGGACTGTTTCTGAGATCAAGAGTGGGTGGCTGAGTGTAAGACTTCAGTAAAGGTGATTTTAAAAGAAAGACTTAAAAATTGTTTAAAACACATATCTGTCTGTTCATATGAGACACAGATACCAAACCACATCCAGGCCATGGAGTTGTGGCTTTAATAAAATTAGGCAACATACTGGAAATCAAACCAAAACTGGGCCAGTTGTGGCACTGAGAGTTGTGGGTCACATATTCCAAACCACAATTGGGCCAGCTGCGGTATTGTGTTGAGTCACTGGAATCAGTATGAAGAATTTAATTCAATGTTGCAGCAAGGTTATGAGTCAAATACAACAACAGATTGGAGGGATGCAGTCTCCTATGGAACATTTTCTGGACAATATCCCACAGTCATTGAGCAGTTATCTCTTTTGTTGGAAGTTGGTTGGTAGGTCATTTCAACTTTTTAAGATCTTACCTTCATTTAGCTAGTTTTTAACTTTTAGTGTAGCTGATTTGTTTTATCACTAACTTGATATTTTTTCAATTAAATTTGCTTTTTTGTTGTGGTCATTTCAGCTTCTTTTGGTTTGATTCAACAAACAGCTTTTTTTTAACACATTTCTGCTATTGCTCTACCAATTTCTACTTCTGTTTTCTTACTTTCAGCACAAGTCAGCAGTTAAAATTTAACTCACATTAGATGTTGTACCTTTTCAGCCTGTCTTTAGCTTCTTCAGTAGCTTTCAGCGAGAAGCGTTTGTACAGCATTTTTACCAAAAAAAGCAAATTATATGTGTGGTTCCAGTGGTGCTCTTGGTACTACAGCTTTATTTACTGCTTGTAAATCTTGAACCATTCACCATCTTGTTGACGGTGCTGATTTTTTCACAGGAAACGGGCGTGTATTGCATGGAGAGTCTATGGTTATTTCTGCTTTTAACAGATGTTCAATTAATGATTTGATTCCTGCAACTGCATCTAGTTTCAAAGGATATTATCTTTGGTGAGGTCTACAGGATTTTGGTGTTACCTTCACAAGCTCAATACCTTTTATAAGACCTGCATCTGCTTTTCATGCTGACCATATATTTTCAGGACTTCAGAGAGAGACCTTCAGTCTCTCCTGGGTGAGGGTAAATATGGGTCAGGCTGTTTTTGCATCTGCTCTTGAACCTGAGAGGTGAACCGCTGTCTTTGCAAACACAAGACATTTAACATAAAGGTTTGTTTCTTGTTAAATTATATTTCCACGGTTCCCCAAACTACTAAGGCGCACATTGAGTTATTTATTGCCTGTAGTCTTCTCGCATTGTCTATGGACCAGTTCAAAAATTAACTTCAGTTATTTCACAAGTCTTAGTTAACAATAAACTCTTTGGTTTTACATGTCTTATGTATTTACTATTTATTTACTATTTATTGTCTTTACCTGAGCAGAATCCAGTGAGTCTGTCATCTGTTCTTTATGATCTCATCACTTTTCCATGCCCATAGTGTGACCTGGCCTAAATTAACATAATTTTAGACGGAGGGCTTTCAAGCAAGAGTCCCAGACTCCCTCCTGCATGGTTTCAGTGTCCCAATCCTGGTGGTGTAAAGGATGTCAGGGTCCGTCTTGAAGTACCACATTTTTAGAGAAATTCTTAATAGACAGAGTAACTGAAATGGGTAAAAAGGATTTAATTCAATTTTACAGCAAGGGGACAAGTCAAATACAACAGCTCCGAGCCGTATTGCCTTGGAAGGCAGTCTCTCAAAGACCATTTTATGGACAATATTGCACAATCATTGTGCGGTTGACTCATTTGTCAGCATTTGGTTGGTCTGCACTCTCATTTGTTCCCTCCAGGGTACAAGAGCTTCCAGTTTCCCTGTAGGCACAGCTCAAGCTTATACTGTGGACTTCCAGTTTTCTGCAGGCTCAGTTAATCTTCTGCTTTATTTTGTGTGCCTCATATGATCTACTTGGGGGGTGATAAACAGCGAGTGTTCACAATTCTGCATAATTTTTGTAACACATTGACAGATTGTGACCACCTAAACCAAACCACAACTGGGCCACAGCTGTGGCAAACCACCTTAAAACAGTGTCATCGTTGCCAGACTTGGCTTACACCTGTCTGCTGTGCAGGATATTTCATGTGAGAGTCTTTTATAAATATCTGTAAACACAAAAGAAGCAGATGGCTAACTTTGACATGTAAAAATAGGGTGTAGGCTAAAAAAAATAAAAATAAAAACAAGAAAAATACCAGTCCGTGAACACTGAAATTTGTACAATTTGACTTTGAGCTGTCAAAGTTTGAGAAAAGGGAACAAAAGCTGAAATTTATTATAATTTATATAATATATGTATTTTTATTTTGTTTTTTAATTAAATGAATACATTTAAATTAAAAAAATAGTAAAACAGTAACTAAAAGCTAAAATTATCAAAACTGTAAAAACTAGCTAAAATTGGTAAAAGTACTATCGCCAATATTTAGGTAAAACATTAAATAGCAAAATTGTTGCATACAACTTAAATTGCCACAACAAATAGCTAACTGCCAAAACTGAGCTAAAATCCAAAAATAGCTAAATTTAGCTAAAAATACAGGCAGCTAAAGAAAAAAAACTGAAGCTAAAAATAAATCTCATGTCTATTCAATTCATCCAAAATAGTACAACTATTAAAAGAAATATATAAAAGTCACAAAAACCAAAACTGAACATTTTGATAAACAGGGTTTCAAACAGCTGAAACAATTTGTTTTACTATTATTTTATTTTTATAATAAAAATAAAATAATAGTGAAAATGTTGGTTTCTTATTTACACAACAACAATAATATTAACATAATATCACATTTTGCTGGAGGTGATCTTCTGACTGCCTCATCATATTACGACTCATTTATTATTTTATTTTCACAAGACGCGCACGAGCGGGGGTGTGTGTGTGTGTATTTGATAGGAACGCTCCTCTTGATTCGGACATCAAGTCCGGGGTCTCTCAGGTCCTGGGCCAAGTTTTTGTCAGATGATCCACAGAGCTCCAGCAGCAGCAGCAGCAGCAGGAGCGGCTGCCCACGCGCGCCCGGACCCACCCGCGCGCGCCTTCCCCTCCACGCTGCGTTTAAGAACCAACTCCTCAGCGAGGATGGACGGACGGATGGATGCGCGGATGGATTAGACGTTCCGGTCTTTAGGCAGAGGGCGCAGATCAAAGATCACTTCAGGTGACTTCCTTCACTTCTTCCAGTCATTTTCTAATGACCCCCTGGATCGTCTTTGATCACAACGGAGCAAAAAAAGAAAACCACACATAAATCTGAGGAAAGGAACATAGAGAGAAAGAGGATCTCCGCGCTGCTGAGAAAGGCTGGGTGCGCAAGAACGACGGAAAGTCACGGATCATGCTTATGGGAACTCCCGATTCCGTCTCAATAAGGTATTTAAAAAACAAAACTAACAAGTTTCTCTGTTTTCACGAGATGAGAAGACAAACCAGATCCAGCATCGAGTCCACTTTATTTGACAAGAGAGGTGATGAGCGCTCATATTTCTTGCTGCGCTTTTTCTTTGAACATAAAAACTTACTTTTCATTCAGTTTTTTTTATCATATTATGTTTAATATTTCCCCTCTTACGATTAAAAAAACAACTTCCCATGAGCGCTCATAAATAATGCGCTTTTCTTCTCTCATATGCATGACAAAAACCATTAAAAACTCAGAAGAGTGCTGGATTATCATGACTAATGTATTTTTCCTTTTCCGTGTTATTCCATTTATTTAAATAATCAGGATTAAGTGTGACATAAATGGCTTGCTCTTGCTGTTTTTGGCGCATATACCCTGCACCACTGAATGGTGTGGGCTAAAAACCTTCAGTAGACCAAAGAGAGAGTGGTCCATCTGTTCAATCACATAGCAACAGGAAGACAGAGGAAGACATGCTACTAAAATCTCTATTTCCATATTATTACATTAGAAATCTGTGGCAGGCACAGATATGGCCTGATGATGCACGGAACAGCTGAGAAAAAACATTCAGGGTCTATTTGGCATCTCCAAAACCAGTCTTCTAACCATCATGTGTCGAAATATTAAAAAAAAAAATACCTGAACAAAAGAAAAAAGAAAAGGATCTCCAAAATTTCTAAATCAAACTGGTGATAATCTTAAAAACAAACAAACAAACAAAAAAATAACAGCCTACATTTTTATCTACAAACTGTAAAAATATATCTGCTGTCAGTGAGTGGAGTCACCATGGTAACCACACACACGTCTGTCACTTCCTGATGACACTTTCAATAGAGGCAGGCAGAAACAGATTGAAAAGGAAGCCTTAAACAAACAGGCTTGATGTAAAATCTATAAGTTGTAACCTGAAAATCTTTTAACTGTAAGTGACAGAAGACTAATGGTCACATGTTCTTTTTTCCTTTTTTTCCTGCTGTTTTATGTAGGAGGTATGGCCCATCACTTCCTGTTATAAAACTAAAGTCTATGGAAGTCTTGGTGTGAGCTTTAACTCTAACCCTAACCACTGAGGGGATTTAAGAGAAACAAACTAAGTTCTAAAAGAGAGACACATTGGATGGAAGTAGACAACAGTGTACATGCTGGTAATATGTACATGTACTAAAAGGTTGTAGGATTAAAAAGAGTTTGTAAAATATCTAAAATGTTAAGAGATCTCAAACGCTAGAGTGTGCAACATCATCAACTGTCAGTTGAGCCTTTCATATAAAAACTTAGCCTGGTAAAAACCAGCCCCTTGTTCTAAGTTTTGCTTTGTGCAAAGGGTCTGGATCCTTAGCTATTGAGAAATGAGCGTGCACTCTTGAAGTTTTAAATGATTGGATCTGACTTTACTCGATTGCTAATGTTTGGCTGTGATGTAGTGCGCCAGCTCAACCGAGAAGGAGGCTAAGCTAAGAGGTGTGCGCTGTAAACAACCATCCCCTACTGGGAAGAGAAGTACCGCATACATGTCAACCCTTTAGGACGTTTACCTGTATAATGAGCCTCAAAAATCCGTTATTTTCACAAAAAATCCGTAATAAACACATGCCAGGGGTGGGGTGTGTGTGTGTGTGGGGTGGGTGCAGGTGTACTGCGGGAGGGAGGGCTGGGGGAGGGGTGCAGGTGGAGTTGGAGGCGGAGATGACAGCTCCTGGCTGCAGCAAAGCAGGAGGAAATGAGGATGGAAGAACTTATTTCTAGCAGCAGAGCTAGTTGGAAGATGGTTATTTGATGTTATGTATTGTTTTATTCTCCATCCTACAGGCTCTGACATGTTAAGTAAATCTGAAACTGTGATTTTGAAAAAATCTGTAAAATATGAAAAATCTGTGAGATTGCTCTTTACACCTGAAAAAAGACAGAAAATCCTCGTAAATTATGGGCAATCCGTACAACTTAACATGTATGGTACCGAACTGAACGAGATGGCAGTTAATGAATGCTGCAGGCTATGCGAGACAAATTTAATTGAATAGCTTCACTTCCTCCACTGCCATTGCTAAGTTCCAGGCAGACTAAAATAGCGTGGAAAATCGATGTCATTGTTCACAACTCCTCCTTCTGTTCGCTGAATGGCCCAGTTGAAAATCTACCAGAGAAATCCTAGTCAATGGGAGAAAGTCCAGATGGAGCCAAGAAGGGAGGTTAGACTGAAGCAGAATTGCGTAGGAAGGCAATGGCCAGGCTAAGAAAATCCTTAAAAATTCTAAAACTTAAAATACAGTAGGGTAAAATTCTACGAAAATATCAAAATGTCAGTTCAGTCTGGTAAAGACCGCATATCTGTGACACCGTTAAACTTTCAATTATTTTACTGTAAAGTATATCAGATCCACAAAGCTCCAAAGAGGGCAGATGTCTTCATATATTTTGTCTAAATCTCATTGTTGTATACAATGAAGTCCCACAAAGTTGAGGACTCAGTCTTTCACAGTTTTTTCATAGAACCTTACTAATAGCGATAATCCACATAATATCATGGAAATCAGAAATACATGGAACGTCAGGTTATTTTTTACTCTCGTGGTTTATTGTTGGTTTTCAAGCTAAATTATTGAGAGCAATTTAGTTTTGTAACATCAACATTAATGTGAATTCGGTTCCGTGATGTATGCCCTGTGCCCACACTCCATCCAGCGTGCACATTTTCCACCTTCTTGTGTTTTTTGTTTTTCTTCACGATTCGTATGTACTCTAAGAATGTAACCCCAGAGAAAATCAGGGCTTCACTGTATGGGGAAATTTGATGCAAGATGTTTTACAAATTTGGTCCATGTAATATGTACCACTGCCAAAAGCCATAACACAATTTGATTCATAATTTGCATGTTTCCAAAACAAAAACAGTTTGCAAAACATAATTTCTTTCAGCTAATCTAATCTCTCTCATGCTTCTCTTCCACTGTTCTTTTGTTCAAACCATCCACCTGCATGTCTGCTGTACTTCCCTCCTCGCCGCCCACTCCCAACCTCTTCTCATCTGACCTCCCCTCAGAGTGGCTTTGCCTGATGCTCTATCATGACTGATGGCGAGGGGAGAGTGCGCTTTCAGTACGACGAGGGCCAGGAGCAGGGGGAGGCGCAGGACGTAAGGCTTTCTATAAGAAACGAGCGCCAAGGTCACAATGCTGACCCAGGAGGAGACCAGGGTGAGGAGAAGAAGAAAGAAAAGGAGGCGGATGAGGACGTGGTGTTGGAGAAGAGAAAGAGGAGCTGTAGCGGGCCAGGGGATAGAGCTGAGTGGAGCACTGAAGTTCATGAAGAGAAGGAACCAGAGCTGGAAGTGGAAGCTGGACCAACGCTGGGAGTTCGAATCACGGCTCCAATTCGTGATCCGGACTGCGTCTCCGAGGATGAGGAGCAGCAGCCGTACCCTGCCCTGGCTCCAGAGGCTTTCTTTTGCCTTAAGCAAACGACGAGGCCACGCAACTGGTGTCTTCGCATGGTCTGTAACCCATATCCTTTTACATGTTGGAGCTCTGACAGCTGGTAAGACTAAATATGTCCTCTAACAGTTACGAATGAACCCTTACACTGCTTGAATTCAACACTCAAGTACAAAGCTTTGGGATATACAGGGGTTTATGGTCCAGTAGAAAAGATGCTTCACTTTAGTTGCATTGGTTTGGATCTGCTTCCAATTATGGATGATAAAAAATGTTCTGAGCTTCTGTTCTTTGTTGATGTTATATTTGGATGAGTTTAGTGTTTGGTAAATTGCCTTGTGTGTTGCTTGAACTGATAAAGAAGAAATAGAAATCAGATTCAGTCAGTTGGTTGTTCAGAACAAAGCTCATCAGCCTGGTGTGCTTTTAACTCATTAGGACTCAGTATGAGCTCCATGTGAGGCGGTTTCGTACGTTCACATAGAACGCAATTTTATGCCCAACAGAGCAAGACATCATTGGTTTAGATTATGACTTTATTTAACCATCTGTTAACATTGAGAGTTAATGCATGTCCAGTGTTGTCTTATAGTTGTCATCCTCAGTAACCAATGATTGGCCCAGGTAATCCTAATTTCAGCTCCTCTATCTTTATTATTATCTTTGAACTGAGCATCTTCCTCACATTGTTTTTTTCTATGGGTTATTTTAATAAACTAGCAAATTAAAATGAACAGAATACTAAAATGAAGGTGAATGATGAGAATGTAGAGTGAAGAGTGTGATGTATTAAATCTTTACACGAGTGCACTCCTCAAATCTAATTTGAAGGGTATGGAAATGTAGAAATGCAAGTTTGGTTAAATGAAGACAGCAGAAATGTTCCTTTTGGAAGTGAACTGACAGGTGTTTGAGCTTCAGACCCAACAGATACTGCAGAATAAGATGAGTCAAAGAAGCCTGCTTTAGTAGTGCTAAAAAAAGGAAAATACTAACAAAAGAAACAAACAAAAAAAAACACAACCAAAACTATTTAAATCAGGCTGATCCACCATCAGTTTAATTAGTGCAATGCTGCATGCAAAGATTTATTTGCTTTGCATTAATCATCGAAGATGATAACTCTCCAGGAGAGAGAAATTGATGAATCATGTCAGTTTCAGCACGACGCCGTGACGTATCTTTGACCCACGTCGACAATCTGTCTTGAATAGGTCAATGTGCGTCAGCCAAACCCTTCTTCATGACCCTCCTCTTGAGAAGGGCCCAGCATGGATCTGATGCTACCTGGCTTAGTGGTGATCTGACATTTCTGTGAGAGACTAAACTAATTCTGTGTGTCTCTGGTAGGAAGTGCATGAGGGACATGTTCTGTCACACTGTGAAATTTGTTTGGTGCTCAAAAATAGCAGATACTTTGGCTGTTAGATGAAATGTTTTTTTTTACCTTCATCCAGCTGACTGAGCTTCGCTCAGAGTAAGACCATTTATTTCTGAAGCCAGGCTTAAAATGAGTCTTTCTATCATTCTTCTTAAAGAGCTGCTCATAAGACATGAATCGTGCATGACTGTCACATTTCTATAGTGTCCTGTCAACCTTCTTTTAGTTATAGAGTTTCGGTTGAGGTTGTGAAAGCAAACGATTGTAACTAAACTTCCAGAGTTGGATTTATGCCTACAACTGAATGCCCTTTGAAGTCAAACCTATTCAAGATGGCTGCCACGGTGAATCAACCACAGGAAGGAAATTACTGTAATATAGTCATTTTTACACATAGAGGCCGTGTCACAATTCATGGGTTGCAGCCGACTTTGGCTGCATTCGGCTGTAGGCTGCTCATGTCGGCTGCATAAACAACTGTGAAATGGGAGGGTCTGCCTCACAGAAGACGTAAATTTGCGTGAACACCCTCTGCCTCGATACAATGGTGATACGTTTTATATTCTATTGCTTCAGTTGTTTTTTCAAGGTATAACTTCATAAAATTCAGTTTTTAAGGAAAAACATTACAAGAAAATAAATAAAATACATTAGTAATTTGGGTTTAGCTCCAGTATAAGTAATAGTAACTGCATTTTATTTAACATTCCATTGCAACAAAAGTTCCTTCAGCTAAGTTGTTTAACTTATATTTTTTTGGTTCATGATAAAATTCCAAATTCCATCATTAAAAGAAAAAACCAACAAAACAAAACAAAAAGTTTGCTGTTTTTGCTTTTCTGTTTAATTTGCTGAAGGCGCAATGATTTCTGGGATACTGTCGGCAGTGTAGGACACTCCGATGCAGCTGCTGTTTTATCAGCCGCATCTGTAGGTGCCGACGAATTGGGACAGCCTACGGTGCGGGGTAGTGACGTAAGTGGCTGACAAATGTGGCCGACGTCTGCTGCAACCCATGAATTGAGACACAGCCATAGAACTAATATTTGGTGTGCTACTATCTATGAGTCCCTACCATACATAACTCAAGCCCTAACAGATTGTGCAAAGTTTTGTGTGCGACATGGCATTTTGTTGTTTGTAAAATTTGTCCAAAATGGCTATAGTTTTGTAATTTTATTAATAATCTGATTTTAGTTTAACTAACCAAGTTTGGCATGAAAGGTGGTGAGGAATGATTGGGATTTTGTTATTTCTATATTTAAGAGTTGACAGAGTAAGATGTTTGGGTTTTTCACTTTTAGAGGGTGGAGTGTTTTTAATAAGAGACCCTATCACGCTGTCACATGCCTGGCATTGATTTAATAACTGCTTGTGTATGGTTATGGTTAGTGGGGATGGATAAATAATCCATGTGAGCGGGGGCCTCATAAGTGGGCCCATTGCTCTCCCC
>JARVJO010000096.1:8042802-8060246 GCA_031762555.1 Cynodonichthys magdalenae | reverse complement strand
CCGGGAGGCCCTTATCTTTAGCATAATTGACTATTGCCACAAACTCCTGTGATGGAGGTGGCTGCTGTGAATCAAACGGCAAATAAACAGAGGCTGCAATGATCGGTCTTGTGCTGCTTGTGTAAGACTGGAACCAGATTATGTCACAAGACACAAGACAACTCTGTGTACTTCATTTTTTCTGTATCAGGACATGGGGGTATGTAAGCATGTCCCACTATAAACAGTGTGACTTGGTGGTCTACAGTTGGCTTTTTAAATATCATTGAAAGAATCAGTGCTCTGTCACTTAGTCACACAAAGAAATGGACATCCTATATTTACTATAGTAAATGTAGTTTTTCCCAGTTCCACTTAAAGCCATATTCTGGGTTTACAAACTGCTTTGAACAGAACTGTAACAAATTAATAGGCTGCAAAAAAACTATTTGTATTGAAAAGTCATTAATTACTGCTGACAATTAAAACAGGTTGCTTACAATTATCAGGATGGCATTTCAGCACAACAGCTTTTTGTCATTTATCATTTTTATCGTGCTTCTTATCATTAATCGACTGCGCTGCTCAAAGGGGCTGTGCGTAAACACCAAGCATGTGTTGCTTTCTCCAGGCTGTAATTACAGCAGTAAGTTTTGTTTTATATCCATGGTGGTGTTTCAAAAGCTTGAGTAGCTCATTGAACGTGTATCATTCTGCATAAAACTCACTTATATATCATCTATGTATCATCCATTCAGTATGTTTCTGCTTAATTATTATTCTGTTTAGGAGTGCAGATAGGTGGAAGATTTGTGTGCACCTGTGTGTGTGTGTGTGTGGGGGGGGGTTACACTTCGGACAGGTCAATAGTCTACTGCAGGGTCAAGGCAAGGTCACATAAATGAAAAACATCATGGACACTCGACACTCACACCCACTTTCAAACATTTACGTGAGAGGAAACTGGAGAAAACAGATTTTCTTGCTGTGATGCAACACCACCGACTATTACTAATATGATAATGTTAAATAAAACAAAGAAACTATAAACAATCATTCTTTGTTTTATTATTTGGCTAATTGAATAAATTTTTTTCTAAATTTAGTATTTTGTGTAAAAGTCATTATGTTTAATTATTCCTTCTCGACTCCCCCACAGGATTGTACATTTTGACTGCAAAATAAACTTGTGTTCTTCTTATTTTTATTTCAAAACAATAAACTCTCGGCGCTCAGTATAAAAATCATTTGATGTTTTTATGTAACTTCTGATTAAAGTCACACTCCAACAGGAGTCATTTCTCCTAAAACTTTATGATTCTGAAAATTGAATTTTCCTGAAGTTTTTATAACAAAGAAAAAAAAATAGACCTGTGGATTTCAGTGATTACTCTGCCTCTTTTTTTTGTCTCAGTGGTTGGAAATTAGGAATTAGGACCTAGACCCTCATTTACATCTAACCACCAGCATGTCCTTAAGCTCATCTTTGACTCTGCAAAAGATGAAACAGCAATAAAACATTGGCCAGGTCTTCTAATACAGTTAATTTTCTCAGAGACTTTGGCAGGACTTTCTGGTCTTCGTTACAATCTAGAACTGTGGCAGAGTGGTTCGCCTTTGTATTGCCCTTGTACTGTCTCTAGAGGCTGTGGCCCCCTGTATGCCTGCTTTAAAGTCTGCTAGGCCTTTGCTATGTTAGTAGCCCTGATTATTATTTTATTGCTGTTTGGCTTTTACAGTTTGAGTGCAGAGGTTAGTTTTGCCTGACTGTCAAGATCTGTGTTGTATAGCAGCAGGTATGTACTAGAAGATTTAGAGTTGAAGGAGCAAGAGAAAAGGAAAAAAAATCTTTAAAACATCTTTAATGGTAATAAAATAGCTTATTGGGCTTCTTATGTCTTCTATGTCAGTCTTAATGGCAAAACCTTTTTTTGTGTGTATTTGGTTTTCAAGGTAAAACACGTTTCTGCTCTTTAGGTTGAATTTCTTCAAAAATCTTGAACCAACTGTTGTTTCATTTACCATCTTTCTGTAAAATATAAAAGTTTACAGAATCTGATTCCTTGTTGCCATTACAACTGTAAGAGCATGTTCTATTTGCTTTTTGTGCAACAAGAGAAAACCATCTATGCTTCTGCTGTGGATTGGTAGTGAAGGTTCTAACAATTTTAGTATTAAACCCAACACTATAAATAGTTCAAATTGATTCAATGTAAAATTTACAGACTGTCCTTTCTTTTGCTGAGACAGAAGGTGGCCAGCTACATTTTGTTGTCTTGTGGTAAAAACCTTCACATCTTTAATTTCTCTTGTTTCAACACTTCATTTTCCATCCGTTTCCGATTCCCTTCATGGGATCAGTAAAGTATCATTCATTCATTCTATTAGTAACCAGCATCTCCAGGGCCGGCCAGTGGCATAGGCAAATTAGGGGGCGCCACAAATGAGGAATAAAAATATTTTATAACTTCTTATCAGATTATAATTAATTTAATCTGTGAAATAATTACTTACTCAGGTTTATGAAGGTAACTTGTTCTGTGGTTTTCTCATCTGTTTGTTACTACATGAGGTGTTATACAGTGCAGAGGAAATGATGCAGTCAGGACTAACTACTGGTCCTCAGAGTGTAAATAGAAAAAAAAAGAATAATGGAAGTTTCTGTTGTGATCTCAGATAAAGTTCAGGTTAAAGTCTGTTTTTCAGAGTTATACTCTCATAAAATAATGATTTTATGTTGCTTTATTAGGCCCAAGAATTTAGAAAATTGTTTATCAAATGGCTGGAAAATGCATAGTTATGAGTAGAACTTTTACAATTTTTTTCAGGAGGAGTATACTCCTGGACCCCCCTAAAACTGCTTTACTCCACAGTTGCTCCTTAACATGAACAGGTGTTCCTCAGTGCTGTCAGCAGCTGTTGGCATGTATGAGTTAGACTTGTGACATTCTGTTTCAAATTATTTATACAGTTAATTTTAATTGAATAACCTGATTTCTAAAGATAATAAATATCAAAGACAAAAATATTAAATTTGTTATGTGAACGTATAAGTATGTAAATTAGCAGTGAGATTTAGAAAATTGCACAAGGGGCACCAACTGAAATCTTGCCCAGGACATCAAATCAGCTAGCCCTGACCCTGAGCACAACAAATATTCACCCCTGATTGTGTATAAACTTCTTGTTTTCTTCAGTCTGTATGTTGTCTTCACCTAGTTCTTACGATTTTGTATACTCCTGTTTATGACGTGTTTTGCTGCACAGGAGCTGCTTCCTGATCTCTTACATTTGAGTCTTTTCACCACACATTGTGAAAATTTGATGGGTGCATGTCATTTTAGATTTTTATACCTTAACAATGCGTCACTGTGTTTGACAATGAAGTCATTACCGTTTAGCATATACAGTGTAGTCATGGCAAAAAACAACAGCAGGGTCGTTAGGTGCAAACAATTTCAGCAAGCCAATATTAATGTAACAAATCAATAAAATATTTAAGAGCAACAGTTTATAATTAGATTTTAAAGAGGTTTTTAATTTACCAAAAATCATTAAAACAACTTCACATTCATTGATTTCATTCTAATTAAATCATGTAAAATAAACAGTTAAATAATAAGAACAACCAGTTTGTAAGCTACAAACAAAACAAAAGTTTACAGCCCTGATTTGGATTAAAATAAGAAATCTGACTCATAGAACATCTAATATTCATCTCAATCAAAGCAATGAGCTTTACTGTTCAGAACATTATTATTACAGATTACATCTTGTACAGATGACCCAACAAGGTTTATTTATTACTGTTGGGTAGAATTATTGCTCCATAATTCTTCATTAAAGATAATGTACAATAAAACATGTCAAGTGAATTATTCCTAATGCAGCCCCATAAAGACAGACTCCTACACACAGAGCATCTGTCAAGCTGCTTTTAGACCTGCATTTAGCTTTAAGGTTTGTTAGTGGAGAAACAATTCCAACACAGGTGATAGCTAAATTAGTTAGAAATTTTGATTGGAAACGTTGGTTTGAGTGAAAATAAACAATAATAAATGGCTCTGTCACTTCATGAACCACAGCGATGATAAACGAAACCTTCGTCACCTCCATCCTTGAGTGAGAAAGCCAACGTGTCTGCTTCCTGTAGCTCATGAAATAACATCATTATATCAGTTCCATTCTTTTTTGCCAGTGTGTAGGATGGGGAGTAAAGATAGCTGCCCCTGATGTCAGTGGGTCGTCCTGCTCCCACTGCAACCCAAGCGTGCCTCCCGAGGTGGAAGTGTGAGGAGAGACAGGCTCCTGCGCTTCACACCTTCTCTGCCAGGCTCAATGCTTTGTCTTGTCGTATTTATATGAAGCAGTGGATCTATGTGTGTGCCTGTGTGTTTGGTGACTCATTATATTTGGCCTGTGCTCATCATACCAGCAGATTGAGGGTCGTTAGGGGCATATCTCTGCAGAGACAGAGGGATCCTGTCTTTCTGACGTGTTAAGTGTTGGCAACTCCTGTGCGGTCCCCACATAGTGTGTGGTTGAGCGTTTTGTGCATGACTGTCCAGAAATGTGGAGTGGGCGAGGCTCACGCTTCCAGAAAATTTCATCAGACGCCAAATATGGAAGCTGCATACACTCCCTTAAGAAAAAAGAAAATCTGAGAAATTAAACGTTTAGCTGTTTTCATTTGTGCATAAAATGTAGTCCAGAGGAAGAAGAAGAAAAATAAGAGAAGCAGCTTCATGATGACAAAAAATCTAAAAGGGCAGGCAGACCTCCCCTTTAATGAGTGGACTTAAGCATAAAAGTTTGTCTGTAAAACATAGAAAATATAATTATTCAAAAACATTTAATTTAGTCATAATTAAAGCGACTTTAAAAATTAAACACTGCAAAGTGTTAATGATCAAACACATTCAAAACTCCTTAAAGGAGACATAATCATGGTTTTAAATCCTTCGTTTTCACATTTAAATCATTTAGTTGGGGTTATATAAAATGGAACTGCAATGCTTTGGTCTGAATTCCTCCTTAGTGTAACTCCACAAGCCCCTCTTTCACCCCTTTTCTGAGGTGTGTCTTATATCAACTCGTTTTGATGCTGTCTCTTTAAAGCCAAACAAGGTGATTCACACCCCACCCAGACCGGTTCACCTTAACCCTTAGATGCGTAAGTGGGTCTTTTTTGACCAAGTGAGGTTATTATTTTTGCAATATCTTTGTAATGAAAAGTTTTCATCTTTTCGTATTCCAGGTAATTCTCAACAAACAAGTTACTGATATCATACATTTAAAATTGTTTAATTTACCTTTTATACATTTTAAGAAATAACATTTTTTCAATTACTACCCCATGCTTCCGTAAGTGGGTTAAAAATGACCCGTGCTTATTTCCTATAGAATTTAATGGGAAGTTTTGTTTCTTACCAACTGTGGTTGTCAGAAATACATATTTTGTGGACCATACACACTGAGCCCTAAGTGTCACCCCTGAATCATAATATTTTACACAGCAAGAACTCTTCCATGTAAGTATTATCTTTATTTCTTACCTCACAAATGTGTGCGTGCGTGTGTCAATCATAACTGCTGTGACAGTGTTACTTTCATGCATCAACATATTAGCCTTCTTCAAAGCTAACAGTAGCTATCTAACCAAGCTAGTGAGAATTATTGTATGTATTGTGTCAGTGTGGCTTTATTTCTGTGTGTTTCTTCTGGAAAAGGATCTCACTCTTGTGGGGACCGTTCCGTTTTCTTCTACTTATCCGGGGTCAGATCGCGGGGGCAGCAGCCTAAACTGAGAGACCCAGCCTCCCCGACTCCCCTACCCTCTCTGCTACTTGGGCCAGCTCCTCTCGGGGAAATCCATGGCATTCCCAGGCCAGCCGAGAAACATAGTCCCTCCAGCGTGTCCTGGGTCTTCCCCTGGGTCTCCTCCCAGTGTGACGTGCCTGAAAAACAAACACCAGGGAGGCGTCCAGGAGGCATCCTAACCAGATGCCCGGGCCACTTCAACTGGCTCCTCTTGATGTGGAGGAGCAGCGGCTCTACTCTGAGTCCCTCTCAGATGACCGAGCTTCTCACCCTATCTCTAAGGGAGAGCCTAGACACTCTGTAAAGAAAACTCATTTTGATCGCTTGTATCCGTGATCTTGTTCTTTCGGTCACTACTCAAAGCTCATGACCATAGATGAGGGTTGGAACATAGACCAACCGGTAAATCAAGAGCTTTATATTCTGGCTCAGCTCTCGTTTCACCATGACAGACCAGTACAGCGCCCGCATCACTGCAGATGCTGCACCAATCCGCCTATTAATCTCCCGCTCCACTCATCCCTCATTCATGAACAAGATCCCAAGATACTTAAACTCCTCCACTTTGGGCAGGACCCCTTTCCCGACCCAGAGGAGGCACCCTACCATTTTCTGGCTCAAGACCAAGGTTTCAGATTTGGAGGCACTGATCCTCATGCTGGCCGCTTCACACTCTGCTGAAAACCGCTCCAGTGAGAGCTGTAGATCACGACAAGATGAAGCCAATAGGACCACATCATTCGCAAAAATCAGAGATGTGATCCTAAGGGCACCAAAGCTGATCCCCTCAACACATTGGCTGTGCCTAGACATTCTGTCCATAAAAGTTATGAACAGAATCGTTGAGAACATTTTACACACATACACACCCATAATGGACGTTGAAATTGTTCCATTGCTGTTGTAAAATTGTCATTTCATTGTTTTAAAAATGTTTAAAAAAGTGAAAAATAAAAATATTTTAAATATAAAATAATTCTTGTGTGGAATAAAACAGTAGAAAATATGATATTATTATTATTGATTATATTATTATTAAAACATTATTTTGAATCAAAATGACAAATGTAGCATAAAAACACATTGATTCTAACACGGGTCAAAAAAGAATCACTTACAGAAGAGTGTAGGGTCCAGTCACTCACGCATCCAAGATAGAGGGGTTTATGACTATAAAGCGGCGCAGAAACATTTTATTTACAATTTAATTAAAATATGTCAAAAATGGAAGACATGTCCATCCAGCCTTACATGTTGGAGCCAGAGTCTGGCCCATGAGTGAGATTCCAAGCACACAACAAAATGTATTTAACGACTGAAAAGGTGGATTTTGTATGATAAGTCTCCTTTAAATGTATTTGGGAAAAAAATCTTGACCCATAAAAGGCAGAAGTGTCAGCCATGTTAGTTTTTGTGTTCTCTATTTTTTAGCAGATATGACAAATTAAAGATCCCTTATTTTCCTGTTTTGAAATAAAAAAAACTGAGCTCAGATGCATTGGAAGCCATTTTTTCCCAAATTGTTTCTCCAAAAAAATCCCATGTTGTCTACTGGGAATTCTTTATAGGTTTTCGTGGATTTAATTTATGTTGTAAGATGTACTGCTACTAAAAGTTACAGCACACTGTACATTACTATTTACTACTATGGATAAAAATATGTGTTTCAGCCCTCCAGATATTTATGAATATTTATGTCTATGTCTGTGTTTAAGGCAGTTTATAATCCAGTATACCAGTTAAGGTGTCTGTATTTTGGGTTTACTACAAGTGCAGTTGGATCTCAGTGTTTACAAACTACTCCTCAGAATGATCTGGAACTAATAGTACTGTTTTTTGTTTGTGCATTTGAAATATGCAGGCCTATAAAAAGTTTAAATGTGCAAATAACTATTAGAGCATTTTTGTTCTCATAGTGACCTTCAATATGTCCCAGGTATTGAGCTTCAGTGTTGGACTGAAAACAAGTTTAATCAGATAATTTATAAGGATATAAAATGGGTCTGCATAGCACTATACTTCAATAAAATACCAAAAAATATCAGATCTGCTCCTGGCTTCATGATGCACTGTAGAAGGGACACTAACCATGTGGGCCAAATATTGAACAGTTAGTGTTTTTTTTTCTTCTTTTTTTAATCTCATTGTGCTTTTTAGGTCACCATCACCATCCAACTTTATTTGCCAACTTCCTTTTATTTGACGCAAGTACAACAGTTGAAAATACATTTTTTCCCATTCATTCATAATCAGCAACCATCCATCCATCTCAGCACAGAACAGTCACTATGCAGCTTGGTTAGGAACAGCTTCCAGGCACTTTAAGACTACCTGAACCAACAAACTAAAGCCATTCTTAGCTTACATAGCAATTGCATAAGTGAGGAGACTGAAAACCAACGTGAAACAAAAAGCTGCACAAATGCAGGTTGAGTTTAAAAGGTAACCAGAGGGTCCCTGCCCACTGTGTCTCTTCACACAGTGAGCCATCGCTTCAGTTCCCTGTAGAGGCAGTGCCACACTGATTGGCCATCTGATACTGTGGGAACGGATTTCTCAGCAGCTGTTGCCATGGAAGCGCATCATGTTGATGATGGGCCAGAAGTGAATTCTGTGTTTCCACGCAGCAGCCCACCATTCAAAACCTTAAATCTGGATCACCACAGAAATCATTTCTGCAATGTTAAACCTTTTTACACACTAAAATGATTATGAGTATGTAATGCCCATAGATGGCTTTTTTGCTGACACCAGTTTGAAGACTTTGATTCTGACTTGACCAGAAGTATATAGTAGCAAGTACATTTAGTTTGTTTGTTACAGTACTTAAGTTGTTTTTTTTTGAAGATCAATTTTTTACTTTTTTTTTTTAAATCTTAACTTTTACTTTTATTTGGTTACATTCAAAACATAAAAAGGACACTTTTACTTTATTACTTTAAAAATGTAACATCTCATTACATGCTACACAATTAAATGTGGCAGTAACTCAACATGAAAGGAGTTGTTCATGTATTCTGTGAAGCAAATGTTAATAAATGCAAATAATTGTGAATCAATATGCACATTTTTAAAACAAGAACATAAGTTGGTTATGTAAATACTTCATTACTCAGTGTGTGTAACAGTATTTTTACTTATACATTCCTAATTATTGTGAGCAGTTTTATGACTTTAACTTAAGTATTTTTCTTATCAGGGAAATTCATTTTTACCAAAGTCATTTTCTGTTAAGATATTTTTACTTTTACTTTGTTTTCCCCAAGTATTTTAAACAACACTGGACAGGACTGAATCATGCCAACACCATAAAATAATTGGTTCCATTTTAAAGCTGCAATCTCAAATTTTAGATGTTTATGCAAAACATACATAATAAAACATTAGATCACTTCAATATCATTACATCAAACATTTTAAAAATATGTATTGTTGATTTAAATGACTTGAAATTGGAGAAGTTTAGGGATGGCATTGTGTGCACTTGGTCTAGGAAAAGCAACGGGGTTGATGGTAAACTGTTTGGAGTGTTGCTACTAGGTCCTTGTGGAAAATAAAGACAGCTGCAATAGTTTGAACTAATTCTAAAATTGTTCATTTTAATGAGACTTTAAATAATCAAATTTTCTATCAATAACTCACTTTGGTCTTGGTCATGCTCAGATTAGCCATTAGCTCTTAAAGGCTGAGATCCATTAAAGAGTTATCCACAACAGGTATGATGTTAAATGTTCATAACATTGCCACAGAACCCCACATTACAAAAATCTCTTTAAACGACAGAAGAGACACAGAGGATGGATGACCATAGAAAGACAGGCAAATACAATAGACGGGAGTTAAAGGAGGCAAACAAGTTTTTGGGACATAAACCAGATGAGGCAGGTCAAAGACTGAAGACAGGAAGACAAAAACAGGCAAGAACAAGAACAGAGGGGGAGGATGGGATGGATAAACAGGATAACGGGAAGAATCAGAGCACAGAGGGAGGAACAGTGCAAGAACTGCACTGAGCAAGATGAATTGGAACATGATGAGAAGTGGGAAAAAAAAAAACAATCTGCTTTGTTAGCTGTGTGCAACAAAAAGGTGCTGTTGTCATCTGACAGCTGGACTCAGCCTTCAGCCAATCACAAGTGGAAGTGATGAGCCTGCACCTTTCTGCGCTCTCCACTACTATCGAGCTTTCCATTGTCTTTTTCTGCAAGTTGACAGTTGCTGCAGTGAAAATGCAGCAGCAACCTTAAGGCAATGGAAAACTCTCAAACCCCTTCCTCCTAACCCCCCTGTCCTGTCTTCTTTAAGAAAAGAAGAAGCTGCAGCTGAATCATGTCTGCTCTTTCCTCACCCTCTCCTTTTTTGGTGTGTGTTTTTTCTTCTCCCTTTCTTTGCTGCTTGTCATGAGTCCTGACTGCACCTCCAGATTTATTTCTCTCAGCTAATTTTTTTTATCCCGCTCCGTTGGGGGGCAGGGATCAGCTTGGTGTGTTATTTTCAGTGCACTGCAGTAAATTGCATTGCATTTGCATTCCCACATGCACTTTTGTGAGGGAAACAATTTTTTTCCCAACAAAAGACCACTTGACAAAAAAACTATCAAGCTTTTATAGATCTATGTATGTATTTCTCCTCTAATCATTCCTTTCTGTACCTCAGCATTTAAAGTGGACTGACTCTGATGGCATATTGATTTTATGTGCGTGGATTGTTGGCGTTTGATGTCCTGATGAACGGACGGCATTGGAGAGGGGAATAGAGTTGAGCAAAACTGGATTTATCAAGGCTATAAAGCAGGTGGTGAAAAGATTAAGAGTCAGCAGGTATAAGTGACAAAGTGGAGGATTTGGAAGCAATGCTCAATTTTAACTCACACGCTCCCAGTTGAATCGCCCAAAAGGCTGCAATGAATCTTCAGTCATCCAATCACAATCTTCTTAACCGTCACTCGTTCTGTCATCGACTGGATGCTTAGTTTTCAGTTATGTTTTTAGGTCATGCTGACTTGTCAGACATACTGTTTAGTAGCTGCCTTGCTGCGTAATGAGCTTTTTTTATGTTGGTGCGTGGCGTTGTATGTATAAAGTATTTTTTTCTAGTAAGTCTCTGGTACGTGTATTTTTTGGTAATTGGATTTTTGTTTTAAAAACAAATATAGGAAAACAAAAAATGGATAGTTATTTTATTTTATACTCTAAAAACGGGAAAAATGGTCCATCTTTTTTTTTTTTGTCAAACAAGAAGTTTAACACTGTTGTCAAGGGCTACGTTCACACTAAATGCAAATGTGACCCAATTCAGATTGGCTTGGTTCCTTTTTTATGACAGTCTGAACACGACAAATCTAAATTTTTCAAATCTGACCCAGGCCTTTTCAGTATGTGGTACTGAATTGGATACATATCTAATGTTTTTCAATGCTACTGCAGTCTGAACGGTCCTGTCACTTTCCATCAGACTTTTTCATCAGTGAGGTCAGAAGTCCAGTTGCTTTGTCTTTTTACTTTTGATTTTCCATGTAAAAAGTCCAACCTTGATTGCAGACCATATCGATCCTAAAGTTACTCAGTCGATTCAGTCAATACTTTATTTTCAGCTCGTTGCTTTGTTCCACAAAAAAATAAAATAAAAATACTGCACAGGAGCATCCCGGTCAGCTGCAAGTTCAAATATAAACACCAAACTAAACAAGCATGTCCGATATTTTTTTAATTTGTTTTGATTGAACAACTTTAGATTTGACATGCGAAAAGTAGCATCCATGCTAACTCTGTCAACAAACAGCTGGCTGAATAAGACGGCAGGTCTTTTACTGCGCATGTCGGTCACATCAGTGAGGTGTAGCATTCACACTGGAATCTCATGGAGGTCAAAATATAATGTAAAAGTTCATACCAAAAAAAATCTGATTTTTTCAGAAAATCAGAATTGAGCATTAAGACCTGTAGTATGAACGTAGCCAAGGCAACTCAACGCTGTCCTGTGGAACCTGCTGCAGCTTCAAGTTCCTCACCATGGACCTCTTGGAGAAAGGCTTAATGTGTTAAAAGCACCAGAATTTCCAGGAAACAATTTGAATCATCAGTGATATACAAACTATCAGCTGACACCTGTTAAAGAAATGTCAGTTAGTGTTTGTTTTTGTTGCCTAATTAGCTACCTATAAGGTAAAACTTGTTTATTCATCAGATAATTAGACCATTTAAGGTGGAGCTAGATAAATAGTTTTTAAAATAAATTAGCTTTATTGATAAGAAATACTGTTTGCAGTTAAATAGCTAAAGCTGCATTAGCTAACTTTTATATGTCCTGACAGTAGAATATGAGACAGAAAACAATGAAACTCCTCTTTGCCCTCCCAGTGGTCCTACAGCCATTTGCAGAAATAGACCACTTCCACTCAGAAACAAGCAATAACACTTACTGTCGTACAAGCTCAATATAGCTGGTGTATTGCAGCTGGGCTGTTGGTGGAAAAACACGCTAACGTTACAGGAAAACTTACAATTTCTGAGAGCTTTGAATGTGCTGTTTATCTGTCATCATAAGCCTCCCACTTTACTATGGCTGAAAGTGTATGTTTGTACATTGCAATACATGTGTGACACACTGTACATTTTTTCTTTTGTTTTTCATTTTACCTTCTTATTGCTTATTGTATGTTTTTCCTGACAACAGGAGCCTCATCTATCTTTCATTCCTCATCATACTCATTTGGAATGACAAAAAAATCCTTGAATTCTTGATTTACTTTCATTATTCTGCACAAAATTTAACTGACTCGAATATGTTTAGAGCATTTTACGTACTGTTTTATATAAAAAAGCTGCAATGCATTTTCAAAAACTTTAAACAAATAAGGCAAAGGAAGCCCATCTTACTTTTTCCTTTTTCTCCCACATGCTGGTCAGCAGAACCTTTGTTTGTTTACCCGGGTTTTAAACTGAAGTGATATTCTGGGCTTGAACTGCTCTGTTGGTGAAACAGGTTAACATTGCAGCGCCTACAGATAACTTTACTTCCTCCCAGCCCACCGTTGGGTAAATTTTTTAAAATAAAATCTGCCCTGAAGAATCCAGCGGCTTCAGGCATGTTTTCTCCCTTGCTGCAGCTTGGGTTCATGTAAACGTCTGCCAAGCTCAACAACAAAGGCTCTCATTGGATGAGAAGAGTGATTAAGGCTATCTAAACCCAATAGTGATCAAGATCCAGCCTCCCCGCAGCGACCACTGGGTTTGAGAGTGTCTGTACTTGTGCATCTTTATAGACAGCCCAGAGAACAGAGATCCGATGGAGAAATATAAAGAAACTGCGTTAACGCACGTTAAATTATCTCCGGGTATTGTCGGCTGCATTAACGCAATAATGAGTTAACGTGCCCAACACTAACTGTAGCATTATTGTAAAAAGTGCACCAAATGTGCTACAGCTAGCTGCAGCTACTTCCTCTGCAAATATACTCTATGTAAATAACAGTATAATGTGAAGTTGACAGTAAGCTAGCCATCTATCAATTTTCTACCACTCATCTGTGGCCAGTGCGTGAATGTAACAGGTTTTAATGAGAAAGTTAGACATCCCTTTCCAGAGCAGTACACTCTAGCTCCTTCTGGAGGTTTCCTATGTGTTCCCAGAGTAAAGATGACACACAATTCCATAATGGAATGAAGATATACTAGTAAAATTAGAGCTTTCGGCTCAACTCCTTCTGGGCCAAACAGACCAGATCAACACCCTCCTAACTGCGAAGGAGGCCATGATCTGTCATTCCACACTACCATCACATGTGAGCAAGAGATACTTGAACTCCTCCAACTTTGTCATACATAGCTTGTGCTTTGGTTATACAAAAACTATACAGCCTTTAAATAGCACCCCATATTGATAATGATGTAAAAATGTATAAAACTGTCTTTTGTTGAGGGAATGATAACATTAAGCATTACAATCCTTTTATTAGTAGGAACCCTGTAGAAACTTTGACAAAGGATTGGTCAGCTAAGTTTATGCACCTTGGAGTCTGACACAGTTATGTTTAAAAAAAGGAGAGAAACCTTTTTTTTGGAGAAAAGGAGAATTCAGACTAAGAATTCAGGGAAAAAAAGAGTTGCTGTCCTGGGATGACTCCTTTGGGTCTGCAATGATTTGACTCTGCTGTTTGTGGGCTGATGGATAAAACCTTTTATTGTACCAGACTTTGCTTGTCTTCTACGATGTATTTTTCTTAAAATGTCATTTAAGGTAAATATAAAACTCAGGATAACTTAGCCTTAAAAACACTAAATTTCCCACATCACTGTGGTTTCTTTGGAGATTAAAACTGTTTGAAGCCCACAACAATCAACTTTGATCTCAGCCCTGCTTAGATTAGCTATTAGCTCATCAATCTGGTCACAACTAAACCCCATTTCTCCAATCAAATAGTTTCATATAACAAGTAAGATATTAAGTATTCATATACCTTCCACAGAACCCCACTTTAAAGGATCTGAACTCTTGGTTTATTAGCATTCAGCACCAGAGCTGCTCCACATTTCAGACAACACTAGTCAAATTAGATTCAACTGATCTGTGCTAACATTCTGTTTTATCCTATTACAAGACTTTCACTTGTACAAACTAATTTTGGGATTATAACTTTTATGTTTGGATGAGTTTGTAAATGAGGATCCATGTGCGTGCATTTCTGGTTGAATGCACCATGTTTGATGATACGTGTGTGTGTCTGTATAAAAAACTAATGTGGAGATGGATGAATAAATGAAAGATCTGGGAAACCCATCAGCATCTCGTGCTAGGTTGTCATGGTGATTCAGACAGCACAGAACGGTGCGTGTGTATGTGCCTGGAAACGAGGGGGGAAAAAAATGTATCACTGCAATGTTTCAGCAAGTGTGTGCAACTTTTTATCAGCACAGACCTTGTTTGTGATCAAATAAACAACTGCTTTTGTTCTTCGTCTGTGCTGTGCAGAACACAAAAGACTTTACCGCAACAAGAAAAAAAAACTGTTTTGCTTATATTAGGCAATATTTGCATATTACTAAACAATTGCACAAGTGGAGTAAAACAGGAAAACATTTCAGAGGTGCTTCTTGTGCCAGATGTGTGGTTCCATTTTCCCCGGCTGCCCATCTTTGTGTGTGTTAGATAAGAGATGCTTTTAGCGCTGCTGTGTATAATGGATACAGCCTGACACTCAACTGTATGTCCTCAAAGAGCTGAAATCTGAAGCCTCTTCCTCCTTTTTTCTGGCTCATTCTCTACGCACCGTCTCTGCTCTGTCTACAAATAAGGGGCCTTTGTGCGCACAAGTGTCAGACAAAAGTGGGAAAGATAAGAGTTACCGCAGCCTTTTTACAGCAGAGCGGTGATCAACGACTGAAGGCAAGTTTAAACAAGACAAACGCGTGCTTTTAATAAATGAGCGTTTGCGTGTGAGAGTGGAGGAGAGGAAGAGGGAGAAGTCAGGACGGTGGGATTCTGTCGGCAACGAGGCTCTTGCTAGAAACTCTACCTGGTTACTAGGCAACAGAACGGCACTGCTGCACTTTAGAGCACTGGGGAGGGGAGGCTTTGACGGTCTACAACATGCGTGTGTATTTGAGTGCTGAGTCAATAACTATATTATTTATGAGTATTCTGTAGTAAGAGTGTGTGTTGTGTGAGACAGAGATGTGGGTGGGGGGTGGGGGGTATAAAGGACAGACAGTGAAGGCACCACTTAGATGTATACTGGAACACCTAAAACCAAGAGAATATATTTGTGCTTACAGAAAGCTTTGAAAGCTTTCTGAGATTGATGTTCTGAACAAGCTGCCCCCCCTTTTTTTTCTTTTTAGTAACAAACCCCTCTGGAGATCTTATGGAGGCACGCAGCACACAAAGTGACTACACAAAACAAAAAAACACAGGGAGCTAGGATTTGATCAGCTCGGCTGACCTTCGTTCTCAAGCCTCGGACTGCTGCTCATGTTTGATACCTTTAGTTGACTTCGTATCCAGTCGAGGATGTAACCGAGCTGACAGTGAACTCGCAAAGATCTGTGCAGTTAAAGGCCTCTTCACGCTGAATGACCCCGTCACAATGCAAAAATAATGGTCTTCAGTCCTCAGTGTATTAAGAATATAACAGGCATGGTTTGTGGTGGAACATGATAAGTCATGGAGGGCACTGAACATTTTTATTGAGGTTATGCTAATTTGTTATTGTAGACACCTGTGTGGATCATTGATCGTTACAGAAATCTAGAAATACATCTCACCTTCTTTCACTGTTGAAAACTGAAACCAAGAGATCTGGATTTGCCAGCTCTGCTGTGCTGTATGTTTGGAAACAGAGTCTGTGCCTTAGAGTGGGACAGTAAGTCCTGGCTAACCCCCCTCACATGGTGTCACATGACTTTTCTTTTAATCATAAAATAGCTAATTACAGCTAGATATGCTACAAAATTGAGTATTTTTTAAATTATTTGAGGTGTAAATAAGTATTACTATTTTTTTAAACCAAGAATAGTGTATTTGTTTACATAGAATTGCCCAGTCTTAAAAGTTGAACTGGAACCAACCTGTTGGTCCTGTTCTGTCTTCAACATTCAAGTTCTTGTTGGGACATCTAGATTTTTAAAAGCAAAGGCGTAGCAGCATTTTCATGATGTGAGGACTGCACATGTTTGAGTAATTTGCTTGGACAACTGAAATGATCCAATCTTCATCACACATGATGTGACATACTTTCATAGCATGATCAATTCAAATTTTGAGTTTTTAACAATAACAGGGTTTTACTTCAATCTATCAAAATGACTTGTTAAGTTTTGTAGTTCTGATGTCTTGTAACAAATTATTATGTTTACAAACTTGTAATTAACAACTCAACACAAAATGTTTATTCTTTTAATATTTCTCAAAATGTATCACACTTTATGTCTGGAAATTTGTCAGGGTCAGACTGAGCAATTGGTGTTGTTTCTTGTCTAATAGTCTCTTTATGTTACCGAAATAGAATTTACATTTAAATTAAACAGGAGAACTGCCATCTTCATCAGATCAAGATCTCCAGCTCTCATTGGAGCGGTTCGTAGCCAAGTGTGAAGTGACCGGGATAAAGATCAGTGCCTCCAAATCTGAGACCATGGTCTTGAGCTGCAAAAGGGTAGAGTGCCACCTCCGGGTCAGGGAGGAGGTCCTTTCTCAAGTGGAGGAAGCTATAGCTAGCGACGCGCCACCACAGGCACCATTACTATTCACTGAGTCATGTCAACAAAACGGTACAGTTTTAATGAGGGATGCACATCCGATTTCTATAAACTATGGCTTAAATTAAAGCTGAGAAAATTGCCGATGTTGTGGTTCGTAAAACTATGTATTTGCCCTGGAGATAAACCTATAAGCAGTCTGGGAACTTTTCATTTTATGTTTTTGTTAATGTATTTACTGTAGAAGCCCCTTTCCGCCACATAAAACTAAGACTCATGTATGTCAAAGTATTGAGATTCAATGATAATTTAGACTTTCAGTCAAAACCTGAAAGGATTGCTCTTAAAATAGGAAACTGAAGAATATAATTATAAGTTCCACTTATGCTAGCGCTCTCTCTCTCTCTCGCTCTCTCTCTGGAAGCTTACGAAATGTATGGTGGAGGATAA
>JARVJO010000096.1:7991239-8026426 GCA_031762555.1 Cynodonichthys magdalenae | reverse complement strand
TTATTGGAAACTCAAGACAGCCATGACATTATGTTTTTTACAAGTGTATGTAAACTTTTGACCACAACTGTACATATCTGAAGGTCTCTCAAATAATTGAACAATCCGTGTGGATTATATGAATGTTTAAAGTTAACATTTTAGCAGAAATGACTTTTCTAGAGCAAATCTCTACACATCCAAACTTTAGAAATCACAGGAAAGTTCAATTAAACATTGGCTGGAGGGTCAATGTGTTCAACAGACTTGGAAAGTGAGCAGAATTGTTAAAATGTTTGGTATTTGTACCATGTCTTATAGCTTAGCTTGCTGCATCTATCCCATGTGCGTTTATGTATGTGTAGGTAAAATAAACCTAATTGTGATGTTTAAAACTTATATAAGTTTATCAACAAATGTGTGACTGACTGCAGTAGAATGATGTATAAGGCTAGCATAGATGCTACGAGTAGCTAAAGCCACCAGCAGGCTACAGCAAAAACAATATAAGGTTTAAATTTCCTGTTTAGGGACAGAAAGTGCAATGATAGGATCATGATAGTCCTGTGTTGGTTTTTTACCTCTGATACAGTGTTCGGAGCAGACGTTAAGTCAATGGTTGCACTTTTTCCGGTCAAATACGGCTCGTCCCATTAATCAAATCTGGCCATTAGCCTGATATCTTAGCTTTGGAAAAGTGACAAATAAATTTAGGAAACAGCTTGACACTCCACCAGGAGTATTTTTAAGTTTAAACACAGCTAAACCAGTGCACTGTGATTGACACAATAAAGCTGCTATGAAAGTTTGTGCATGCACCAAAATTAAGTAGACATAGTCATGTGACTATGGAGTGGAGATCCCCATTGAGAAATTGCAAATGTTTCAAAACAATTTTGGAGACTACTTCACAAAAACTGTCTGTTTACTATCTAACAAAGCTGAGTTTGGTCCTCCAGATGGGTTCTTTGTTGAAACATTTAATTTCTTCTCCATGAGACTTCTTCAGTCTGAAGAGTTACAGGTAAACACAGTCTTTTAAGCAGTACCCTCACATAGTGGATCAACCGGTAACTGGTAATACCAGACACTGGTTGTTTACGTGGAAAATATGGCCCATTAACCTAACAACCATTTTTAGTGCCCTGAATGCTGCTTGTTGTTCACAGAGGTCTG
The DNA here is from genome assembly GCA_031762555.1 of Cynodonichthys magdalenae. Taxonomy (NCBI): domain Eukaryota; kingdom Metazoa; phylum Chordata; class Actinopteri; order Cyprinodontiformes; family Rivulidae; genus Cynodonichthys; species Cynodonichthys magdalenae. The sequence goes on along the minus strand of JARVJO010000096.1, from coordinate 8,025,271 downwards.
AATCATACATGCAATAACAGCACTGGAAGAGGGGGGCAATTGAACACGTAGGCCTCCCAATCATCAGATCAAATTGAAATCACTAGGTCCAGAAATCTTTATTGTGGTTGTCGTATTACACCAAAAGGTACATATTACTGAAAAAAAAAGAATCTGTGATAATTTACTCATAAACTTTATGTGTTAAGAAGTGTAAGGAAGCGATTCCTCATTTGTTTCCTTTACACATGTTAAAAAGCAGGTATGTCACTTGTAAACATTTTGATCCACTATGCAAAGATACTGCTTATGAAACTGGGTTTACCTGCAACTTCTCAGACTGAAGAAATCTCTTGGAGAAGAGACAAAACGTTTCAACGAAGAAGAATAAGTCCAGTGGATCTGACTTAAATTTGTTAGAATTTTCTACCTAGATTATTAGTATTGAGATGCATCAGGACATCTATTAACTAGTCTCCAACAGCTGCAGCTCATGTGAGATACTTGTTAAGCCAGCAAGTAGTCTGGGATTTTTTTAGCCAAGATTTTAAAGTTAGGGCAAGTCTGTTAAATTTGGTTTAGGAAATTGATAATTATGAGCCAATTTTTTGGTTATTCAACAAATGTCCTGTAAACCGATGGAAACACATTTGTGTGGTTGTGTGTTTAGGGCAGAGAGGAAGAAAAACTGTGGGAATCAGTAATGAATGTATTGTCACTTTGTATTTGTCATACCAAAGCTTCACTGCACTCTTTTCCCAGGGGAGGGAACACCACATACCCTGTTTAGCTTTGAGTTTGGAGTGAATGAGCGAGAAAAGGGGAAGAATATGGTTTGAGAACATGGCAACGCAATTTAAATAATAAGGGGAATGGTACAAGAGATTTACAGAACAGGTAAAAACTGCCGACATTACAACAACATTTGTAATCGGTTTCACAGTTAAAACACTGAACACTGCGTGGAGGTTTGTTGTTTATAGTGTTAATGGTGTAAAGACAATGAAGAAAAAAACTAAAGTGCAACATTTTTCTGCTTGACTAATGAGAGTATTAAGTAGCTCTTACATGAATGACTCTAATTAACTAAATTGCAGTGAAGCAAAATTCAGTAATAACCCTTAAAGGACTGTTAGGGTAATTGCAGACATGTCACAAAACAGGAAGAAAATCAGGAATCATGTATGTCAGCCTGGATTATCTGTAATATTCAATTTTTTAGGTGATGATTATATATGTGTACCTAATATTTGTTGTAAGGATAAACATACAGAACACGATAAATGGGTGAGAAAAAAGAAGAAAGAACTTTAGCTTTAGTTCTTATTTTTTGGTCCACTGTGGTTCATGCAAGCTCTGTTTCCATGGTAATTTTCAGTAGGCTGATAGCCTGGTTGTTAATATGCAATACAGTATATCAGTGTTTCGTGATAATGTTTTGTGTTGTTTCAGTGCAAATGAAATGTGCATTCGAAATAACAAAAAAAATTAGCTTCATGAAAAATAAACCTTCTATCAATGTTTTTTATCTTCTGTCTTATCTTAGCACAAGTTAATGTTAAACCACAGACTTCCTGTGAAAGCTATCCTCCATTTCCTGTTGATGTAAAAGGGTCGTCATGGCAAATTGTCACACCTGCAAAAGGTGCATCCCAGAATTGTTGTCGCCATGGCTACAGCAAATGCGGTTTTACTGTTGTTTACTGATCACTGTGTACCAGTGAGCTGTGTGTAAAGCTGAGTCACAATATGGAATTTTTTGCTGAGGTAATAAAGGTTACTGTGATGAAAGTGATTTTTTTTACAGGGACATAACAGTTGATTTTGATTTTAATTAACATTTTTGTTTAGAATGACATTACTCTTGTTCATGGTCTGTCAGAATATTTATCTCTGTTCAGAAAAGTTAAATCCTAGTAGCAATACTTCATCCTTTCCAGCTTTTAGAGCAACTTTTCTCAGTGGACACATCATCGTAAATTGGATTTGGAGAGTAGTGGAGCCGATGGAAAAATTAAAGTTAACTGTTTAATTGTGTTAATTGCACTTAATAAATGACAATTATGGGACCAGACATATACTCCTGCCTTCTTCAGAGCTTCACGACCCATAAACTGAAAGAATGTATACATATATTTATTTTTATTTCACCAAATTCTTGAATTTAAGGAAGAAAAGAGGCTGTACTCTAAATTATTGTTATTCCTGCAAGTCTAAATTATGTAAATTATTTTCTTCAGAATACTACTGTTTGCCATCTCTAACTCCTTTTTTACCCATTTTATTTCTGAAGCTATCAATCAGACTCTAACAAAAGTGATTTGGAGCTGCCACTTAGGAAGGAAGTTGTTGCACTTTAGTACAGTCGATTTCTGATTCAAATGAAAGGGAGCAGAGAAACATCGCATTCACTGATCTGTTCCATTTTGGTGGACTGTGTGTGCACGCGTAGGTGTTTATTTGTTTATGTTTGGGTACGTTCAGATCTGTCGGGGAAGAGTTCAGTCAAAGAGATATTTTACAGCTTCAAGGCGAAATCCCCCAAATTTAATTTATTTTCCTAACACAGAAACAGCTAAAATCTTTTTCCTTCAGTTGATTTTCTTTTTGTATGTTCTCTCTCCTTCTATCAAGCTTTTACACTCCACTTAAAAAAATGGATCTCTGTTCCCAAAATTAAAAACAAGGATAAAATAATGAATGGAAGTCATCTCCTTGCTGCTCAGAGTGTTTCTACTGCTGGAACAATCTTTTCAGTGTGTGAGAAGGGAGCTGTACATGACGTAGGAGATGAGGACTGAACACACAGATGTGATCAGCCATTTTGGTTTTATTGTTGGGTCTGTCACACAGTTACATCAGAAATTTAGGATATTTTCAGGTATGAGTCAGCCGTAGCACACCAAAAAAGACAAAAACACATGTAAATAGATGCTTTTTTTCATCCAAACCTGGTTTGTTATAAATAGTTAATATTTTACCTGTTGTGGATAGCTCTTTGTTAAGTCTCAGTTTGGACAAAAAAATATTTGCAATGTCTTACAATTATGTGACAATAAATGTATTATCAGGAATGCATAACTGAGGGAAGCATAGGGGGCACCAAGAGTAAAATAAAAATGTTAAAAAAATGTCACTCACTTTCTGCATGTAGCTCACAGTTCTTACATTTAGCTAATTTTTACTAAATGTATTTAAACTTTAAATGTTAGATGTAAAACTTAAGTCCTGAATCTAAATGTAAAAGTTAAATCCTAAATGTTGCAGCCAAATGATAAAGTTTACATATAGGAATTTTGAAATGCAGCCTTTGACTTTGGTGCGTGGCTTTTGTTTTGATGTCATCATCATCCTTTGACAAAAACTAATGCTGCTGAAGATGGCATTTAAAATTTTATTTCAAAATGTGTTCATTGAAAGCAGTATGAATGGTACCTGTGGCCCAACAGTTTGAAGTGCAGCTCAGACATCGACCATAACTACAAGTTTATTGTTTGGTAAAGAAGTGTTAGCAGGGTAGGCAGTTTTAGCAGCATTAGCATTTACTTTTGTCACGGGATGATGATGTCATAGCAAAATACATGCACTGGCAAAGACTGCGTTCATCCGTTCGTTTTCTTCCGCTTATCCGGGGTGGAGTTGTGGGGGCAGCAGCCTAAGCAGAGAAGGCTGCGTTCCATTCTGAAATACTTAAATGCAAAAACTTTATTATTTAGCCACAACATTTACATTTATAGCAAAATACAAGAACAGGGAGCAAAAAAAAAACAATAAAATGTTAGAATTTTTTTGAACAAGGGATTTACACAAAGAAAGTCAGCTAAAGTTAGTGACATTTTTTAACATTTTGTTTTACACTTAGCATCCCATGTGCTCAAGTGGATCAGGAACATAAAACAGAGTTAGCAAGGAGAGTATATAGAAGAGTTTATTTGATAGATTTTAAATTCATTACTGAAATGAGATAAAACCTTAAGGCAGCAGGTTTTTGTTATTGTAACCCAAGAATATACTTGGTCATTGGAGGCTATACTGTGGTAATGAATCTGATGAGCTCACTAACAAAGCTGCCAAGATTAACTGCTGCTCAGGTGTGGCCACACACTCATCTATACAACACACACACACACAGAGGTTTGTTTTTATGTCCCCGTGGGAACCGTGGATTAACTTCCATTGATTGTTTTGGTAATTTTATAGCCTAACCCTGACCATTTACCCTAAAATTAATCTCACAGGTACCTACCTAGCCCTAAAACTAATCTAAACTCAATTCACACCTTGGTCCTAAACCAAACCCCCCACCCAAAATTAGCATTCATATCCGTGGGGAGTGAAGACTGGACTTTGGTCCCCACAATGCACAGTCGGTCCCCAAGAGGCTGCATTTTTCTGGAAATTGGTTCCCACAATGTAGCAAAAATGTGCCCACACACTCACACCCGTAAAGACAACAATATGATGTAACACAAGACAGTCGAATGTTTACACATATGCACAAAGGTTTATTTGGAGGTTAAGGTGGCAGTCTGGTGTGGCTTGGACACATGATGTGTTTGATTGATTTTGCTGTTGTACTTCAAGCAGTGGTACAACTATCTGCTGGTATGTAGTGTGTAAATATGTCTATGTGTGTGTCCTCATTGCTCATGACTTGGTACGGGTCCAGATGCCCATATGCTTCCAGGCAGGGCAGGGCAGATGACCATCTGCCGGTAGAGAGAAATACATGTAATTTGCTTTTGACCCTATGCTTTGGTTCCTCTGAGTATTATGTGTTACTCAATTAATGCACAATTCTTTGTATTAATGGAGATTCTTTTTGCTTTTTTTAACCTCCTGTTGTCAGGGTTTATTGATTTGTATATGTGTGTAGTTGGGGTTTTACTTCTCTTTTGATTGTAGCCTGGTTTGATTGTTCTGTTGTTATCATGGTTTTATTTATTATCTTGATTCTTCCATCTGGCTCAATTTGTTTCCCATACAGTGTTGATTTTCAGTTTCTCTATTACCAGATCCTTGTTGTCATTTCTGCTTTATCACTACTGGTTTGTAGCAATGCTTTTGCCATTGGTACTTCCTTCTCCTGAGTTTTAGTTGATAAAGACTCATCAATTATCTACCTGCCTCCTAAGCAACTGCATTTGAACCACAGTTTGTGAGCCATACTTTCTCCTTTTTGACAGTAATGAGAATTATGGCTCTTTTGGGGAATGCATCTCATTTATTATTAGCTCATCAAAAACAGAAACCTCTTTTGACTCTCAAACAGCTCTTCGCTTTGTACAACCTCTAGCTTCTTACGACTTTCTTCTAGGACTTGAATAATTTGTCTCAGTTCTTGGAAAACTGAGAAGTTGCACTAAAGCTGGGTTCACACCAGACGTGTTTTGAGTAGCAGGAGCAGCCAGTTAACATGCAAAGTCAATGGTGGACGCTCGTCTAGGGCTCTAGAGCGTTTAGTGTGACCCACAATGAAGCGGTAGGTGCGGTTTGAACGTTTTTTTTTTCCGTGGGTCCGGCACATCCAAAGCAGCCGACGCTCGAGTTCAAAAATCTGAACTTTTGCTCCTCAACGCGCCGCATCAACCAATCAGAGAGACTCATTTTTTCACGTGCCGGTTTCCTGAATGTTGCCCACTAACCTGAAACAGACAGACAGGAGCTCTTTAGCTGAAATCGACCATCTGTAGTTGGTGTTCTGGCTGGAGATATCAGCACTGATTCATGTCAACCGCTCGTTAAACTGAACGCAGTGTTAAACCGTGCTCGGGACAAAAATTGTTTTTTAGCTCTGGTGTGTTGAAACTCACCGAACAGACAGCCTCTGAATTATCTGGTGAATTAGTATTCTGGTTAGCACAACGTTTGCTTGCTCTCACTAAATAAATCAAAGCCATTTTCTTTATTTCATCCGACATTAAAGATGAACCGGAGAAAACCAAGACGCTCCTCCCATTTAGACGCGTGTCTAGTTTTGTTCTGGTCTGAACGTAGTGCGTCCAACTTAAGGCGTTGGGCGCGTTTTAGATGCTCAAAACGCGTTTGGTGTGAACCCAGCTTAAGTGAAGAGCCAAGGATCATTTGGGATAACTCACAAGTCCATCTCAGGTTACGTTCACACTGCAGGCAAATGCGACCCAAACCTGATTTTTTTTAACACATGCGACCCATATCTGATTTTTTTTTGACAGTCCGAACACAACAAATCTGATTTTTTCAAATCCTACCCAGGCCTTCTCTATACTTTATTTCCAGCTTGTTGCTTCATTCTAAAAATAAAATGCTACACCAGAGCATCCCGGTCAGAGGCAGGTTCAGAAAAAAACACTGCACAAGCATGTTAGGTAATTATTTAATCGTTAATTATTTAACCATCCATGCTAACTCTGTAAAACAAACAAGCCGGCTGAATGACATGTCACGTCTTTTACTGAGCATGCGTGTCACATCAGTGCTGTGGAGAGTTCACACTAGAGTCTGATGCAGGTCGATTTAAAATTCACTCCAAAAGATCTGATTTTTGTCAAAAAATCAGAATTGAGCATTAAGACCTGCAGTGTGAACGTAGCCTCAGAGCCAGCATAGTGACACAGAAGACAGACATAGATGTAGCCCAATTTCCTTTTGATTCACTTTGTTCGGGTTACCATTCCCTAAATGGATGAAAATCTACACCAGTGTATTCACACAGCCAAGACTCTAACAACCTTATTATGTGTGATGTCAAAGTCAAACCAACAAATTAGACATCTCTAATTGAGAAAAAAAATGTTAAACTATAATTGGATTGTTTGGGAGTTTATTATATGAACTGTTTGCTACACAGTCCGACAATAACTTAAGTAGTTTGCAGGACTGAGCTATAAAAAACACTAAAGCAGTAAAACAGTACAGTAAAGTCAGCCCTATATGGTTCTCTAGAGAGCCATGAGGTTCGACAACAAACAGTTGAGCAAATCAGTGAAAACACTTCTATACATTTCAGTATGAGTCACTTTTATTATCATGGGATTTAGGGTCTTTGTGTACTTTTCTATTCAAAAGGTTTAGCTTTAATGGTGTGTTGCAAATGATTCTCATCTGAAAGTTTAATACAACCATTTAATTACATGAATGAAACATTCAATCATGTAAAATAGTGGATTACATTGGTGCCACTCTGCATGTACTGGTAATGTAGCTGCTATGCGGAGAGGAAAGGCAGAAAAAGGCAAAATGCAGAAGGGAAATGAGAGGGAGGTGATCTTTTTTTTAAACCTCTCCCTTGACAATTTAGAGCGTGAGACTGGATTAGAAATAGCAGGAGAAGGAGAAAAAGAAGAGGAAAGGAGGGTGGAGGAGAGACTACGAGGAAAACAATCTAAAAAGAATGTAAACACAGTGGCAAAAATGCAGACAAAACCCACCACCTTCCTGTCCTCAATGCTCCTTTGCCTTTCTCTCTGCGGACTGATCTCTGGAATCCTCGGACTGCTGTTGGTTACTAAGCAACCAGAACCCTGCTGAAACTGTGTCAGAGGAATGGGAAAGAGAGTGCCATGTAGGATAAAAGTGGCCCTCATAATCTCACTGATCAGTCAGAGTGTTTATGTCTGACAGTGATCCATGGTTTGCATGTTTTGACCATGAAGCCTCATTTGATTTATGCAGCTTACTGGAATCCAATTATACACTGTGTAAACATTACCAATGTGACTGTAAAAATGCTCTAAATTATTGACAGATATTTGATTATTTAAACTGGTCTCAGTACTTTTTCAAATTCCCAAGCTTGTCTGTAGCACAAACCTGCACTGTTGAAAAGATACAGATTAAGTTTACTCATGAAGATAAAATGATATCACAGAGCGCTCTAATCACCTTGCAAATACAATCTCCTCTGCAGCTGAGAAAACTCTCAATATATGCCTGATAACATCAGTGTTACCATCAGACTATTATTGTATATAGGATTGGACTAAGTTATAACACAAAGCCACATAAACTGTTATGTTAACTGATAGCTTTGGGAAAACACAGAGAAAGAGAAGGTCTTGTGAATCACTGAGGTGGAGCATAAAAATGGTTAAGAGACTGACTTTTTGAGCCTTGAACCAGGTTGCACAAGAACTGTTAATTGACGGATGCAAGTACAAAAGCAACACATTGTAGTGTTTTATTTCTTTTAGGTTAAATCCTGCATCACTTACTGGATTACTACTTGATTAGGGTTTGAAAATCCTCACAATTAGAGCTTAAATACATCCTGTGTATATGGTTGACATTGTTAACCCAAGCCAAGATCTTAAAGTGCATATGACATCAAATGTTTGTAATAAATATGAATGCATTTTTGTAAAGACAGCATTATTAACATATTGCAAAAAAATTACATTCCTGCTGCTGGGATGAACAGTTGTTGACATATTAACGTGTGAAGTAACGGAAGTAATGTCAAAAAGTATTGTCTGAATGTGAACAGAACATTGCTACAGTGTCTGACAACAACCGATGGTAGACTTGAATCTGGTGTTTCTTATTTTGAGTCACTATCAGAGAGGGATAAAGAAGAATCAGAGTTCAAATAATATTGTTTCAAAAAACAAATACCAGGGATTATCTTTCTTAAAGAGTTCCCCTTTGATATCACTTCCTGTTTTAATTTGGTTGAGTCAAACCCAGAAGAAAATATGCCAATTATGTGACAAAATGGGCAAAACATGCATTTATGCATGCCAAGTTTCTTAAATATAAAGATGTTTTCTTTGACTTTTTGTGTTTAAAGGATATGCCATAGGCACTGAAAGAATCAAATCATGTCAAAAAAAAACATTACAAAGTCTGAATCAACATCCTGATTGGTTTGAATTTTTGTTAAGGCTTAAGCTAGGTTAGGACTTGAAAATAGTCACAGTTGGGACTATAGTAGAGTTCTTATATTCTGCCTCGAGTCTTTTGTGGATGTTGTTTTGACATTGGACATGGTGAACAGTCTCTGGATATGTTGACATGTATTCAATGTATATTGGGGTGAATAAACAAAAAAAATAATTACATTTACATTGTACTGCTGCAGTAAGTGCAAGGCAGGGTTGCCATATGGGACATGGTAAACTGTTGTACTGTCCTTTTTAGATTGTTATTTTGACCAAAACTTAAAGTTTGAACAGAACTAAACTATACTTCACTAAAATATGGTCCTCAAAGAGATTTTCATAATAAGACAATAGTTCATAAACCTAACTTCAAAATGTCAGAACTTTAGTTTTAGCACATTCGGAGTCAGAGTGTTGCAAGATAAGGTGTGTTGTGTTTGTTGAAAACGTGCACAGAAAGGGGGAAAAAAAAAAACAACTTTTATCTGGCAACCCTGATGCCAGCCAGACTCACTCATGCACTGCGTGAGGTGTGAGGTTGAATAGACCCAGGCAAAATCTCAAAAAATTATGAAAGGGTTTATTAACAAAAGAGGCTGGTGAGGCAGCTCAAAAATACTCACAAAAACTTAAAAATCTTCTCTGGGGAAACATGAACACGAGGACACCACACTGGCTGGGTAAGCAGCACAATGAACTGACGCAGACCGAGGACAGGACATCAAATATAAAGGGAAACTAATGAGAAACTGATAGGAAACACCTGTGGAGGAAAAACTCAGGTGTGCCTGGGAGGGAACACAGAGGCAGGTATACACAGGGAAACAGAAACATTAGAAAAAACCCAAGGAAAAAATAAACACAGATCATGACGCACTGATCATGCAGTGTTTGCATGATCACAGATACGTTCAAACCTAGTGAATAAACTAACGTTCCTTCAGACCTAGAATGTTTTTTTGTTTTCCTTCATGCTGAAAATGGTAACACAAAAAAACACTCTGCGCTCTGCAATTTATTGTAATTATTGCTAGTTTAGAAGAAACTTTTGCTTTAGTTGAATGTGTACTGGCTGTGTGCACACGCACACTTTCACATCTGCAGAGTACTTCACACCTCTGTGGGGGGGATGTTACCAAAAAGTTCCACTCTGAGACCTGGTTTCAAAAAGTGCCGGTGTCAAAGACTACATTTACCAGTGAAGTGTAAACGAGTGGCCAGATCGCAACAAAAGTGTTGCGGTTTTACTGAAATCATCTCCGTGTAATGAGACCTTACTGATTGGATTCATCAGGTTTCATGAATAAATATAACTCAATATCATCCATTGCATCACCTTCCTGAACACCTTAGAGGTATTTTAGACATGACCCACCAGAGGAGAACTTGTGGCAGAGGTACGTCATTGCTAAAGAGACTTTATCTCAAAGCTAAACCAAGGACACCTCAGGGTCCCTTTCAGAATAACTGGAGAAGGGAGCTGAGAATGTGGTCTACGGATTTCTCTGCTTAAACTGTTGCCCCTGCATTAGATGGATGGATGAACAAAAAGTGGCATTTTTTAATGTTTTGGCTGAATTTGATATTTGCATGCAGGAGATACAGTACTTCAAGGTGAAGCCACAAGGTTTTTACTTTTTCAGGCTTGTTTGATTTGTTGCCCCTTAGTGTGCAAGTGTGTGTATGTACATTTCAGGCCAAGCCCCACCAGATGCAGCTGCTCTATTTAGGGCACTGTCTCCCTTTTTTTCTACTTTTCAGTTCCACTTTTTCCTGTCTGTTACACTGTGACACAAGGAAATGCACACAGTGTTTTGTACATAATGTAATAAATGACATAATGATGGAAATCTCACCTTGGACTGCCTTCTGTTTAGGTGTACATCAAGATGGTTTCATAACAGTTTACCATATGTTCACTGCAACATGGGAATATTGCCTTGATTGAATCTGTATCTGTTTTGTTGCGAAGGACTTGAAAGACTATGTGCAGCTTCACGTTGCAGTGTCTTCTGAGTGTCGTAACCAGTGTAGCTTGTTGTTGGAAAAAAAAAAAAAAAAAACACTGATAAAACTGGACGGAAAGTTTGAAAATGTTGAAATTATTGGGGGATGAAAGCACACACAGCAGAGTGAATGCAAGCAAGACAGAGGGAATCCTGGTGTTACTGCGTCACTGCTTCTTCAGCCTCCTCCCAGCGGGTGTGGGTGGAGGAGGAATGGAGATATTCAGGGATGGAGAGATAAAAGACAGAGCAGGGAGGCGAAGAACAGAGAAGCGAGTTCAGGGACAGGCTGATTTATGAGTTTCTGTTTCTGAATTGGGCTCTCTTTAGGGACTTAACTGTGATGAGCCAATCTGGAGTTCACACATACTCAGGCACAAAAAAAAAAAAACATGCTCACACAGCAGACACACAAGACACTATGCGGCTCTGCAAGTAGTCATCCTGTTGGCTAAATCCTTAAAGTAGAAATTGCAGCAGGGAGGAGGATCTTTTCAGGTTTGACGTGCATGTTGTCTGTGGCAGATGGTGAAATAAATGAACAATCATCTCCATCAAACAGGTTCTGAAATCTGGATTGGAAGCTCTCCATTACCTCAGAGTGAGGTAAAGATAAAGTTTGGGGGAAACATTTAAAGATGGGTTTTGGACTTAGAGCTGAGAGTCACGACAGAACTTGGAGATGAACAACGTAATATGAGAAGCAATAAAGGATAGAACGGAGCGAACAGGAGCTCATTAATAGGGAACAAAGCTATGAGAAAAGAGGACACTCGGTTTGTGATGGTCAGTCATGCGATGCCAGCAGTTGGAGAGGCTCTGAATCCTGTAGAGCTCTTTAAATCTGCTGGTTGGCTGAAGTAGAAATAAGTTCCCCTGAGATTTGCTCACCACTGAGTCAGTGAAATATGCCCACTTTATATCTAGAAGTGAGACAAGGTTCCTTAAATCCAAACACATGCAGTTTGAAAATCCTCAGATGGGTTTGTTAATGTTTGAAATCAAGCTATAGCTTCCAATAGAAGCACAAATTAGAAACTAATAATAAATGAAGCACAGATTTACATAATATTACAACACAGGTTAAGTATCTATGTGTTAAGCTTAAAAAGAAAAAGAGTACATGTTGGGATTTTACTGCACAATTAAACAAAGCTTTCATATTCTGACAGCTGGAACACATATTTGAACATTGATAATTCAGACAGAAGCATTTCAGTTTACACAATTGTAACGTCATCCTCTCAAAGTAAAACTGTAGTTTTAATTAAACATATTATATGCTGTAAATTAAAAAAATTATAATTTCTTTTTGTTTAACTTGTTCATTTTAGAAAAGAATAAATTTTTTTTTTAAAAAAGATCAATCAATAGAAAAAAAACTCAGCTGTATTAAGCTCTATCCCAACTTTTTTTCACTTCGTTATCATCATACAGTTAGGTTCACTGACTGTTATACACAATGTTACAAACGGGTTTTTTTTTCTCTAGAAACTGACTGTTTGACCAAGTTTTACAATTCTAAATGCTATAGAAATTATATGGGGTGGTTCTAGGGGCGGGGCCACAGAGGCATTCGTCCCAGCTGAAAACTGATTGGCTCATGAAGTGACCCTGTCCTGTCACTCATCTGTCCCTTGCCCGAGAGTGATGAGGGGTTGCAGTTCCATATACAAACACTAGTGGCGCTAATGAGACAAATAGGAAAGTCCAGCATAGTTGTCTTCTTTTTTTAAGACATGAACAATCCTGCACAAGAAGTCGTTCAACTGACAAACGATGGCTTTGAGAGTATTTTATCTTTGTACAGTACAAATGCATGTAAAACTGGAGAATTGAATGTGCAAGATTATTTTTTAACATTGCATTAGATTACAAGTGTTTGAACATGTGTGACTGGTTATGCGTATACCGTACCAAAACTGGGGATTTGTGTGCAAAAATGTGGAACAAATACTTGGGATCCCTTGGTGGACACTTACTGAAAAAAATCCTAGATATGCCACTATTTTATAAAGGGATTCTATAGCTTCAAATTGTTGTTTTTTCTTATAAAAACAGACCACCTTAATACCATTCTGACTGGGTTATTACATCTGATAGTATTGAGTTTGGTTTCCTTCAATAAAAGTGAGACGTATTTGAGCATGAAAAATGTGGATGAGGAGGCAGAGGATTAGACTGTAAACGAGGCTGTTTAGACACAAACATGAAAAAAGAAAGAAAAACGATCAGATAGGAAACGCAAAAGTGAAAGGCTAAAAGGACAGATAGATGAATAATGGAAGCTGGGGTGGAGGGGTCAAGGTGACAGTCAAGGAAACTGGGATGGGGGATGATCAAGAAAAACTATAATGGTGGAAACGTGGGAGTAAGAAGGGAACATTAACCTTGTTTTCAGGAGAGGAATAAGGGTAATATACCTGCACTGTGATGAGATTAAATTTTCATTCACATCAGCAAGAATTAGAAAATTAAATAAAATGTATGTGATGCATTAGAGAAATGACATGTATGAGACAAAGACACACAGAGCAGAAGGATAAAGTCAATTACAATCTGGTCTACTGGCACTCAGGGATGAGAAAAGACCCAAGATTTTACCATTTCTAAATTGTTATTGCTTGCCTTTCATGGCAGCAGGTGATCCAGGGCCAACACAGGGCTTGAACCAACGGCCTTCTTGCTGTGAGGCAACAGTGCTAAACTACTAAGCTGTCATGCTGCCAAAGGAACTCAAGGAACACAGTACATTTTTGCACTTTTCCAGTTCCAGTTTCTGTGCATGGATGTATAGATTTGCCTTCCCTGAGCCATCTGTCTTCATGGCAGGGCTAAGTGCTGTGACTGGTCACCGATCCACATCTTACGCAGTAAATACCTCCCATCCTCTCCTTACACAGTGTAACGAGGCAAAGAAACAAGTTTAGGTTTATCCATTTGGAAAGAAAAAATGCAATTTAACACAAAAACCAAATGTGCTTAAGATGAGAGTTATGCATCTCTGTAAATTGTGACCATGTGCTGTGACTGATTGCATCGACACAGAGGAGTTCTCAATTATAGAATGCCTGCGGATGTATTTCACCCCATCCTATTGTTCTCTGCTGATTTATCTGAGTGCTGTTTGTTCAGTCTAAATGCTACTGTTGTGTAATAAACTTGGTCTAGAATGCTCCCTCCAGTTCAAGTATAAGTCTTTGCCTCAATCGGTGGAGTTTAGCAATGATGGCAGGTTGGAGGGAGATGGATTGACAGATTGAGGCTTTGTCTGCAGTAAGGATAACAAAGAGTTGAGTCGAAATACAAAGGGCTTCATTTATGGGTGTGACGTCTACATTCCACCCCTCACCTATGGTCATGTGACATAAATGAGTGTCAAAGTCATTGAAAGGAGTCAGTTGAGATGGTTAATGCACACGATTAGAGTGTCTCCAGGTTGCTTGTTTCCGAAGTTTTTCCAGGCAGGTTCCATTGAAAGGTGATCCTGAGGAAGACCCAGAACTTGATTAAGGGATTATAATATCTCCTTAGCTTTAGAATGCCTCAGGAGGTTCTAAAGAGCATTGTTGAAGAAAGGGATGTTTGAATTTCCTTCCTTGATCTGTTACCTCAGTGAGCCTGCTATGAATACATACAAGAAATAATGAATGGATGGATTCTTGTGTAAACCTCTAATCAGAGATAGGACAACTACTCTTTTATAGTGTTACAGAGGGAATTTGAAGAGTTGTAACCAAAAAGGCCCATTCTATATTGGCATAATTTTACAGAAGAAAAGCAATAACCCATAAAACCGATAAGCAATGAGACCTACTTCTGAACTGCATCTCAATGTTGTACTTTTTCTATTGCCCACATAGTCAGAAAAAGGGGAGAAAAAAATGATGTGAAGGCTAAAAGAAAGACTGAGTAAGATAAACTGTGGGGAAAATGAGAACAATAAAGAGAACAATGGGCAAGAAAGAGGCAAATCTGATGAAGCTTACTGTTAATTCAACAACTAGTGAGTCTAAGTATGCATAAAATGGTGCTGTGATGGGAGCCAACTGAACATTTCTTTGTCTGTAGTACTTTGTTGCATCTCTACAGTTTACTGCAGCCTTGTTCCACTGCTCTATGCTCCCTGCAGGCCACTCGTGTGTACCGATCTGACAGCTCAACTGAAGAAGTCTTGACTCTGTGTGCATTGTAGAATAGGTTTGACATTGCGTGTTCTGAGACCTCTCCTGTGCATTCATGCTTGTGTGCTTCCATGTATGCCTTGTATAGAGGTATTATTGGGCCAATGGATTCTCTGTCTCAACTTGTCATAACAAAAAGCCTGGTTTGGTGCACTTGACAACACATTTTTACACACTGGAAAGTCCTTCAGTATCAATTTTCAAAGTGACCCCCGAGGCCTCAGCAATAAAACCAAGGCCTCAGGGGTCATTTTGACCCCATGGCAGGAAGTGGACACACATTGCTTGACACTGTGGAAATACATTAAAACGATTTGTGTTTCAATTAACCTCAAGGTAAAAATGTGTCTTACACCCACATCTCTGTGTCTTTATACTAAACATTTTGCTTGTAAAAGTTAAAGGGCTGCCAAAAACTTAAATTCAGTTAACTGATTTGACTGTGAAGTCAGTGTTTGATCCTTCTTTATTTCATCCATGATCACAATGTCTATGTTAGAATTAGGAAGACATTCATTTTACAACGTATAGATTTTTTACTTTCACATCTAACTAAAGGGTATTTTTAAGGTATTCATGGTAAACTATGAAATCAAACATAAAATTCTGAGCAATACTAAAGGGTGCAGTTTGCAATATGCAATTGAAATGCAGGTAAGCAGTCAATGTAAATAAAACACTTTCATGCTAATGCATTTGGGTTACTCAACAAATCTGACTGGAAATATGTTCCAATTCATCACACTATTAAATGACTCTTCAATGGACACCTACACAATTGACCTGTTTTCATTTAATTTAGAGATTTATGTTGGTAAACAAATGAACGTGGTACTCAGATCTGGTCACATATTTTGTCAACATTTTTTTTAAAGACACATATTAATCATGGATATGAGATCATTTTTTTGACCCGTCTTCACAACATCCCAATGAGTAATTATAGATTTATCATTGTGAAGGGCATATCAGTATTATTTGTTTTCAAAGTAACATTTACATTTTACATTGGAACAAATGCTAATGGAAAATTTTCGTGAATTTAAAATACTGCAAATTAAAACACACTAACATATCTAATGATAAGGATCTCACACACCTTCAGTTGAAAGACTAGATGCTGAAAATATGAACTACTTTATATGAGTGTTCTTTAAATTACTTGTTAGTTAAAGCTACTGTTACAAATTCAAAGTTGTCATTAAACATCTGTGTATATGTATGATAGTGTCAACATAAGCAACAATTTCTGAAAATAACTAAATTCTAATATTCAGACAGAGATTTTTGATGGGCCTCCAACAGAAACACATGGAAGTGAGGATTAAAGGTGTGGTTTTTGCTCAACAAACCTTCAGTTTTTTACCTCAGAAGTTTTTTATGTTTTAAAACACATTTTGCACAAAGTTACATTTTTTGAGAAAGATCTATTGATAGCAATTTTGAAAATTGTCACATAATAAAAACAAACAAACAAACAAAAACAATGCTACACAATAAAGGTAGTTTCTTGTTTTTTTAATTAAAAAGAGGTTGTACTATATTATAACCTGCAATTTATTTCAGTTTGCTTTCATTAGTTCAATTGTTCAAAAAAAATTCTGAAATATTTGTCAGGTTAATTTTGATAGAATCGAAGCTCCTATGTTTTCATCTGTTTATAGTGTAAAGTTTCAATTATATTTTCAGAGCAGCTAAATGCTTATTAGATTTACAAATTACAATCAGGAGAATCAATTTGTATAATCTATAAACTTTATTTGTGTCTAAATAAAAAACAGATGTTTGAACCCATTTTCTGTCTGCTACAAGACACAAATCTTAATGTTGAACTGATTTTCTATGCGATTCTATTTTTTTACTGAATAAAGTTATTTATGACTTTGACAAAGTCTCTTTTAAAAGTGTGTTTGAGGGCTAAACTTGTTCATCAAGTTCAGAAATATCTGTGTGTGTATGTGTGTTAGCAAAATATCTTTATCAGATTTTAATAAAACTCTCAGAAAGAAATGATTGCATGTACGTCTACAGATGACTGACTTCAGGATTCAATAAGATTCAGGTTGTCAGCTAATCTACCTTTTCCTGCACAAAAATTGTAATTTTTTACAGAGATCAGTATAAAATTTGGCATGCTCATATTGAGACCATAACGCACTCTGAGCTCAACTTTTTATTTAAAACTTTGACATGCAAGGTGGAGAAGCAATGTGTATTTTATCGAATAATGCTTTTTTCTTTTTCTATTTTTTTATTTTATATTGAGGTGTAAACATACACTTGAACACTTTATGTTTTTAAAGTACTGTAAGCTGAACTGTGGGAAATGACTCATGCATCAGAGTAGCTCAGTTATTATGTTAGCGATGTCATGACGAGGCATGTTGCCTCATCTGAACAGAGCTGGTGAACTATCCAAACTGAGCAGCCACTAAGTGCGAAACAAATGAACAGAAGCAATTCATGTCATCCATGTCATTCAGTGTGAGGCGACGCAGACCCAATTCGTTTCAAATTGTGCTCAGAGCGTACAAAGTAAGACCAGCTGAGTTGAGGCTAATCTTATGACGTAAAGTTAACATGATGCTTCTGTACTGAAACAAGTTTGTATGTTTAAGTCACACAATGCTTAAAATTTAAAACGATAGATTGTTGTTTTGCGCTTACTGCAAATCACTGTGTACAGTGAGATCATTCTTCAGTGTCAGCTTGGCTCTGCTTTAAAAATGCGCTCATTATGTGTATCCACGCACAACGGGCACGGCTGCATCTTTAGGGACAAAAAAAAAAAAGAAGCCAAAGACACAGGACTCGCGAGGTGTTGACTGCGGAGATTAGATCAGGAATTAGAGGAAGCAGAGCTCAAGAAGGCACAGAGGGGCAGAAGAGAACCAAACAGCTTTTCTGAATATTCAAATCTCTGTTTAATTCTGCTGCTGATTATCTTTCATCTGCGAAAGAGGGATCGACCTTACGTGGCTTGGTTTAAGTTTTGCATGAATGAATGAATGAATCAGTTGAGTTTTCATGCAACTGAAGAGCTGTTTGTTTCTTTGTATCGTTACTGATATCTTCACATTGTACCTCAGTATAGTCATATTGACAATATTGCAACTACCCTACTGTCTTCATTATATATGTATTACTGGTTATATAACTACCATATTTCTAAACAGGCAACGTACAAGAACAAGCTCATGGACTTTACCTTCCTTTTACTTATTTACATTTTTTGCATGTTAAATCTGGAATAAAGCAAGTATCCATAATATCTCAACATCACACTGTTTCACTGCAGTCTCACAATAACAGGATCAGTAACACAATAGTAAAACAACAATATCAGTGTCACAAAAGCATAATATCAGTACAAAAATATAAGTATAGCGATATTTGTAACACACTACTGCAATATTAGTCTCACCATAACAGTACTACTATGTTTGCATCACATTATCTGTTTATAACTTTACACTTTTTTTTCTGTCCAGGATCACATTTCTTGTTCATTGACAGAAAGGTGGTATGTGTGTTTTTGCTAGATTACCTGAGAAAAAAACACACACCTGCACAGGGAGAACATGCACACAGAAAACTATGCAGACAAGTTTTGAACCTGCTACCTTCTTGAAGTGAAGTAGCAGCTCTTCTGCTTCCCACATTATCTGTATCTGATCAGTATCATTAAATCAGTATCACAATGTCACAATAGTATTATTACAATACTGGTATCACAATGGCCGCATCGCAGTATTGGTGTGACAATATTGTTATTATTGTATAACAATAAAATGGTAATACAACATGACAAACTCAGTATCCAGAGTTCAGTATCAGTTTGACAATATAATGAGAAAATGAATGAGTAACGTGAAACCTGAGTTATTTGCACTGATAGACGATGCAGACATGGTTTTGTACCTTCCTAATATGAAACAATTTTCACAGGTAAATTTTAATTTAAATATAAGCCTCGTGCTTCTGCCTGTACCTTTTCAGTCAAACTATTTACATTTTGTATTGTTTGTAATGCTTTGATTTGTTGCTGAACAATTTGATGACTGAGTGAATAAAAAATAATCAAATCAAATCAATTTATCTAGTTCACTCTTATCACATTTTTCTTTCAGCTACAGAAACAGCTCTTCCTTCATGATAAAATAAGTGTGGCATTTTGCTGGAGCATGTTTGTCAGGTTTTCTTAATTAATCAAAGGTGAGACGTGTCAGCCAGAGCTCACAATCTCCCCTTTCCGTGTGCAAACTGAATCCTAATTGTGTGTTGGACAAGGCACAGCTGAAGGCTATTTAGTTGATTTTTGTACATGTTAAATTAATACAGATTTTTTTTTACTGTTATTTTTCTTTCTTTTTTAGAAATGTTTGAAAACTAGCAGGATACATGAATAAAATACTTTTTTTCTTTTTTGATAAATATTCTAATACCTAGAGATCCACATCTTCAGTCCAGCTCTGCAATCAAAGTCCTCTCTTGGGTTCATCACATTTGAAAGCTTGCGTGCACTGATATAACTATAATATTGGTGCAACAGTTTACTGACTGCATTAAACCCATTATTGTAAACGGAAAGGTATATAGATTAAAAAAATGTGAAGAAGCTGTATGATCATGTTATTCAGCATATTTCAGTTTACAGATTTGTTCCGTGTGGCTTGGACCAAAAATATAAAGATTATTGGTAGCACTAAATTGTCCCTGTTGATTATTGGGGAAATCCTGCTGTGTTACAAACAAGCACACATGTGTCACTCAATGAAACATCCATCCATCATCTATACCCATTTCTTCCTTTCAGGGTCACTGGTGTGTTACGATTTTCAAGGTTGGTAGAACCCCAGATGCAGGACTGAGTGATTAAGGCAAAAAAAGGTTTATTAAAGCAAAACAGGGCTGGCGTGGCAGCAAACAAGATACTGGGACTTGACTTGGCATGAACACTTGACAAAAAAATAAACAAATAAAGCTCTGACACAGACTGGGGACACAGAACAGAATAAAAAGGAGAACTAATCAGCAGAAACAAGAAACACCTGGGAGGGAAACATGAGGAACAGGTGAAAGTGGGCGGGGCTGGAGCAAAGACAGACAGGAGGAAGAATAGAGGGGGACAAGACAGAAAACCAGAACAAAACATTAACACAGATCATAACATGGTGCCCATATCCAGCAGTCACAGTGCGAGGGGCAGACAGGTCGCAAGTTATGATGATGATGATGATGATGATGATACTTTATTGATCCCATGAATGGAAATTACAGTTTGGAACAACCCGTTCAAGGGATATAGACAAAAACACAACAGACTGGGAGAACAGGTGCCCTGGGTCCAAGTTAATGAAACATGTTGAATAAAAAGATATTTAGTTCTCTCTGGTTCAATAGTTGTATTGTACAAGTGCAGTTATTTGGTTGGAAACATCCAACAAAAAAGACATCTACTGAATACATTCATGTCTCTTAAACCAATAGTCTCCAGTTTTGCCTTTAAACACAAAAACTCCAGCCAGCTGTCAATAAATTTTCTTTGACCTGCACCATCAAAACCAACTACATTCTGAAGGAAGGGACCAGGTTTCTAAATTTTTCTGCAGTTTACTTTTATGGTGTTTCAGTGTTTTGAATTGAAGGTTTGTCTGATATATTTGAAAAAAACACACAAAATATTTGCAAAGTATAAGTCAACAAATTTTGTTTTTAATGTCAGTTGGACATATTTCCTAAAATGACTATTTCATTTAAAGGGATTATAGCTCATGTAGCCATTTAATACTAATTTTTTTTATTTTAACATTAATGTTATTTATCACAGTACAGATACCTCTCAGTATAGTTCTAAATATAATAAAAGTTTAGAACATCCACCATACTTTTCTTTTTACATTTGAGGGAAAATTAAATTCAAACGGAGACACACCTTTGCTGTAATCTGGGGTCTACAAATATTCATCTTGTATTGTTAATATTCATTTTTTTTCAATTCAATTCAATTCCTTTATTCATTTCTTTCAAAGAAATGTTGTTTGATAATAAGAACCAAAGGAGCAGATGCAGCCTCCTTTCTCATGGTGATAGACAGGCTGAGCACACTCCTGCAGCTCTCTGTTGGACCTGAAGTGTGGTCACACGTGCAAGTTGCACATGTCTGAACGATAACGACAACACTCCGATCACGTTAATTTATGCAAAATTACACTTTAGATATCCCAGGCAGACCCAGGCAGACCGGAGCTCAGTGCAGGAGGAGGGGTAGGAGTAACGGTGTAGCAGTTCAGGTAACTCCTCTGCTGCAGTGAACTGCTGACGTGTGAACACACACGTTTAATATTTAGACATTTAATAATGTCTTACATGACTTCACCTTCATTGGGATGGGGTGTGTGTGTGAGGGGGGGTTCTGGCAGTGGGTTGAGGTGTCCTTCTTGGAAAAAAGTCAGAGAATTGCTGATAATTTCACCACTTTCTCTGCTCTGATTGGCTAAAACTGTGACTCTTTTATAGGTTGAAAGCAGAGTCAGTTTAATTTTTCCATCAAACACTGGATTGAAGAATAAATCACACTTTTTTTTTTTTCATCCACTTCACTTTCACAAAATCTTTTGCGGAGACAGGCTGCCTCGCTCTCAAGCGTCCAGCGCACTTTCCGCCCTGCAATGCAGCTCAGTGCACAAGTCAAAAAGAAACAGTTTCACTGCCTTCTTTTCTGGTACAAACACGCTTTAAGGCCATTTTCTTCTTCCATCATTTTCCCCTAATTTATTCTAATGAACCATCTTTATTTTTCCTTTCTCTCCCACTCATCTTCTTTTTTTTTTTCTTTTCTTTGATTTACTTGCTGTGGATTATTTTTTTTGTCCCCCTCATGGTATAATGATGAGACATTCTGAAATTAGAGTTGCCTCAGAAACTCTAATATTCTCTCTGTTATGCATACATTATGAGCTGTGTTGTTGGCTTTATTTATTTATTTTTTGGATTTGTCATATTAGATCGTGCTGCAACATGCTGCCTGTTCTACTAGCAGGGATTATGAGTGCGATCAGTGAGACTGTGACTAATGCCCTCTGATTTTGTTGATGTTTGTTCTCTTAATAAATAACTTTGTTCCACATTGTAATACGCAGAGCATTTCCTAAGGTTTGGGGTTATTTTTTTAAAACCAAAAGAGAAATAGGAGAATTTCAAAATGAGCAACTCTCTTTCATCGATGTCCATTTAAATTACCTTCCATGTTGTTGCACTCAAACAACATTAAATTCAAATCAAATTGTTATGCTTGGTGTCTGATTTGTTATTAACGAAATAAGACAGCAGCGCTGGCTAAATAAAATCTCAATGCTCCTTTTAAACCAAGATTGAAAAAAAAAGAAATAAAAACAAAGCAGTTGCTTATATCCTTTCTAACTTGTCCTAAATAGATAATCTCACTGCTCTCCCAAAAAGGATAAAAGAAGGATTAAACAAGTAGAAGGTAATCCACACGAGATTACCCTGAAGTGCTTCTCTAGTCGAGTCAGAGAAGACATCTGACATTTGTACCCTTTAAATTAAGCTTCTTCTTTTTGGACAAGATAGTAGTACAAAAGGTTTTCACAAAACAAATCCTACCAAAAATACTTCAGACATTGACCAATTGGAGTTTATCATTGCATATTTATAGTATGATGTTCAAATCTTTTCAGTATTGCTCCTTTACATCCTGCTAATGATCAGAATTAGTCAACATTGCATCAAGATCTGCTGTAGATACTGACTCATTGAAAAGTTACTTTATGATTTTCTTAAGAGAGAAAAAACATCCTGAATGAGATTAGCAGCACTTTGTCATAAATGAACCCAACAGATTCTAGATTTGCTGTTGGTATCTGTTTCTACTGTATTGATGGAGAGAGTATTTGCATATAAGCTTCTTCCAGATCATGTCAAATACATGAATTAATATTTTTGTGCACTGGAACTCAGTTGTCATTGTTACTCACTGAACATTGCTCATGGAATCACTGGTTGTTTTTTTTAGATCTCTGGAACTGATTAAATGTCACTAACTCTCCTGTGTTTTGGTGCTGATGATATCAAAGACATGTTTTGACCTTAACTTTCCATTCGCACTTGGTTCGAGCATGTGTCCATGCTGGTGATCCTGCTCAACTGTGTGACTCTGGGGATGTTTCAGCCGTGTGAGGACGTTACCTGCCTGTCAGAGTGGTGCCGTATCCTACAGGTGAGTGGGGGCACTTTTACGCTGTGAGCTCAGCTCGCATGACTGTTCATTGTGCATGAGGAAGTGCTAGTTTTTTGTTTGTTTTTTTCATGTCATGTCACAACGCTTTCTCTCGCCCTTGAGAGCACATGACAGTCACTGTCATGCTTTACAGATAATAATGACAAAAAGCACCAAGCTGTCTGCAGTGTGGGTACATGATGGCGTATGACATCGAGCAGAGGTGGGGACTTGAGTCACATGACTTAGATTCAAATCTAAGTCTTTAAGTCAGAGTCATTAATATTATGATTTTAGACTTGGCATGAAAAAATGTTCAGAGACTTGTGACTTAACTAGACTTTTATGCCAATGACCTGGAACTTGACTTGAACTTGACTCTGTTCACTTGAAAATACTTGATATTTTACCCAAAATCTAAAGTTTAGAACACATTATTTATAAAGTGGGCTCCTTTAATTTTAGTCATTTTGTATTAACATAGGCAGACGTCCATCTTTTTTTCACACGTTGCGAGATAAAGACTTGAGACTTGCGAAACAATGACTTTGTCCCACCTCTGGCATTGAGCTATGTACTGTATACCTTGATGACACATGAGTAGTGCAGAGTCACAGTCAACACACTGGCTAAGTTGAATTTTGAGATTATTTTCAAGGGTGTAATGGTACGTGTGATTGTACTGAACTCTCATGATGCTGATTTTAGGGTCCTAGGTGAGAAAAAAAAAATTACACTATTCACGGTGGTCACCACTCCTATCTAAAAAAGGGACAAAATGTGTTTTATTTACATTTTGTTTTAACTTTTGCAATGATAAAGGAGTAAAGGAAGCTTTCTATAGCACTCTATTATAAAACAAACAACAATTTCTGGTTATTTGTGTTTGTTTTAAAGGGGACATATGCAAAACCCAATTTTCTTTAGTCCTTAAATACATTTTCTTGTGTACTTGATATGCGTAGCTATCTTTATATTCTGTTTGAGTCATCATTTCTAGTTTGTTGGTTTTTTGAACCATAATGAACCATATTTGCTGTGGTAATGCTAAACAAGATCATGGACTTCTGGCTAATGAATTTCGCAAATCTGCAGTTGTGGAGGTTTGTCGTCTTCATTCACCTCTCTTCATGGACGCGATTTTGACGCTAAAATCGCGTTCAGTGTGAACACAGCATTAGGCTGCGCCCCCACAACCCGACCTCTGATAAGTGAAAGAAAAGTAACAAACGAACGAACAATTGAAGTTATTTTATTACGCATGGCTTTTAGTTATTTCTTTTTGTAGTATTTTCTAAATAAATTGTATACTTCATAGTTTTAGAGTTTATTCGATTTTCTGTTAATTCCGTCTCATGTGTTTACTCCCTGACGTCCTGAGATGTGCTTATTAAACTCAAGTCTTGATGTTCTTCATGCTGTGAAAACAGTTTAATTAAATTGAGGCACAACTATAAGCACAACCAGTCTGAACTCTCCTCAGCTGGAATTTAATAAAATAACATACAGTATGCAAGATGTGTATTTCACACTGCATCATTTAGTTTTTTCTATTTATTTGAAGGTTTGTCCTTCTGCTCTGAGAACAAAGGATCTGACAAATGTTTTTCAGGTGATATCAGTGTTGAGCACTTATTTCATGTGTTTGCTTTTATCTTGTGGCACCAGGTGTTGGATGACTGCATCTTTGCTTTCTTTGCTGTGGAAATGGTCATCAAGATGGTGGCCCTTGGAATTTTTGGCTCCAATTGTTACCTTGGTGATAAATGGAACCAGCTTGACTTTGTCATTGTCATGGCAGGGTGAGTATTTATTTTACTTTTTTTTTCCATGCCTGTAGAATTTCTCTTTTTTTCTCTGACAGGAACTAAATCTCAGGCGTATGGTAGGAAATCTTAAGATGATCTTTAGCCTGGATATTTTTCCTTATTTCAAGAAGTCTTACTAAGTGCAATTGTCTTACTTCACTGGCAAATTATTTCACTTAATTTGAGAAGAATCAAACTATAATCTACTTTTTTTAAATGTATTTTTAGATGGCAAATCTTTGTAGTGTATTTTCTATGTTTTATAACCTATTTATTAAATAGAGGAACCCACAATTGATCAAAACATCAGTGTTTTAAAATAAAATGCAAGCAGAATTCTGCATACATCCGTGAGTAAAGCTTTAAAGTTTTGCATCCAAGCAGATATTTGCACACATAATGAAGTCTGAGCTTTTCTTCCAGAGCTGAACAAACTATTGACAGAAAAACACAAATAAGGGCTTTTTCCGATTTATGGAGAGAATGAAAGCAGCAATTTTCAAAAATAAAAGAAAGTTATATTTTTACTTTTCCAATAAACATGCTATTCAAAAGCTTATTTGTTCAGCCTTAAAGTTCAGCAGTAATCAGAACTATCAGTTAGAAGACTGGTGAAGAGGGCACTCTTCATGTTGACTTTTAGCTTTGAGAGAAACTATACAGGTTTAGACAAGGACTGGAACCAATTAGGAACCAATCACAAGCAGGTACTTCTGAAGCAACTCCCTCACTCAGGCATGATCAGTATGGCCCCTCTCCCTTATTTTGTACAATCACAAAGCAGAGCACAAACACAATAAAACTATAACCATTCCTTCTAACTGATTTGAAGTGGTCCTGTTTATTATGTTTTGTGCTGCAGTAGATGTAGACTGTTCAGAATCAGAGGTACATTTGGAGCTTTGTAATTAAATGTCAAATACACTGTAATTATGTGGGCTGCCTTATCACATGATTAGTGCTCTTTTCCCTCATGTTGTTGCTTTCGACAAATGTAGGTGTGTATATTGTTTTAGCTTTCATGCTGTGCGGTGTGCCAGGTAAAATGTTGTCCTTTACACTGCAACTGTCTCCTCAGGGTGATGGAATATTCTCTGGATGGCCACAATGCCAGTCTGTCAGCCATTCGTACTGTTCGAGTACTTCGACCACTGCGAGCCATCAACAGAGTACCAAGTAAGACCTAGTGTTTTATTAATCAATCTGTGGCTCTGCTGACCTTGATTAGTGAGAAGATCATGCATATCTTTCTAAAATCATGCATTTCTTTGCATCTCATCTCGGTGGTTGTGATGGATCCGAACTCGGCATCATAATGAGACAGAGAATTAAACATGTTTAATCACAAAATGACATCTTTTCATCTAAATACTGACTTTTAACCTGAAGGTTTTGAGATCAAATACAATTTGGGACTGGGTGTGAAGTGCCTCATTTGCACTTTAAAAGACAGCACCAAAACGAGTTGCTCTCAGATTCACCTCAGAACAAGGGAGAAAGAGGGGCTTGTGAAGCTACAATAATGAGGAATTCAGACCAAAGCATTGCGGTTCCACTTTATATAGACCCCAACTGATTGATTTAAATGCAACAAAGAAGGATATAAAAGCATCCTGTCCTCTTTAACATGTTATGTATGTTATCATTTACTTTCTCACGAGTTTTCTGTAGTTGCCACTGTTAAGCTGAGTTGATAGATGACGCAGGAGAGGGTAACTTTAAAAAAAATAGCTCACTAGAACTCACCTTTCATTAGCCGTTTTCCTAAAAGCCCTTTGAAAGAAGTGCCAATAAATCTAAAGCTAATGAGATTCCACAGACAGTTGCCTCATAACAAACTTACAGCAATATTAACCAAGTTGTTTTTCCACCTCCGGGTGTAAGGTTTAGCAGAGATCGACCCAGGGCACAGGCATAAATCCAGGGTACAAAAAAGGCTTATTAAACAAAGGAAGGCTGACGAGGCAGCTCAAAGACTATACAAAAAAAAAACACGAGGAACACAGGGAGACACCACACAGGCTGTATAAACAACACAATGACCAGACAAACACTGAGGACAGGACATAGAATCTTAAGGCAAACTAAAGAAGACAATGAGAATTACCTGGAAGAGAAACAAGAGGAAACAGGTAAGCAGGGGAGGGGCTGGAGGAATGATGGACAGCAGGGCTGAAATACACAGGGAAACACAGAAAACACTGAAAAAACTCAGGTAAATAAACACAGACAAAACACCGAGCTGCTGTTAACAGTAACCATTTCTGGTTTTGCATGGACTTGGTTTTGTTTACTAGATAATAGAAACCTTTGGCATCTATAGCTTTATATATATATATATGTATATATAATTATTGGGCTCAGAAAGCCATTTTAAAGCAACACTATAAGTTAGTTGCTTCCTAAAGGTGAACTTGCAGAAGGGAAGAGTGGGAACCTGCAGCTATGGATGACAGTGACAGTTATTACTCTGGGCTGAAAAGTCAAGGCCATTGTAAAAAATAAATGTAGAACAAACGTACCCTGAAGCTCACATTCCTAACCCATCAGGTGGACAGGACAAGAGAGCCCTGGAGAATGTTTAACATCAGCTCATTTTCCAAAAAGTAACTTTATTTTTTATCTGATAGAACCAGAGAGGGAGTGTTTGTGGATCCATGGTTCACAGAAAGTCTAAAATGTATCTCTCTTTCAGTTTTTCCTCCCAATTGTTTGTTTTTGTGCCTCCGTGCAGAGGAGAATTGTTCTACAGATGTTGAGTGTGTTTTTGTTCGGTAGCTTAGATACCACGAGCGGCGTTCTGTTTATTTCATTTTAACAGGGCTGCAGCTTGCAGGGGGGCTTCTGCGAATTATCTGCCAACCACTGATAATTTGCAGTTGTGTTTGTACATTGTGAGTGTGTGCACACAAACACATTCTCTGATTGCTTGAATCAGTCATCAGAATACTTTTTTTGCTGTGTTCAACAACAAGATTTATGCTTCAGGCTCTAATAGCAAGTTATTTGGCCTGTAAGCTTGTTTTGACTAGATCTGAACAAAGCAAACAATTATATTTTGCTCTTTTTCTGCAGTGTCACTTAGCTGGTTTCAAAGGAAGAAAAGGAACTTCTTAGTAAACAAGCTCACCAGCTGTGAGCACAGATAGAAAATGTGTTGGAAAAAAACTTGCGGCTCATACAGTGAGTCCATAAATTAGGCAGTTTGGACAACTGTTCAGAGACTTTCAGCTCATTTGACAGGTTTAATTTAATATTTTACTGTATATATTTAAGCTCAATTTGACAAAAGAATGAAAGTAATTCTGTAGTCAACATATCTCTTATACAATGGTGCAGATGGTACTGGGGACATGTGGGACACAATCCCCTCAGACTCATTTTCATCCAGATCCATCCCCCCCCACTGTCCCTACATAAGGTGAGAAAAATCACTGATTACAACTGATGATTAACGTTCTGTTAGTTAGACTAATTTAAGGTGCAGCATCTATTGAGACACCAGTGTTTGTGTCCCACAGCTAATTGTTCATGAATATTGAATTTTCCAAGACCCAAATCATAATTGGATCTCCAAGTTGGAAAGTCAGATTATTGTCACCAGTCTGATTAGAATTCAAGCTATCTGCTACACAAGTAAGCAGTAGTTCCATGTTTTTTATACATATATAAGGCCTGGATGCACTGGGAGAACGAAGTTTGGGGTTACGTTGTTCAGAGCTCCAAGTTCAAACCTTCAGTGTAAATAAACACCTGAGTCCTAGATGCTGGTTGCTGTGCAGCAAGCAGGTGATATCAGTTTATTATTAAAAAAGAATGATAAAACAAAAAATAATCAGACTAAGTGCTTTTTTTTGTTTCTGTTACTGTTGACCTTACCAGATGTGGAAGATAATCATTTTGTAATGTTAAGTAGCCAAGTTAGTCTGTATATTTTTAATCACTATTTCAAGGTAAACGTAAATTATTATGAATGTATTCAATATTCTAGAATTAATTATAAAATACAAAAATAAAAGCTTCTTTGTATATTTAAACAGGTCTGAAAAATAACCATAAGAGCAGCTGAGCATTATTTTTTGATGTACCTAAGTGGGTTTTCAGTTTTAGCTTTTGAAAAAAATATTTTGAGAATACTTATGAGCCTGAAGCCTTTCGGTCCTATCCTGATAACTAAAAGAAAGAAGGTCCTTGTTTTTGCTTTCCAGGTATGAGCATATTCATATGCAGATTTTTCTCCTGCAGTGCAGTTTTCAGAATTGTTCTTGCAGCAGAAAACTGTGGAACACAGTGGCTATAGATGTGTGAAATTACTATAAATATAATCTATGACAAAGGGAAGTGATGTAAGTAAAGAAAAACCAAACACTCCAGGAACTGACTCCTCTGAAATCATCTGACATTTGGAAATAGGTGCTGTGGTTAAATAAAACTGACTTCAATAAAGTCGTGAGTTCAAATCCCTGAAGATCAAACAATATCTGTCATGTTCATCATTGCCATCACCTGCAATCATATTAACTGCTGGGATGAAGTTATAAGTGCCACATCAACAAGATCAATAATGCGTCAGTGTTGGATCACGTGCAGAACCACCTAATGTACATTTGACCTTTTGCGTGTTTGATGGCCTGAGTCGTTAATTTCTCGTGACGCCTCTGCTGCTTGTGTCCAACTGTGTAGGTATGAGGATCCTGGTGACGCTGCTCTTGGACACGCTGCCGATGTTGGGGAACGTTCTCCTCCTTTGCTTCTTTGTCTTTTTCATCTTCGGCATTGTGGGGGTCCAACTGTGGGCGGGACTACTGCGCAATCGCTGCTTCCTGGGAGAGGACATAAAAACGTGAGCAATTCAGGCCTATTGTGTAGGCTAAATCTGATTTATTTATTTTATTTATTTATTTTTTGACAATTTGTGAGTCACATCTGATTATTTTATGACAGTGTGAACAAGACAGATCAGATATTTCCAAATCTGACACAGGTCTTTTACACATGTGGCACTAAATCAGATACAGATTTATCCTGATGCATCTCAGTAATCCAGGTAAAAAATCAAAAGGAAAAAATAAGTAGGTCCTCTGGACAAGTTCTTCTTTAATGAAACGTTTCGTCTCTCCTCCAAGAGACTTCTTCAGTCTGAGGAGTTTCAACTTCATCTGGACAGGACTCTGCAGTTTACACTCATCTACAGGCCAGTGTTCACTCGTTCAGAGATGAAGATGTTCTCATCCTTGATAGAGAGCAATGTTGGTTTGAGAGAGGAGTAAAAGAAGCCATTTTTTAAGAGAAATTGTCCATCATTAAACAGGGGTGGAGGCCTTTGGGTCCAGTTGTCCCCCTCCTACAATGCTGTTATTGCAAGCATGACTCAGCCCCCTGTGAACAAAAGGTGTGAATCAGGGCTCTAACGATAGATATGTTCACTGATCCAAATATCGATGTTCAGAATCGAAGCCCAGTGGCATTATTTTATTTTTTTTTCCTTTGTTGAAATTTTTATGTTCTGATTGACTGAGGCTATACAGCAACTGAAATTAGTGACAGATCACACTGATACTACTATAATGGAATTGATACTTGAGGTTGATTTTACTTTTAGTAGTAAGTCCCGTCTTTTCAGGCGCATTTGAGTCACTTCAGGGCTATAGACTGGTCACACTAGAGTTTGATGGCAGTTATATTCAAATAATAATGTGAACGACCATAAAAATAATTGGATCTGAGCAAAAATTTGAAATTTAGAAATTACCAACAACGTGAACAGTCTTAGACTTGATAAACCACTGCTTTTAGAATGGTATTTTACTTATTTCTTTTTTATTTTATTATCGACACTTCAATTTCTTCAGGACATGTCCAATGTAATGGGTTGCATAATCATAAATTAGCAAAAGTAGAAATGATGAGGAAGAAGCAGGAACAATTACAATTACATGATGGTCTCAGGTTTAAAATGTGTTGAATAAAAAAGTAGAAATTGAAAGAATTAGCTAATTTGCTTTTTTCTTTGCTCTTTTCTTGCAAAAAAATCTGTTCTTTTTATAAATACTTTTTTTTTTCTAGATACTATGATGTTTTTGCTTATAAGGTACTAACTATTTGACATAATATCACTTGTAGAATGACCAAACTATTACTTTAATAATGAAAAAGTGAAAAACAATTTGTTAAAATAGAACACCGATGTGTGCATTTGAGTCCATCCAATGATGTTATGCAAATTTATCATATGGTGATGTACAAATTATGAAATAAAAACACTGTGGTTATTTGAAATCTTTGAAAAACAGAGCCTGCAGAACATTTTTCTGAGAATCATAAATTCAAACCGTTCTGTTTTGGCCCTGAATGGACACACTGTGCTAACTCTGTTCTCACAGATGGAGACTGTATGTCTCTCCGCACTGTACACGATGCAATAAAAAGTAAATAAACCCAGTTCTTATCTTTATGATGTAATGGCATAAGTTACATTAGCAACAGAGAAATACTTTACCCTTTTTAAATCAGGCAAACACATGGGCAAACAGGGACAAAAGCATTAATACAGACATAGGAAAGCTCAGTCATAAATTCAGCCATGGGCTGTGAAACTATACAAGAGAAGAATAAAAAAAGAAACTCTTGTCCACAATCTCAAGAAGCCAATAATTTCATTTTGAGACGCTTGGATTTATTCTGCTTTTGATGTAACGGTACAAATTGTTCCACAGTTAATGCGTCTGAATCATTTCTGTGTGAGACGGAACAGAAAACAGGAGATTAATATTTAGGAGACAAGGCTGCTTTGAGTTGTCTCTGTTTTTCTTATACATTATGCAAACCATCTATCTGAAAGAACACACACTCACCCATTAGATGCTTTTTAGTTTAGATATTATACAAGATCAGACATGTTCTTCCTGACACAAATATATTTTATGTTCTTTCCTTTATACCATAAATCATTGCAACAGGTAGGAGTCATATAGACACTTCATCGAAAGAACACATATTTGTCAAAATCTCTAATGTGAAACTTGCATTGTAACATAATAATGCTATTTGTTTTTTGTTTTTTTTAATCCCAACCAGAATGTACAACCTGTCTATAAACCCTTACTATATGTCGGAGGAAGGGGAAGACAGCCCCTTTATCTGTTCGGCACCCCGTGAGAACGGGATGTTGCGCTGTCACAGCGTGCCGCCCTACGTCGAGGGAAGACTGGAGTGCTCACTGGATGCTCCCCTCCAAAGTTCTGCTCTGATTGGATCTTCCCCTGGAGTGGGAGGGGCCAGTGTTAATGGCTGCATTAACTGGAACCAGTACTACAACGTCT
Source organism: Cynodonichthys magdalenae (assembly GCA_031762555.1). Taxonomy (NCBI): domain Eukaryota; kingdom Metazoa; phylum Chordata; class Actinopteri; order Cyprinodontiformes; family Rivulidae; genus Cynodonichthys; species Cynodonichthys magdalenae. The sequence goes on along the minus strand of JARVJO010000096.1, from coordinate 7,992,875 downwards.
GCCGCCCCGGCGAGCTCAACCCCCACAAGGGAGCCGTCAACTTCGACAACATTGGCTACGCGTGGATAGCCATTTTCCAGGTTAGAAGGGACAAATGTGATTGTCTAATGGGACTTCAGTAAACTTCTCATATTTAGCTTTGTGCAACATGTTGTAGTGGTGACTTATATTAAAATCCTTCATGGCAGACAGCATCTTTAAGCAGACTGAACACATAGGTTTGCCTTGAAATTCTGTGAACAGAAAAAAATGTTTTTCTTTCTTTCTTTCTTTCTTTCTTTCTTTCTTTCTTTCTTTCTTTCTTTCTTTCTTTCTTTCTTTCTTTCGTTCTTTCTTTCTTTTTAAAAAAAGCACTTAAAGCAGCTCTTACATTCTGAGGTGCCTGGCCTGTTGAGGTGGTCACCCCCTGGCTGGATGTGACCTGTGGGTTGCCAGTTGTCCAATCCCACTAATGGTTAAAGATTTGTTCTTTTTATTATTGTGAGGGTGATTTTAGGATTGTTTTTGTGGACTTACTATTAAATTAAAGAAATTGAGTTTAATACAGATTAACTTGCTGAGAAGAGCTGTTTAAAGATGGAAGCAATCCCCTTTGGTCCAGGCCCAGGACTAACCAATAACTTGTCATTCTGGTCAGAATTAAATTCTAGTTCTCCAAAATGAAATCACTTAAAAAGCTATTTGCAATAGGTAATACATTTGTTATAATTCCTTTCAGCAGAACCCTAATTGAAAATATCTAAACAACTGCTTCAAGTGTGATTTAATTCCAGACTTTTCTGTTTACATGCATTTTCCCCCCTTTCCCACTGGTTCCACATTCCTCAGAAACCAGTCACGACTTACCTAAGAAAATCAGTGCATCTGTCAGTCTGGCACATTTAGAAATGTGACTGGTTCTTACATGTGTTGATTTGTACGTTACTGTCAGGAAGGGAGACTTACCTTCATTTGACACCAAACTCTGAACTCCCATCAACACACAAACATACTGTATTAATCCCTGTTTAGGCACTCAGAACTTCCCTGTGTGTGGTCTCAGCTCAAGAGGCTTTGAAGATTTGATTTTGGTGTTTGCATTTCTTTAATTTCTTCTTTTGAGGTGGTTTTGTAAATGACACTTAAGAGTCTTAGGTGAGATTAGATTTTTTTTTACCTCCGTCATTGGATGATTTGTGTGTTTGCATCCCTCAGCAGCTGTTTACTTGCGGTACTTGGCCCCAGATCTTTATCTTAAACATTTGAATAGATTAAAAAAAGGAAGGGACAGGAAGTAAAATGAGCATAGACTTGAAGAAAAAACTAATGTTTTAGGAGCTACTGTTGGCTGAATGCACATGAAGATTGTGGTTCATTATTCTTGTCCATGACTTTGCAATGACCTGTATTGCAGGTCGACTAATACCACCATCATGGGTGTCTTAAATCCTTTATCATTTAGCTTGAGTAATTCCAGAGTGCTAGAGCTTTATTTTCCCTCATATTATATTCAGCTTTGAGAGTTATTTGCGAACATGTTGTTCAGTGTGATTCCAAAATGAAGGTTAGCAATTTATTTTTACAATTTCCTGCTAGTTCCCACAATCACAACTTAGTGAGACAGTACTTCATCCATCTATCCATCCATTATCTTCTG
>JARVJO010000096.1:7950498-7968903 GCA_031762555.1 Cynodonichthys magdalenae | reverse complement strand
CTTAAGATCCAATAGTGCAAAATGCAAATTCTTGCAATTTTTTGACTGGTCTTAAGATTTTGATCAGGAGTGTATATTTACATACACACACACCCACACACGCACCTCTAATAACTCATTTTAATTTATATTCTAGGTGGAATCAGCTGGATGTAGCTATTGTTGCATTGTCCATAATGGGCATCACTCTGGAGGAGCTGAAAATGAAAGCAGCATTGCCAATAAATCCTACCATCATCAGAATCATGAGAGTACTCAGAATAGCAAGAGGTACATTTGTGCTCACACACACACACACACACACACAGACTAAATCTCTATAGGTTGTATCTAATTTTTATTTTGGCTTCTGTTCCCTGAAATAAACTCAAGTCTAACCATATTTCAAGTATCAGTATGAATTCTGCAGCAATGCAGCTCACTAAAAATATGACAAGAGCTTTGTGTTTTTTTATCCTCCCAAGTGCTAAAACTTCTGAAGATGGCAAAAGGAATGAGAGCTCTGCTGGATACTGTCATGCAGGCGCTGCCGCAGGTAAACACAGCCTCTGTGAGGCCTCAAACACAGTAACAGAGCCTGTCTAGTTCTTCATCTTGGTAAACAAAGTTTGTAAAGTAACTGGTGGTCTTTTATTACAAATATACCTAATAAAAATGACATGTTTGTATTCTTTTAAATGTATGTTTCCCTATCTTTAAACATTTTACAGAGTCATTTTTTGATAAATTAACATTTTTTTTATTCAACACAATTCAGTTTGCAAGCCACTGATGTTGTTTAAGTATATATTTTTACACAACTACAGAAAATAATAAATGAAGAAGAAATGTATTTTATATCTTATTATCATAAAAATATCTGTCTGACAATGATGATGGGAAAAAATAGCTGTGCTCCACAGTCTTGATCTTACAAGCTGACTTACCTGCATGTTTGATATTCTTCCCTGCTCCAACACATCTGATTAAAATGATTCAATTACCTACTCTGTATGTCATTACTTATTCAAACTTTGAATCCAAATTATATCTTAAGTCATTTCGAAAGTGTCGTTTATAGAATAATAAATACTAAGATAAAATTAAGTTAAACTTATGCATGTCTTGTTTCTTTGGTTGTGTTATGTGACACAAATTGCATCTTTCTTGTAAATGTACCAGTTAAATAGGAGTCAAATTGAATGAGATCAATAAAACAACGACATAAAATTGAATTCCTTCTGTTCCTTGGAGCTTTAAATAAGCAAAAATCAAACATGTGTTTTGTACACAGAGTGGAGTCTAACACGTGTTCTTGCTTGCAGGTGGGAAATCTTGGCCTTCTCTTTATGCTGCTTTTCTTCATCTATGCAGCTCTGGGAGTGGAGCTCTTTGGCAAACTGGGTCAGTCACACTTTTAATAAAAAGAAAACACACACACCCACACACCTATAATGGTTTACTTGCATCAGCAAAAATGAGTTTTTGAATCTAGTTGTTAATACCGCAGTTCTAAGAAGTATTCTTATTTGAACTATTTGTACTGAATCCACTCTTTGACCTCTATCTGTCTCCTTGTTTATCCTTCATTAAGTCACATCAACAACCAAGGAAATATCACATTTGCCTGATCATGATAATTAGCACACTGCTTCAAATCAGACATACCAAATTTTAGATCCATATCTATGAATTATAGCCAATTTTGTGTTATTTAAGGTCAATTAACTCTGGTAGACATCTTGAATGAAGTTGACTCCAAAAGCTAATCAGTTGTAAATGTGCACCCAATGAGTACTCCCTGAGTTTAATGAGATACGTTGGTTAAAAATTAACAAACACACAGACACAGGCAGAAACAACAAAATAGTTGGATGAACGCTGGGAAGCTGTGGAAATGTGCACCAGTCAAAACAGTCAGAAAGCAACAATAATTTTGAAAATGAATATAAATTTTAGGCATAACTTGAGACAAAAAGGTGCTAGCCCAGAGGTGTCAAACTTATTTTCACGGAGTGCCACATGAACGTCATGATGGCCCCCAAAGGGCCAACTGTGATTAACTTCATTGTTTCATGTTTAACTTTGACTAAATATGAAACATCATGTTCCTCATCTCATTGCTATGGCTGAGCACTGCTAACAAACAATAACTGAGCTTTAAGTGGTATTTCCTGCATAGAAACAGAATTTTACAACGTCCTCTTATAAATACTTTAAAGTACTTTGTGGACGACTGACTTAATGTATGCTGTAAGAGAGTTTTACTCACAGTCTTGAATTCTGAACTCTTATTTTCCGACTGGAAATTCCCATGCATAATCAACATGCTTTATGGGTGATGTGGTTTATGGTCATGCTTTATTCAAAGCAGCTTATTTTAATAATTAGACTTTTTTATAAATGCAGGGCTATTCAACCACATTGCACTGGGGACCACCGTTACTCAAAGCCAACAGCTCAGGGACAGGACAAATATTATCTATTTATTGCATTCAATACATATACAGTATATGTTCACAATAATTTTACTATTACCAATAATTCATCTTTTAACTAGCACCACAAGACAAGTCAGTCCAATCAATCAGTTTTTTGAACCTCTGCCTATATTCCAAACTCCGCCCACCCTGTAGAACTCCACCATTCCTAATTAGGCCAAACTCTGTTCACACACCAAGAAACTCCCCCTGTGTACTGCAGAGACCTCCACTTTGCTTTCAGGCTTGAAACTAATATGTTGTTAAGAACTGATGTTTGCTATTCAAGTGAGATGAAAATTAGGGTAGAGATATATGTTGGGAGTCATATCTTTGCTCTGTCTGCAGAGGACTGAGCAGATAAGATGAGGTCACAGAGGATGGATTCACATAAAAAATACCTAAAATTGGACATTAAAGCATAGCAAACAATCAAGCTGTTTCAGTTTGACTCCAAAGTAAATCTAATTAATAATCTATTTTGATCTACACTCAGATGAATCATCAATCCCTCCAATATTCTCATGTCACTCTCTGCAGTGAGTCACAGGAACAGAGAGGAGGGTCTTGTCTTCTTGTCGAAGGAATAACTGATCAAGACAAAAATCTTTAGATTTATGTTGGAAGTGTTTTTTTTTTTTTCTATGTGTTTGTCTTTCCTTTGAGACACCAGAACTGTGTGAGTTAAGAAGGATTCCATTTTCCTATTATGTAAAGCTGCTTTATTCCTCTTAGCAGAAGGGTGGCATTGTTAAATCCTCTCCATTTTTCTTTTAGTAGCTGATACGGGGCGACACAAGGTTTATTATACTCAAGGGACCGTCTCAATTTTCTTCAGCTGCCTGTTCGTGTGACCCCGGGGTCCGAAGCTGTGTTCTGGATTGATATAGCTCGCTGCCTTCTCAGGGCTTTTTTTTTTTTGTCAAAACTGATCTTAAGACTTTTTATGCCCGCCAGAAACAATTATTTCCCCTTTTTGTCATGTCCAGGGAGATGTAACACTTAGCTGCTCTGTTCAAAGTTTTTTTCTTCTTTTGTTTTTTTTTTTTTGTACAAGTAAACCATTAGGACTTTCTAAATGGGGCACTTGCAGTTACATACCAAGGAATGTATTTCTCTTTCTTTCTGAAATGTTCAAAGAATTGTCACAGTTGCTTCATGGCACTGTGATTGAAAGGACCATCCATAAATCCCAGTATGTCACAGTCTAGCCTTACACAAACAAATCAATAAAATAGAACCGTTTTGTGAAATCAAACATTCGCCTTATCCATTTGGGAGAAGAATGAAACATCTTTTCCACAACGAACTACTTCCATTTATTTGTCTGCCATTTAATGAAACTGTCACATGCCATATCATTTTTCAACAACATTTAAACTGCAGCCACTCTCTTGCCATAAATTCTAGTGTACACGGCTTCTCTGGGCGGTTTCAGTGTTTTTTTATTCTGCTGGGTAAATGATGTCCTACATAAATGTTTCTGTTGATCAGATTGCAGCGAAAAAAATCCATGTGAAGGTCTGAGTCGTCACGCAACGTTTAAGAACTTTGGGATGGCCTTTCTGACTCTGTTCCGAGTATCCACTGGAGACAACTGGAATGGGATTATGAAAGTATGAACACAAACACAACAACACACTGAGACAATCTCATAAATGAAGTGTAGATGATCTGAAACCACAGAGAGAGCAATGACCTCTAAAACCAATTAAGATGGGATAAAGTAGCTTAGAGCCAAACAACTATATTCCATATTTCAAGGTTATTGTATTGAAAATGATGTGTATAATAGAAAGGTATCTACAGGATTAATATAAGTTTGGCTGGTTTGGTCAGTGAGTTAAATCAAGTCATTGAAGCTGTAAAACTTTGGATAACAACTTCATTCTGATTTTTGAGATCCTCAAATTCAAGCAGAAAATTGACTTAAATTGATTTTTGATTTGGTAACACATTTAAACCTAATTTAAACCACAAATTATCATTGTCAATCACTTTTTAGGGACATACATCTTGATTGGTCTCAAGATGTGAACAGTCTTGGTGAACAAGATGCAGGATTTGTCGTTTTAACTCATAATTAGCTTGGAATTTAATAAATGATGGCAGTTATTTCCTTTTTTTAGTTTGTTACTTTTTGCTTAAGAGCTTTTTACAAAGTGAAACTGATCCACTGATTATGATGGATTTGTAATAGAACAGACCTAAATGTAGGAAACGGATATGCATTATTCTATTTTAAAAGCAGAAACAAACGACGGTGTGACAAGAAACAAATGTAACATCTGACTGAGCAAAAGCAAGCAACCTTGAATCACTGAGGATGTTTAATGGAGAAAACATTAAGAACATTGGTGTCCAAAGTCTGTCCTCAAGACCAGTGTCCTGCATGTTTTAGGTACTGCACTGGTTCAACACAGCTGAATCTAAGGAGTGCTTAATTAGGAGGCCTCCTCAGTATGCCATCATGGGCCGAGTCCAAAACGAGAGACCGGGTCCTCCGAAGACCGAATTCGTCGGCCTCTTACGTCACAGCGCCGCGACGGAGGCTGTCCAAAACGGAAGACTCCTCCGATGCGGCCGACAAATGCGTCCTTCCTTTGCTCAGAATTGAAGGACTGGTCGATGGATCCTTCTCGGCCCACCATATCCCATAATGCATTGCGGGCCGACCTGAGTTTTTTTTTTGCTAGTAATGGCTGATGAAGCTAGTGAAAGGAATACGTTTTAAGTAAAATCTGGCGGTATAAAAATTTAAATTTTCAAGCGGTTGTGTTGTTAATACTTTTACCATTTGTATAGACATGTTTTAAATATTTTTGTCAGAAAAAAAGCAATTTAGTTTAGAGAAATAAACATGCACCTACAGCAGGTCCATAGTTCTTCAAATATTTTCTTTAAGTTAATTTTATTGTTTTGTGATTTTGATAACGCTAATATATTGATATTTTTCTAATTTTGCATCTTTTTAGCGTCATCAGCGTTGCTAGGCGACCAGACATACGCCGGGTAAGGGCGGGAATAAAGTCGAAGGCTAGACCGTCCAAATTCACAGTGACTTTCTTCCGGTCTTCCCTGTCTACCAAGGACCCAGCCCACCTCGAGCGGGTAGACCGGGTCCTTCAGAGAACCCAGCCTCTCGTTTTGGACACAGCCATGGTCTGCAGAAACCTACTAATTAGGCACTCCTTAGGGTCAGCTGTGTTGAACCAGTGCAGTACCTAAAACATGCAGGACACCGACCCTTGAGGACAGACTTTGGACACCACTGACTAAGAACATAATCAGCTGAAACCCATTAGCAAGCAGGAACAAACACACAGCATCACAAGCTAAAACATAACCCCTCCAGAACTTTAACAAAAGATGTAGGTATATTTTAAATTCTAAAAAGTTTATAATACTTTGGGATTTAATAATTAAACAGGGACAGGACCGTACAGAAGTACAGATAGTGCCGTCCCTTCAAAATTCCAGCTGAGAAGAGGGGTCACGTCTCATTATTCAGAGCCAAACTGAAAATAAAATGACAAAAAGAAACTTCTGCAGTAAAACATATTTGCTGGAATTACTTTTTTTTAGTGTGAAAGTTGTGTATAGTTGTATGAATACACAAATCAGCCAAAAACATATGATCCCTCCTCCTTTACCCAATATTTTGTAGAATTCCCTGTCTCCATCAAATGAGCGTTAAAAGGTCAGATTAGCACTTCAAACTCTCTGCTGAGCTCGCTGACATTTCTAATTAGTTTTGGTGTTAAAAAAATGTTTTAATCTTTGTAGATCACTGGACCATTTATCTCAAGGGGCCACAATTTAAAACTTGGTCCAAGCCAAGGGCCAGTTTCTGTTTGTATTTATTGAAGAAATGTAGCGTAACGAATTATTCTTATATCAATGTGAATTACAATTTCAAAATTATGTTTTCTGTAGCATTTAGAACATACACAACCTAACAAATAAAAAATAAATACATTTAGAATTTAGGACATTTTGTTACAATCCCTGGCTAAAAATCCTATTATTTGACGTTAAAATAAAAGAATACAGAAAAATATAATTAACGTTGATTCTCTGTTGCTCTTTTCACACCAAAATCAACGATAACTGAAAAATTGAAAGGTAATTTTTTTGGATAGAGAGTTGGCCAGCTGTCATGAAAGGAGTGCACTAAAAACAGAGACAAAAAAAAAAACATAAAATCATTTTACATTTAAAGTATTATCTTTGGGGATGGATAAAACGTCAACAAGGGCCAGATTTGGTCCTTGGGCCTTCAGTTTGACACGTGATCTATAGTATCTTGTCTATGTTTTTTTTCTTTCTCTATCCTGACTATCTTTCTTTTCTTGAACCTGACTTTTGTTTCTTAAGGACACCTTACGGGAGTGCCTGCCAGATGATAGCCACTGTATCTCATACCTGCCTTGGATTTCTCCAATATACTTTGTCACCTTTGTGCTCATGGCCCAGTTTGTCCTGGTCAATGTAGTGGTGGCAGTTTTGATGAAACATCTCGAAGAGAGTAACAAGGTGCAGTCCCGAAAGACATGAAATTAGCCGGAAGTATGAAGATTTTGTTGCAAGTTTTTTTGTCTTCTGATTTTACAGGAGGCTAAGGAGGATGCAGAGATGGACGCAGAGATTGCATTAGAAATGGAAGAGGAGAGGCAACGCAGACAAAGCACAGCGTCCAACAATAGCTCTTTTGGAGGGACCTATATTGGGTCATGTCCCAATTCACCTGGAGAGGTGGGAGACCACCCTGATTCATTAGAAAGCTACAATTATAATAGAAAACTTAATATCAATAGCAGTGTGAAATACCTTTTCTAAACACTTGAAATAAAAAAGGAATGATTTTTAATCTGCGTTAGGCATGAAATTTGTCTGAGTCAGTCTTTGTGGTGTTTGTCTCCCTCTGCAGGAGGAAGAGGAGCAATGCAACGACCCGGACCTTCTGTCCACACAGAAGGCATCTGTGTCTAGGATGCGCTCTCTGCCATATGACAGCTATATGTTTCAACCTGTACGCCCTGCCAGCGCCCCCCACCCGCTGAAGGAGGTAGACCCCAGTTCCCAGCACCAGCATTCAGGTAACATAAAAATTATTATTGATGGGTTTTTTTTTGTTTTTTTTCTCTGTTGAAAATTCAAAGTGAAAGAAAAAAAAAAGTTAATAGAACACTTGCGAAGACACTAACGTAAACTGTTTCACCCATAGTCAGAATCTAATGGCATGTTGTGGCCAGGCTGTGGACAGACCCAGCTCTGTCCCAAGGTACTGACTGCAGCGGATGAGTTGATCCATGTGAATCTCTGCAACCTTCACACTGGCTCATCTGCTCCGCCGTGATAAAGCCGGATACTAAAGAGGAATTATGACTAACTTTATGACCAAGCTGCAAAGTCACAAAAACTGGACGTGCAGAAAATGTGCTAATTACGGGAAATTGGAGCATTTAGTTTTTCAATACAAGTGACTTTACAGCTTGAGCTCAGTGTTTGAACTGATGATGAATTTGGTAACGGAGCAACTCTGATGTCTGAACTCATGGGTTTACTTGACCTGTGTGTGCAGAATGTCTAAGACTCTGGTTACAAAGTTTCACGGAATCATTTTACATCGATTTGGCTTCTCATTGTTTTTATTTATCCTTATCTAAACCACTAAAGCACTACAAATAAAAGCCAACAGGTAAGAAAGAAATTGTTTACAACCTTTCTACAGAACCTCAATTCAAAAACATCTGACTAATCAATTTAATCTGAAAATGATTCTATATTGTCTCATGAAACTTGATGTAACCAGATTCTAATACAGAATAACAAACTAGAAAGCTGATCTTTGACATCTTGTTAAACTTGCTTTGTGCTGCAATTGAACATTTCTGCTTATAGCAACTTATGTGCTAACAACTTTCATTTATACAAACACTTTATTACGATAGCAGATTTGATTCAGTTTTACATATATTCTAACTGAACTGTTTCTCTTGCAACTTGTATAGAAAGCTTACAAATTTTCTATCATAATAAAGTGTTTGTTTTCTAAAATGTTTTAGGAAAAGTACCTTGCATGATTTTTTTTTCAGCAAAACTGCATGTGTGTATGAATACATCCGTGTGATTTGAGCTCGTCTGATTAATTTTTGACCTGTCGTCTTGCAGTTTCAGTGATGTCGGTCCATTCCCAGCCCTGCGAGAGCCGCTCCCTGCTGCAGGTTCCAAACATTTCTCCTCATCACCCTCAGTCAACTCCCACCCTCACTGTTCCCTGTATCGTCTCACCAGCGTCCTGCCCCTCACCACGAGCCCTGCACAGACAGGTGAGAGACTCCGTTCCAGATGTCCACAATTAAAAAAAAAACAATGGGATCAACAATAATATAACACGAGCTGCAAGATGGATCAGTGGTTAGCACTGATGCCTCACAGCAAAAAGATCCTGGGTTCAATCCCTGGTTTGGACCTTGGGTCTTTCTGTGTGGAGTTTACATGTTCACCTCATGGTTGCATGGGTTTTCTCCAGGGCCCTCATGTATAAAGAAGTGCGCAGCTTTCACACTAAAAGTTGGCGTACGGACAAATTTAGAAAAGTGCGCCACACAAAAAAATTCAGATGTATAAAATCGTGCGCATGCATGTTTCTGCGCACCTTTCCTTTATACATCCCAACGAACGTGGAACTGAGCGCACCTCGGACTCCTCCTCTGACACGCCTGTATTTAAATATGTAAAATAGATGCAAATGTGTCCAACGTGTGTGTTTCTCAGATTCTGCTCTCTCGATCAGAAATTTTTTCTAGATGCAGGAAAATGATGAATTAAATGGAGAACAAGAGAAAAAAAATGTCTAAATAAGTAGTGGACTGTAAAAATGTATTTGACACACAGAGAAGAAAACTGAATTAAACTATTTATAACAGTACTTCTAAAAGAGAAAAAAAAGGGATATGCGGCTTTAATAGAACTTACTAGGGTGCCATCTTGAAGGAGACAAATCATGCTTTTAAATCCATGTTTATCATATTTAAATCATTCAGTTGGGGTCTATATAAAGTGGAAGTGCAATATCTGAATTCCTCCGTATTGTAACTCTATAAACACCTTCTGTCACCCCTTTTCTGAGGTGTGTCTAAGATCAAAGTCCAGACCTTATTTGGCAGTTCCATTGCAAATACTTTGACTTAAAAGTTCAGAAAACCTTATAGAGAATGAAGAAAACTGAACAGGTTGAAATGTATGAGACAAACAGAATATAAAGATATCTACACAGAACCAGGAGTGACTAAATTAACTTTTGTTGCACTCCTGGAGACTCCAAGTACACAACAAATTATTTTTAACAAGTACAAATTGGACTTTGCATGATATGTCCCCTTTGAGGAGGGGTGGGGGAAGTAAGACTGTAACAGACTTAGAACTGTGCTATTAGGGGTACCTTGAACCACTAGCAGAAGTCATCTTAAGTCATGACATCCTCATAATATGACACACTCTTGGTTTGGTCTGTCATTGAAGACTAAATACTAAATGTGACATGGCGACATGTGGGTGTCCTTATGCACCATATACTTTCAACACTGCATCACAATGACATCTGTTCCCCGTTCTTGACTTCCTTAAAAGTCAAGAACAGAAAAGTATATTGATTTGTGATTGTACTGGGATCAGAAACAATGAAAGTCTCTGACTGATTCCCTCTTGTCTTGCAGGTGGCAGTTAAAGTTGACTCAGTGGAGTCCCAAAGTTGTGAGAAACAAGAGAGGTCAAACTCTGCTCATTTTCTCCCACAATTCCGTTCTCCTCTCTCTACTCACGCTGCCTCGTTCACGCCTGTGGCCCCTCATTCCTCCGCTCCCTCAACCCTCTCCCTCCCACCCTGCTCCCTCTCTTCCTCTCCCCTCCCTCCATCGCCATCCTCCCCGTCTCCACTCCCTCTGCTGCCATCAACCCCCTCGCTTCTCCTCCCACCACCTCCCTCCCCGCGTCTTCCTTCACGCTCTGGGAGCCTTCGCCGACCCAGGGCGCCATCCGCCGTCTCCCTCTCCGACCCGGCCGATGAGGAGGTGTATCACATAACCAGCTCGGCCCGCTGCAGGTGGAGGGATGGGGAGGGAGGGGAGCGGGAGAGCAGGCGAAAAGCTGGCCGCAGCCACTCCCTCTCCCCTTACACCCTGCCGTGCCCTTTTGACTTCAGTTTCAGCTCCTTGTCTCCTCCTCCCACGCTGCTACCTTCCTCTGCAAGGAGTGCGCACAGTCTACTCGAGGCGGGTTTGAAGGACGTCAAGAAAGGCTTAAAGGTTGACGACCACGGCTTCCTGGACAAACTGTCGCCCGAATCTGCTGGGTACTCTGAAGACCAGCGTCGCCACTCCATAGAGGTTTGCCTTCCACAGACCGCTATAACCAGTGACAGTCCACGCTTTACTACAGAGCACCACCAAGCAGGAAAAGGCACTCAGGCATTTCCTGTGCGGGTGCAGTCAGTCGGTAGCAGCCACAGGAAGAAGAAGACAAGCCCTCCCTGCATATCCATTTACCCACCCTCTGAGAAGGAACACCCCCTACTTCCATCACCCCCAAAGTTGGCTGACTGCAGCATGATGCTAAGACGCCGGACGCCATCTAGTGACCTGACGCCGCCATCAAACCCATTCACAAGGGACATGTCAACCAACATCCGCACACAGATGCAAACACCTTTGACGCCTATCCATGTACCGCTGCAAACACTATCACCATCTCACATGCTGACACCTACCCTAACACGCACTCCGCCGCTCACGTCTACGCCCACCCCATCAAACATCCCAATCAGCCCAAACGTCTTCATCCAGCCGCACGCACCTCTTCTCCCCACTGTGATGCACTTTTCACAGACACACCCTCTGTCTTCTGCCGCAAGGCACCCACCCGTTGCGGGAGACTGCATCCAAGTCACTCACTTTAACTTTGACCAACCACAGTCCAGGTACGTGAGCAACCTGTCTGCAGCCATTTCGGACCCAGATCCGGCCACTTGCTCTTCCCCTTTCGACAGCAGACTGGGAAGCAGCGCAGGATTTAGCGCGAAGAATCGGAGGACCGCTCAGTAAACACCGAGTGTTGCATTCTGATGGGGAGGCTACTTTCAAAGCTGGAGAGCTGGGGTCCCAGACAACCTCACAGAGGCTTTTTATTTTTTGTTTGCTTTGATTTTTGATAAGTAATAATAAGTAAAAAAAAATATATCACTTTTTCCAGAGAAAATCTGCAACAGACTCTTCCTTAAATAAGAAGGTTTTTTTTCCAATATTTGCTTTAAAAACATGAGATCCTTGAACTGTATGTAGTGTGTTAACGGCTGATCCTCTTCACACATCGGGACTGAAGCCACTTTACTCTGTAGCCAAAGTTTTTTTCACGCACTGTCCTCACTCACGCGAGCCAATCAGGAAGCAGCGTCTGGCTGATCTCCGCTGACCCTTCCAGGAAGCGGTTTGTGAAATGCGAGCGTGAGGGACAGGATTGATGGATTATGCAACTTCAGGTTTTTTCACAGGGGTTCTGCTTGCCCCCACCCCACCTCCCCGTCTGCTCCTCGATCACATTGATCCGAGCAGAAGTGCGAATGAATGCGTGTTTTCATATGAGAGGGGCAGCAGTGCAGAGCTGTAATTTTTTTTCATTTTTCTTTCTTTCTTTCTTCCTTTTTTTGGTCAAATGTAAATAAAAAGAAAATATTGTATTTGGTGAGATTTTAAAATAGCTCTATCCATATGCACATATTTTTATAAAGGTTCTAAAATGTTTTTGCACACAGATTTAAACTTTGAGTTGCTTGTTTTTTTTTGTTTTTTTTTCCCTCCGTTGTCCTCTTGTGTATGTGTTTTTGTTTGAAAAAAAAAATTATTCTGAGTGATGAAGGAAATATCCTCTCAAACTGCAAATTGAGGTCACGGAGAGGTGTTTTATTTTTCTATTTTGAAAAGAATCAGAAGCGAAGTGGCGTGCAATGTGTTTCTAAAGTTTTGTCTTGGACTTGTTTGTACCTTTTTGTCAAAAGAACAGTCTTTGAGAAGTGGGCTCAGTGCTGCGAGTCAAATTCATGGTTGATGGATTTCCATGTAAAAACAAAGGTTCTCTCTGACATGTGAACACATCGTCATGAAGGCTCTGAACAAAACTTTGGACTTGACTCCAAAAAACAAAATGGAAAAACAAGGATCTCTGGATTTAATCTTAAAAATTGAGGGCAAACTAATGTATTTTTACATATCCATCAAATATAAATATGGGGTGGGTGTACTAAAATAAGAAGAAATTCAAAATAAATATCCTGAGCATGACATGGCACCACTGAGCCCACCGTTTTCTAGCTGAATCAGCTCTGACTTCTGTGTTTCTGTACATCTAAAGACAACCAAACTAACTTTTTTAAATATGTGTAGCCAGAGTGCAATAATATTAATAATAATATATACTTGTAGAAAATATAGTACCATTCATATGACATCCAACAACTGCATTCTTGTACTCATACATACTGTAGAACTGCTAAATATCAAACCTTTTTTAATATGATGCTCAAGAATATTTCTACTTTTAATGGTCATGCTACTTCAGCAGGAACTTGCACCATGTTCATGGCTGTGTTTACGGTTAGTGTGATTGTTAAAGTTACTGAAGATTTCTCTACAAGTTCAGGCCTGTCTGCTGGAGTTACTGTAGAAGTGGAAGAGTGACAAGCATCACAAGTAAAGACTCAATAAGCCATTTTGCAGAGCCCCCCGGATGCCTGAGTGCGAATCAAAATACAATTTATAAGAATTTGCTCCCTCAGTTTGTTTCATCTGTGCCCACGGTTCTGCTAGCAGACATCATTTATTAGGTCATCTTTTGGGTTCAGTTAACTTGAAATGTTGGAACAGTTCACACTTCCAGGATCAATAAATTTTAAACATTTTTAAAAATGTTTTTGTAAAACCACAAACATGTGCTTCTCATTGGCTGAAAACTAGACTGTCTGCTACAGCATCATAACTGCATCATCCAATGGCTTCATTGGTTGTGCGTCTCGTTCACATTTATTAAAGCTGCAGTCGTCACATGTTATTTATTTATTTAACATTTCCTTCCTTGGCTATAAACCAAAGGTTAGTTTTTTTCTGTTTTCTAATTTGTACATATGTAATGCACATAAATGTACACCACACAGAAATTTTGTTGTTGTTGCATAAGCACCACTTGTTTACACACAAATTATGCTATTTTGGTAAAAAAAAAAAAAAAACAAGTTGATCATTTTTAAAAGTGCAAATGAAAAAATAAATAGGTGTAAATGGGGGATACAGGATATGTAGCAGCCTGTTTTGCACATGCCCACTGTTAGACTACTTTGTGCCCTACAAACCAAAACAACAAAGTCATTTTATTCAGTTTATCTTTGTTTGTCTCACTTTAACCTCATCCTGTCACTGTCAAAATCTGATTGTGGCTGAAATGGGTAATAACTGAGCGGAGGATAATACACTCAATTATATACAGTAAAAACCTCCAGATTCCAGTCAAGAAGAACAATGTCTGAACGGGTTTAGTTGACCCCACATACTGATCTTATTAAACATTAAAACTAAATTTAGTTTGCAGATGTCTCCAAACCTGTGTTTCACTTCCAGAATTGTGTTTACTTAATTTTCTCCACCAAAAGCAAAGTTTAACACAACACCTACCGCACATGCAATGTTATTCCAAAACCCTGCACACAGATGACTGAACTGAGGGAACAGACTTTAATCAGCTCTCTTTTTATTCAACACCAGGTACCTGGTGAGCCAAGTAAAACTCCACAGGTGTTCCATTTTTTTTAACTAGTTCAGTTTTTGACAATTCCTTTTCTCTTTTTATTCTGCAAAATTACCCGAATGGGTTCTAGTGGCTGAATGTTTTCTTACCAAGTCATTCGTTTGTTAAGACACAGCACAAAATCCAGTACATCCTTCTCTTTTTGTGTGTACATTGTGGTTTTTTTCCACAGAACGGCACAAGACGTCTTAGAAGCATTATACTATTCACTTTTTGAAGCAGCTGGCTGGGACAGCATTGTTTTTGTTTGTTTTATTTTACATTATTGTGTAAGAGCATAAAAATGCACAAGTCCTCAGTGATTCGGTAAGCCTGAGTGGAAACCAAAGTGCTTTGATGCTGTCCAAAGTCACTCATCTAAACCATATTTTTCAAGTATTTGTGGACAAAGGTCACTGTAAGTTGGTAGGAAATGTTGAATATTATTAAGCTTGATCCATTTCTTCTACATCTTCAGTTTTTATGGGTACAGTAAAATACTGAGATGCTCTCTTTCTACACTCCTGCTAGTTGTTCCTCTCCCACAGTTTGCATGTAGAGGTCAGAATAGTGAGGTTGAACCTTGCCTGCAGCAGTTTGACTGATTTTCAGACAAAGCCACATTTGCAAACTTTGAAAATTAGGTGGAAGCTGCTTGAAAATAATTTTTAAAAGGAAAGTGTTTTGCAGCTTCACAGACAAAGTGCAGTACATTTCCACAGCTAAAGGTTCATTGCTAATGATCACAGCTTATTTTCCTCTTCCAGCCCTGCAGTACAGAAACATGTCTGACCATGATCATATCTCTGGATTAAGCCTATTTTTTTATACTGTTATATTTTTTTTTAAATATCAATAACGAGGCATTGTTTTGTTTCTCATTCCCTTCCTGCACACAGATTGTCAGCAATGGGAGGTTTTAGTTGACAGCTTTTGAAATTTCAATCCAAACGTTTTGGTTTTTTTTCCCGGTACAGATAACCACAACAGAAACCACATTGCCCAGTTAAAGGGATTCTCTGAAGTGATTTTTGTCAAATAGTTGTCAGTAGTTAGTATCTTATCAGACATACATTCAGTCAGAGAGCACTGAATATGAAGAAAAGGGCAAAAGTTTTCATCCAGGCTAGGCTAAGGCTAGTCAAACAAGGGCCTGTTGTTAATTGTATTTTAGGCTTATAAAACTCAGAAACGTTACATTAACTAATATTAAACTTCTGCCCGTTTGCATGACACTGTTTGGTTTGTCATTGTTTTCTCAACAGAACAATGTTTGTCTGTTTACGCAAACGTAGCAGTTTTCATATTAGCCTATATAGCATTTCTTTACATCGTTTTGCTGTTTTTAACAAACACTTTACAGGCCTGAAAACAGAAACAAAAAACTCAACAAAACAGACTAATTTGGGTAACAGTTAGCATAGCCTGAATGAAAACTTTTCTTCATTCTTTATGACTGATGTTACGACTGACAGCTATTGATGTCTAACTGACAGAACATAGCTTCAAAAAGGACCAGATTATCCCTTTAGTCAGTACAGTTTGGTAGAGTGGCTCCACAGTTGTTATGATTTACAGATCTGTGGATCTTTACATTTAAATCCTGTTTTTTAGGAAACAATTTTAACTACTGCATGTTCTGATTTATATTTAAAAAAAAAATATATATATATATAACTTTTGGGAAAGAATCATCTGGATGTTTTAGAAATTTTGATATTTGCATTTTCAAGTGTTTCCATTTGTAGGATGACTACCTAATTGCACTGGGCTCTTCTTATTTGGTTTCTGATGAAATACTAATTAAATGACTTTATTCTTTATTGTTCAATGCAATATGGGGTGGTTACTTGCTGTATGGGGACCATTCTTGTCTTTATACAGTTTTATAGGAAGAAAACAGAAACCTTGTTGGTTCCATTTTGATCGGAACCGACGTTACTCAGTAAATGAGCTGAAAATGTTTTTCACTTTTCCTTATGATACTCTGAACATATGGTGATGATAATTATCTGATATATATTTGATGTAGGAGTAGCCTTGGCCCTGATGCTTTGTAAAAGAACGACTAGATGAGTAATAAGTTGCATTTTCTTGAATGACACTGATGAATGACACGAGAGACAAGAAGGTTTAAACTGTGACTGAACCTGACATAAATGAAATAAAAAATAAACTTTGTGTTTTCTTTATTTTAACACTTCCAGAGTTGACCCTAAGCCCCCCTTTAAGCCTTACTAAAGTGGGAGTGGGTGTACATGTTGTGTCTGTTCGTGGAGACTCAGTTCGTCTGCAATAAAAAGTTCTTTATGGCAGATGTTTTCTTTTCTCCATGTAAGTGGGAAAAAAATGGAGGATGTTTCAGTGTTTAAAGGCTCAACACATAAATAGATGCTTTCTATTGTACTGTTGCTGATTACTGTGTGATGACCAAACATTGTCCTGGAGGATGTTCCCCTGTCAAATAATAAAAAACACAAAAAATATAACATTTTGGTTTTCATTCCTGACACAGTACAGTACAAGTATTGCAACTTTTTTTTTCACATGTTTATAATGTTTCATAGTTTTGAGTAGCAGTATTACATCCGTTCATTTAAAGGTGAAATGAAAAATGTTTGGAATGTGACTTAAAATGAAAGGAAGTCAGACTCAGTTACTCAAGGGGGCCAAAATTCTACATTTGGTCTAAACTAAGGGCCAATCTCTGTCACTGTTTATTGGAAAAAAATCTTGGTTTTAAAACGTTCTCTAACAAATTATTCTTATAAAAACACAAATTATTTTTTGGATAATTATACTTTATGCAGGGTGCCACCGTGGCTCAGTTGGTTGAATTGTTGCCTCTCAGCAAGAAGGTCACCAGATCAAATCCCAGCCCGGGGACCTTTCTGGGTAAAGTTTGCATGTTCTCTCCGTGCATGCGTGGGTTCTCTCTGGGTACTCCGGCTTCCTCCCACAGACCAAAAACATGACTGTCAGGTTAATTGATAACTCTAAATTGTCCCTAGGTGTGAGTGAGAGAGTGAATGGTTGTTTGTCTCATTTGTCTCTATATGTGGCCCTGTGATGGACTTGCAACCTGTCCAGGGTGTACCCTCCACCCCTTGCACTGTGACAGCTGGATATGGGCACCAGTGACCCCCGTGACCCTTAAAAAAAGGAAGAAACAGGTATAGATAATTGATGGATTGCTATTTTATGCATTTGAAGCACTTTAACCACAATTTATTTTATGTGTTTTGAAAATACCCTAACAAATAATAATAATAATAATAATAATAAAACATTTCAATATTCACATCATTAGCATTTATTTCTTTGGCCTTATACCAGGGGTGTCAAACCCATTTTCACCGAGTGCCACATGAGCATTATGGTGGCCCTCAAAGGGCCATTTAACTTCAATGTTTTGTATTTAACTTCAACTAAACACAAAATGTCATGTTCCTCGTCTCATTGCTACAGCTGAGCAATGCTAACAACTACTGAGCTCTACATGCATAGAAACAACATTGTAAAATATTCTCTTATGAACACCACAACTGCTTTGTTTTGGTGACTGATTAAATCTAAAATAAATAACACAGTAATAGTAAAAGTAAGAGAGTTTCATTAACTGTTAAGTTGTGATATATAGCTAAAGTACTTTCTTAAATTCTGAACTCTCCCACTTTCTGACAGGGAATTTCCACTCGAGGGGTGTTCCAGTTTAAATATACTACTTGTAAGTGGGAAATTTCCACTTTCCAATATAACTGTGCTACAGTAAAAGTGGCCAATGAAAATGCTGTGAAATGCAAATTTTACATGGTAAATTTTGTTGGCTGTCAGCTACTTTTGAATTCTGTGATTGGATGTTGTCATTTTAAGGTAAAGTAATCAACATGCAATATGGGATATGTAGTTTATTGGTAATGAGAGAACTGCAGGCCTTGATTTTGACATGTAAAAGGTGCATCTTTTCAGTCACACCTTTTCAAATATTAACACTAATACTAAATTATTAATAAAAGATTGAATGAATGAATGAATTAAATGAATGAATGAATGAATGAATGAATGAATGAATTAAATTTATTTCAGACAATTAACAATTTTAAATAATAAATAA
>JARVJO010000096.1:7897479-7943523 GCA_031762555.1 Cynodonichthys magdalenae | reverse complement strand
TCGAAATTGACATGTTTCCATTAAGCAAATTTATTTTCGAAATTTTAATTTGCGCATTTTCATGGTCAATGGAAACGTGACTATAGCCAACAGGCTGTATAGAAATAATAATAATCTCCACTTTCTTGTCCTCCTTTCCCTGTGCTGCAGACACTGTTATCGCTGCCTCATGTTTTTTTTTACCCAGCGACTGATAGTTCGCTTGTCCGCTCCCTGACTTCTTCTTTTTCTAGAACTTGGAAAAGGGACAAAGAAACTCGCCTTCAGGAATCAAACAAATTAAACACATCTAACAAAAGGAAACCACATTTTATTCACGAGAACCCCAAGTCAACTCGAGGTGCAACTGTGCAAAGAGGGATTCAGCAGACAGAGAATCTTCTCATGTTGCCTTGCAAATAATGGTAATAGATATTTCTTGTAAATGGACTGTACTTATATAGCACCTTTCTATCCAACCAGGATACTCAAACCGCTTCACACTACAATCTGTGCCCTCATTTACCCATTCACGCAGCACTCTACTAGATCCTCCTACAAAGCTAACATGTATAATCAACTATGGAGACTAAGCAGTGCCAACATATTCATACACTGAGGGGACACACATCAGAGGCATTAGTGGTGAAGTGTCTTGTCCAAGGACACAACAACTGAGACAGCCGGAACGGGGATCGAACCGGTGACCTTCCGGCTCCAGGACGACTCCCCTAACCACTCCATAGAATGCTCTTGTATTTTTCAAAACTCTATACAAGGAAAATATCAAACAATCTAGGTTGGTTTATTAAATCTGAAGAACTTGCAACAGAATTTATAAAAGCTAATTTAATAATTTGGGCTTTTTTCAAACACATTTATGTAGCTGCTGGAGTTCAGGAGATAGGACTGCTGTATTTTCTCCTGACTCTTGTATCCATGTACAAATGAGTGCAGCCAGACTGTCTGGAAGGTGTCCAATACGAAGACATTGGGGTGCCATCTGACATCGTCCTTCTGGCTTCAGTGAAGCATGATGGCTGATCTGCACAGGAGCAGTTACTGCTTCATGTGCAGTGCAGTCAGACTCAAAAAAAAAACATCTTCATGTTTGCAGTAGGTGCCAAGATCAGCGTGATCTGATGCAACAGAGGACTCATTACAAGAAGTTGGACATGAAGAAGCATTTACAACGTAGACATTCAAGTGATACTTTAATAACAACAACAAAAAAGAATTACAGTTGGCATGTTCTCACCTAAATGTATATTAATGAGTAAATTACAGACTGATTTCCCGATTTTTGACTGTTAACTGAGTCCACTGTCTGTATAGCCTCAGGCAAATAAATGAAAATTACAAACAGGTCACTGGTCAAATGTTACGCATCAGACTGGATATTTATGTGTCAAATCAATACTGAAAACAGAAACACTGGATCACCTAATGTAATGCACTGAAAAAATACTGTACAGCAGATAATATAATGTATCAGACTACAAACTTTTCTGCTGTGGTGTTCTAAGCTGTCATAAACTATCCGGAATATTGTGTTTGGAAAATTAACAGAGTTTGAAAAAAACATATCAGAATTCAGGCTTTTTCCTTAATTTATTTTATTTAAAGGAATGCATTTTACATTTTATATTGAAAGATGACATATTCTAATTTTATATTAAAATTTTACATCACTGATTCCTTAGAAGTAACACTTGCTTAAAGTCCAGGCTTCAAACGAGAACTTCAATGTATCTGTGAAAATGAGGTAAGGAGACCTATCTAAGCCTTTAGGCAGATTTTTTTTAAATTAATTTATTTTTTTGCCTACAGTATTTTTAAGATTGTCATAAAGGGGTCAGATTTAAACAAGCTGGATGACTTTTTTTCCAAGTACAAAAGTGAGTGTTTGGTGCGTCACTGCTCAGTGATAAAATACTAAAACAGCCTTTTTGAAGCTGCAGGCGCGTGAATAGCCTGGATTTATGTCACATCTACACACTGGAATGGAATCAGTCAGCAATCCAAACACATCGCACAAATTCACACACACGTGCATCAACTCCTGCCTGTGTGCACATCTCTGATAGTTTGACAGGATTTTACTCAGTCAGCTGTGAATTGTCGCCATATTACTGCATGTGACACCAGCCCTCCTCCAAGTTTTTCTCTTCTTCGATTTCTGAAACCTTCTCATTAATGTTCCTCTCCTCGTGTGACAGATACCTGTAGCCATCCTGATATTTACAGAAATAGAAAAAGTCAACCACTTGCCTCACAAACAAACATACAGATAAATTGGAGGAACGTTCACAAAACCTTTCTGGGATTGAAAAAACTTCTGGTTGTATCTGTGTGATTTCTGAATGAACCAAGGCGGCATGGGGTGCTGCAGATAACCTAACACTGTTGTGCCGTTGAGCCACCAAGGGAGGTAGTAACAGACCTGCCAAGGCCGACATGTGAAAAGGTTAGAATGGAATGTAGTGATGACATACAGTGCGTGCAACCACGTGATAATATTTAGACATATTTAAACATATATTTTCAATCCCAAAACTTATAAGAAAAGATGGCAGCCCTGACTGTTTTATGTCCTTGTTTGCGTTTTATCAGTGTTTGTGTAAAGGAGAATGTATACTCCATCAGACGTACCAACATTTATTTTTGCTGATGTGGTTGTGTGACGAAGATTGTGTCTTTCCGTTATCACACCGAAAACATGTTTTGGGCAAAAGGATATGGCAGAACTTTTTCATGTTAAACTCAGGTCCTTGAGGGCCGCTATCCTGCATGTTTTCCTTGTTTTCCTGCTCCAACACACCTGATTCAGTGATTCAATTACCTCTTCAAATTCTATAAAAGCTGGTTAATCATTCATTTATGCAAATCAGGTGTGTTTGAACAAGGAAACATTAATGGGTAGCAGCCCTCAAAGATTGGAGTTCAACACGTGTGGTATAGATGCCTAATGGAGGAAGGTCTGAGTACTTTATGGACATGTATTGTAAAATTGACATGTATGCTGTGGTTGTGATGTCTAAGAGGGAGTGGGCCTCATCTGGACAGTGTACGGATATGTTCTGGTACCATCAATAGGAAAAGGTGACTTTATGAAAGATTTATAAATATTGCGTTTTCTCTGTTAACAGCAAACATACCAGATTTCCCTCTTCCATCATCAACTGAAAATAAACTTCCACTTTGCCAACTGTTCTGTTGCTTGAATGTGTGCTGTAGTGAAATCAGATGTCTTGTGTTCCATCAGTGTAGCATCCTTAACTCAGTCAGCTGTAGCTGGGATAACAAGTGTCTGCCACTGTTATTGAGTGAGTTGAGAACTGAAAGGTTTTCAACCTACTTGTCTAGTCTATATTATGAGATCAAAATCACTTTTTTTGTCTAGTTCCAGCCTAAACAAATGTAGTGCCTGATAATCTACCCTGCATCAGGATCTGATCTAGCCATAAACATCTGGACAGTGAACCAGAACCAGGCACAAAACTTTGCAAGTTACACTAAAGATCATTTTAACACTTTTCCCATTAATGTTTCACAACTATGTACTTGTTTATTTATTAGCTCAGTAAAACCTTTTTTTTTTACATATTCAGTTCTGCACGCACATAATCCTGCTTGTGTCAACCAATTCATCCACACAGTAAGAAAAGTGAACAGGCATTCATGTTGCATTTAGGGTTTTATTTTTATGCACCACTTGTCTGCTCTGTTGTGTTCTACTTTTCCAGATGGATTGGCTCTATAAATGCTCTAAAAGGCATAACTGGAGGGGCCGTTTCCTTTGAAACAGAGAGGGGGAATTATTGTTGACTATTACAGGAATCAGATGGTAAAATGTCACAGAATAAAGGTTAAAATTGTTGTGACATTGTTGTGATTTTTTGGCTGATTTTCTTCTGACAATGATTTTCTCAACGTTATGACTTTAATCTAGACCATTTTAATGTTTTGTGCCTGCCCCCCAAACACACAAAACATTTCACCTGCCTTGCTTACTGATGTTGATCAGAAGGTCCGCTGGTGCACGGCAGCCCCGCCACTGTCAGTGTGTGAAAATGTGTGTGTGAATGGGTGAATGATTGTAGTGTAAAGCGCTTTGGGGTCCCCATGGGGCTTGAAAAAGCACTATACAAGTTCAGTCCATTTACCATTCAGGTTTTTTTCTCAACGTTTTCAGCTTTTTCCTTATTATTTAGACATTTTTCCCACATTTTCTCTTTAATCCTCAACATATATTTCCATCTCATTTTTTCATTTCCTGAAGAGTTTGACTTTATTTTTTCCCAGTATTGACCTTCTTGTCAGCTTTTCAGTTGTTTGAACATTTTGTACAAGATTCAAAAGTAGCCTACAAAATCTGACATGTAAAATCTCAATTTTGCTGCATTTTTACTGGCTACATTTGCTGCTGCCCAGTTGTACCGGGAGGTGGGAATTTCCCACATAGAAGTGAGAAATTTAAGAAGGAACACCCCCTTCTCAAGTTGGAATTTCCTGTCGAAAAGTGGGAGAGTTCAGAATTCAAAATGGCAGCTATTCACCAAAACTCAACAGTGAGTAACTCTTATTTTTTTCTACTACTACATTTTTTACACTACTTTCATTTATTTCACATTTAATCAACGTGTTTATAAGAAGACAAATTAAAACGCTGTTTATATGCAAGAAATACCACGTAGAGCTCAGTTAATGTTTGTTCGAAGTGCTCAGCCATAGCAGTGAGACGAAGAACTTGACGTTTGGAAGTTAAACCCAACTGGCCCTTTGAGGGCAACCAAAATACTAGTGGTCCTTAATGAAAATTAGTTTGACACCTCTGATCTACAACAGTGATTCCCAAACTTTTCAGCTTTTGACAGACAAAATAACAGACCTGTGCTACCAACTAGTTTTGGGTGGTAAACATTATCAGTTCAAATATAACACTACTCTCATGAAGTGCACTAATTAAACTTTTTTTGTAAGAGTAAAGCCAAAAAAATGATATTAGGTTAGGACCTACAGCGAGGCCCCAACTCCATCTACTCCTATCTAAAAAAGATAAGAATACAGTTTAACTTCTGATTTTTTAAATTTTTTTTATTAGCGTCATTCACAGTTTTTAGTGGCTTTTTGACACAAAACACGATATTTTGAGGCAGTTCTTTGAGTACTTATACTGAAAAGCCTTGGACATGCGACTGAACACAGTTTGTAAGGAGTTGTTGCCTTCCAGGACACATTCCTGTTGAACGGATCGACCTGCTGCTGAAGCTTTTAGCGCAGAGAGGAGAGAGAGCGAGGGAGAGAGCGCGCGCAGCAGACTGACGGACCCGCCAGTCCGTCCATCCAGCTGCCCCTGCATCTGCAGAAGCGCGCGGGCATACGCACGTTCAGCACACACGCGCTCACTCCCTCCCTCCCCTCCTTGTTTCCCCACACCACCACCACCGTTCCCACGCGCCCGCGCGTGCGGCAGCTCGAGAGAGGCTTTCGGAGCGAGTCCCATGCAGGGTTTCTGCAGCCCGCCGGCCGGAGCATCCTCTGTCTACTGCTGCTGCTTTCCATGCGTGCGATGCGCGTCCTCTCCTCCTGGGACAGGAACCACGGCATCCAGGAGAACTCTGATCCCAACCGAGGCAAGTTGAGCCCCCCCACCCTCTCCCTCCCTACCCTCGCCCCCATCTCCCCCCACCACCTCCATCCCCACACTGAGCGCGGGGGGCCAACAGAGATTGCAGTGGAGCATCAGCAGTGTAGGCGCACACACGCAATGAAGATTGGATTACAAACAACAGTGGTTTTATTCACCGCTGCACCTGTGAAGTGTTAAAGCCAAGAGAGGATTTCATTCATCTTTTTTTTTTATCTTTCCTGTTTTGTTTTTTGTTTTTCTTTTGGACACGCTGGGAATTATTCTTTTCCAGAGATTCTGAGATTTCTTCCGTACTCCTCCATCCAACCTCCTGTTGTGCAGTTCATGAGATAATAATAATAATAATATTAAAACGCCAGGAAGCTGCATGGTTGTTTTCAGGAGAGAGTGGACTGTTGCAATGTCATCTCACACCACAGTTTTGGAGCTCTGTGGAAGGGAGATGCTGTAAGTATCTGGCTTTTTCTTTCACCCCTCTCACCAGTGGGGGCTTTGCAGCTTTTTAAAAATATAAATAAATAAATAAAACCACACGATGAGACAGTACAATATGCTCAAATTATCTCCTCCACTCACATTATAGTGATGTCTGCTTTATTCATGATGCTGCAGGGCAGTGAGCAAAATCCAGAAAAGCCGGAAAAAAACAAAAAAACATGGGCTTTATCTCAGACATTTCTTCCTATCTTCATATCATTACAACTTAGTGGTGCACCCCAGATAGACTGTAGATGAAGGTTTGGTTTGGGGGGGGGGGGGGGGGGGGTCTGGAGACCCCACTGCAGGGTTTTTAGTGGCGCCACTGGTTGGCACAACTTCTCTCCATCTTCATCCCAAACCAGGACAAACATTGGTGTGGATGATCTCAGGAAGAGAATTTAGAAGTCTACGTTCTGTTTCAAAGACCGGTTGGGACTGATCCCTGCTGAGCCGTGGCATGAAGTCAACAGGAGCTTAAAAAGAAAGAACAGAGAAAATGCAGAGTGAAAAAGAGCTCCCTTTGGCAACCTAAAAAAAGGAGGCAGGAGGTCTGAATCAAACCAGAAGGGGGCGCACATGTATTGTCTTCCCAATGAAGTATCAGAGAGATCCAAATAAATTTACATCTATAGTCTCTCAACCCCACCTTCTCTCCACTCTTTTTCAGATTCAGTCACGTTGAAGCGCAGAAGCTCTAAATGTTCTTCCTCTGTAATACAAAAATACATGAGAAAAGAAAATCATTATTTTTATGGCTGTAAATATGATTCAACAAGGTATAAAAATAATAATTAGCATTTATTAAAATAATATATACTGCCTACAGCCTTTCATGCCATAGTTTTAAACCAAGATCACATTATGATGAGAAATTAATTTTAGGTCAAACCTTGTAATTGACTTTATGTGTGATCTACAGAAGCTCCTGAAAAGTGTGTTGAGGATCACTTTAAGTTACAAACACACCAAATGTTAGCTCAAGATCTGTAAAACCGACTGAGATCTAATCATCATGTTGGTTAAAGCTAATTATCTGTGGCCGACATCTTGAATTGGACCAACTTGAAAAGTTAATCGAGACGTACAATTACTGTCTGAGAGATGCACTTTAATATGTCTGTTTTTTTACGAAATATTTGGCTAACAGACAAGGTCAATACTAAGTGTAAATACCAAAGTTTCAAGCAATTATGTTGCAGAATGTGTAGAGATCAAAGTTTATGTTAAGAATGACGCAGCTGCAGTCACATTAAATTGAACTCAATAATGGTCAAATTGACTGAGTTTTAAACAATGTATTTGCTTAGATTGTCTAGATGTGCCATCTAGAATTGGATTGACCTCAGAAGTTGTTCTGTTGTACATCCTGTGATTATTCTCAGAGAGGTTCATAAAAACCTGTTCATTGGTTCATGATATAATTTGGTCACACTACAGATAGAAGAACACACAAAAACACAGAATTGACCAAAATCTTTATCACCTTTGACTTTCAGACAATAATAATATTAATAAATGAGCTCAGGAACTACAGCAGATTCAAACTTACTCTTCAATAAAGCTGCACACTGACATTGGAAGATACTGACATTTTGATGTTAATGAATATCAAAATACCAATAAGTTAAAAGCTCCTCTTTTTTTAATCTATTTTCAAGATAAGTCAGAATATACTGTATAGATTTGAAAACATCAATTTTAGGATTCTTAGGGATATTTTTGCTCCTTGGGTACAATTCTTTTATTTGTGTCCCAAAGCAGGAAAAAACAGAAGTTATATTTTAGTTGATTCATTATCATCACTTTATTTACCGCATGTCTATATATTTTTTGCTTTGACTGCATTATTCAGTCTCTCCAGCAAGTTGCATTGATTTCTTTTCCAGAAAGTTGCGATAAAAAGTTGCAATGATTTATTTGTTCTTTAATTTGCCCAAAAGAAAGCAATTTACTGAATTGATCACATAGCTGATGTAAACAAAACAAAGTTTTTTGAGGCCAAGGTTCACATAAAATGAATAAAGTCAGTGAAAGTTTTTAATTCTATGAATTACAGGAAGTTCTGTGGTAACTAATAGGGGATTCTGGTATTTTTAAATGTCTCTGTAACCCATTTTGACATTATTGATGTAATTAACTTGTACTGCTCTGACAGGCAGTATCTGATTTAAACTGACACTTCTTCCTGCCAGCAAACGCTTTTTCCTTCATTTAATAAGGAAACTCCACCCTCGCCGCTTGTCATCCGTTTCAGCTGGGTCACAGCACGGATAATGGAAAAGGAACACACACTAAACTATTCTGAGACATGTTTTAGGATAAAAAAGTACCTGTCAAGCAACATTTTTTAAAATTCAACATTCAAACACAATATTGCATGCAATGCAAAATGATTTTTACCACTTTTGTATAAAACTTAAGGTCATTGACTCACACTGATTTTAGTGGGAATGTTGAATATATTAGATTCCCTGATATATGACACACTTTATCTCACACATATATTCTAGAAAATACAATTTTGTAAAAAAAAAACTGTTGTGGTGAACTACCATGAGGAGCTTGAATTAAAGTAAACTAACCAAAAATATATTACGATAGAAAACAGGGGAGGCAACAACTTAAACAAGGAGACATAACGTCAACGAGACATGGCACGGGGAAAAGCAATGCTTGACTGAAGAGGAAATACTACTGAGAAACTATAAAGATAGAGGCTGAGGAGTGGCGTGGGGACACCTAGGCATAACGACAATTGAGAAAAGGTTTAGGTGGGCATATCAGGACTGAGGAGCATTAAGTGACTTAGGAAAAACAAGGGATGGCACAAAGGACTGAACAAATAAAACACAAGGAACAGGACTAAACACAAACCACAGAAAACAAACATGATAACTAAACAATATATCCAAAACTGAACATAACACAAAGAAAATGTTTACTTATTTATTGTGATTAAAAACATTAAAACAAAACCAAATCAAGTGGGGGTGGACACAGTACGCCCTGTGTGTCGTATTGGACATCAGGTGTACAGAGAGTGCTTGCAACCCTGTCTGCTTCCTGTTTGAGAGAATGCCAGTAACATCTCATCTTTCCTTACCATTCACTTTTCCTCACACTCAATGGGTTTGTTGTAAGGTAAAGAGGTACGTGCAGTAGGGAGACAACATGTTGAAGCCTGAGTGGTAACAGACAATTACTTCCACTGGGCTTCTCATGGGCTCTCATGCACATGTCAGGGCACATGGAGCAGATGGCTGGCTGGGGCCTAGGAGAGAGAAAGGGAGTGAGAGACAGAGACTGAGCGAAGGGATTGCTGGGAGAAACCTTTTGGAGCAATGTGGTGACAGAGAGTAGGAACGATGTCAGGTGCGCGGGGAATAGTTTGTGTAATTTGTTGGTGAATCAAAGATAAACTTGGGCAATACTGAGGGAAGACCTCATTTAGAAGAATGGTCAACATTTAGGTTATGAATGTTGAGCTATATTATGTTTTTTTTATTTCTTCTAATGTGAAGAAGTGAGGTGGGTGTGGATCCCAATACTGGCAGCCAGGCAATGTGACAATTTACTTGAGTTAATCAAAAAATGAAAATAAGTAAATAAAATAAAAAAATGAAGGCAAAATAAAGAAACTAACATTTCAATGTATATATCCATTAGTGTTGGATGTAAAAAATTAAAAAAAATTAAAACAAATATCTCATACAGTCTGTTAGTATAAGACAAAGTACTGGAGGAAGCTTCCCAGCAACTACCATAACCAATTTGTGCTCAGTATCTGTAATGCTGACTGGTCTAAAGCAGTTTAGTTGTGGAGGCCATTTTGATATGTGTTGGTTCTAAAAGGTAATCACATCAATGGTTATCCATTCTACTGGTAATTCAGATATTTTTCTAACAGACAGGCAGTGTTGACTTCAACAGTTATTTGCAAAGCTTTATACAAAAAACTTGTGTGATTTGTTAGTGTTCATAGCGTGTTGGCAGAGTTGTCAAGTAGTGAAGTACAAATACTTTGTTACTATACTTAAGTATAAATTTTGGTTATTTATACTTTACTAGAGTAGTTATTTTTCAGGTTACTTTTTATTTCTACTTCTTACATTTTTATGCAATTTACTTGTACTTTATAGTTCTTCCTTTTTAAAAATGCAAAAAAGTATTTCTGTTCTATTTCCCTTTGTCTTGTTTTCATTCTGCCTTGTCATCATACTGAATATGAGGTGCACTGTGGCTCAGTTGATAGAGATGTTGCCTCTGAGCAAGAAGGTCGTTGGATCAAATCCTTAGTCCATAGGCTAGGGTGGCTCACCGTGCACCCCTCACTACTGAAGTTCTCTGGTGTTTTCATGTACCTTAGGGTCCACTCGTTCAGAAAATGCATGTTAACAGAAAAAAGTTGGGTTCCCATTACGTTTACTTTTATACTTTAGGTAGTTTTACAACTAGTACTTTTATACTTTAACTTGAGTAAAAAACTTGAGTCGATACTTCAACTTTAAAAAAATTATTTTTAAAACTTAGTATCTATACTTTTACCTGAGCAATCAATGTGAATACTTTTGACACCTATGTGTTGGGGATGAGTTTTAGCTCTTACATAAAATTTCAGATGAATGCCTATAAAACTGACAGAATTTTAGCTATTTTGGTGTTGGCTATGGTTAATTAGCTGTTCGTGTCATCTTGAATCAGGTTGGTTCCAAAAGTCAATCCGTTGTATATGTATATCCACTGTTTATTCTAAACTTAGCACAAAAAGACAGTTCTTCTTGGAAATAAATCTTGCATTGTTGGGAAGCCTGGTAATGTCCCTTTTAAATGGTGCCACGTTTGTAAGGAACATGCATTTGTGGGATGAGCAGTAGAGCTGAGTATGTGGGTTGTGCACTTGAAAAATCTGCCAAATCTTCTCTGCCATTGCCAAACAACTTATTTTGCTGTTGCTATTGACCGTTGTTTTGTTCTTCTGATACCCACGAGTGCTGCCAATCAGGTGCCTGATAAAAGGTTTATTGCCAAGAAGCATTTTTTGCAACAAAGAAATAATATATCAAACACAAATTTTCTAATTTTTGGTGTTTACAAAGCAGAATTTGCATGAACTATGAAAATGTTGTTTTAAGACAATGCAAATTCATTTTGGTCTTGGTTCCTTTAAACTACCCAATAGGTCATCAATCTTGTCAACATTACTCCAAATTGAAGTCAATGAGTAAGATATTAACTGTTCACAACCTTTCCACACAAAAAAAATGTAATACTTGCATGTTTCACAAACCCTACAATAAAATTTACAATGACCAAAGGGAACTGTGAAGCAAATACATACATAAAAATAATACATTTTAGTCATTGTTTTTAGAAAAAAAAAAAAATATGTATATATATATTGATTACAAGATTGATAGATGAAAGCAGTGTGAAGGATGAAAAGAAATAATGGACAGATAAATGAAAAGATGACATGGTGATTGAATGTTTGTAGATTAACAGAGGGCCCAACGTGGGAAGAAAAATAATGCAACATTGAGATTACAAAGCAGAATATGCACAATGGACACACACAAACAAACACGTCCTCTGGGCTGTAGACTGAAACGTACACTTATCATCGTCAGTATCAGCCCGTCTGACTCTGTTAATAAGTCATATCGTTAAAGTGTGTACAGTATGTTCATCTATTTTTAATTCAATTTGGCAAGATAGCGGCAAGAACAAATGTGACTTCAGCGATAAATGCAGTCATTTTAATCACCATGTAGAGATAATGCAGCTGAATTATTAATGCATGTGAGACAGGGTTGCGTGTGGCACAGAACTGTGGGCTCGGTGATGGTGAAACGGTGTGCGAACAATAGTGATGGTGTTTCATGAGGCACTTTTCAAAAGACACCATTAAATAACTTTTTAAAAATATGATTCTTATTTGTGAATGCCTGTTCATTATCATATGAATTGATCCATATTAAAAGATTTAGTCCTATATGTTAAATGAGTCTTCGTGTGTGAAACAGCCACTGGTATAGATTTGCCTGCCAAACATCAGTTACATTTGCGATGCCAAGAAACAATAGCCTCAGTGTGAAACTGCCCCGTTTAGGCTTTTTGCAGAGGATATTTTTCCACCAATCCTTTTCATCCAATCCTCCTGTTTCCCAAAATACATGTATCTCTGGAAAGAAAGAAAATAAGGACAAACTACAAACACAGCAAATAAATTGTTGTCCAGATTTGACACAACAAGAAATTGGAGCCAAAAGATAATCTTGTCAGCAACAGAGTCACATTTTCAGATTATTACACCAAATAGATACCAGTTTGACCCTAAATGACAGCTGGTTTTGTCGAGCAGAGACTAAAAGCTCCAGAGGCATTTTATTATTGCATTTTTCAAGGACATTAACATATTTTGAAGTGCTTCTTTTGTGTGTCTTTCTACCCAGTAGCTCTTTCTAGATATCAGCAATACAACTCGCTGTCCAGGGCAGGATCTCATTGGGGCGACATGAGCACTCAATAAATAGATAAAAATAAAGTTATCTGTCATTTGCACCTTGAACATGTTGTCGGTTATTTGCAGTCCCACTGCTTGCTGCAGAGAGTGTATCACGAACAAGATGGAAGGGGAGAGAGGTGTAGAGAATAGGCTCACCTTGAGGCATTTTCATAAAAGAGTTTAGCAAAAAACAGTTTTTGTTGAAGCTCCCTTTGAATGTTCATGACGTGCTAATTGAGCCAGTTGTGTCTTGCATAGACATTAGCTTTCAAAACTGAAGCGAGCTTTCCCAGAAACCAAAGGAAGCATGGATAATGTGCAACAGACATCTCCCTCATACCATTTTTTGAAACTTGACAAACTCAGTCATTTATCTTTTCTGGTCTGTATTGTTGCTTAGGCTTTCAAAATTTGTGGCCAGGTGGTCTCAGCAACACTATTTCAAAACTACAATGCATTATTAAGCTGCCACGCTGTTTTTTTATCTTTTCACATCAACTGTCACGGCTTTGTTACTGCCTCACAAAGTGGCAGGCTGGCTTCAAACCTTCATGCCCCTGTAGCCCCCCATCAAAAATATTACCCAGATGGCCAGAGGTGTCATGTATATTTAAAGTTACCTGAGTGCAGCATGTAGTTGAAGATTGATTAAACAGTGTTGTTGTAGTCCACAGTCTTACTAAGTTCCTGTGGTCTAGAAATTCCTGGCACAGCTTTGTGTGCTTCCAAATTGCATGAAAAAGAAGAAC
Source organism: Cynodonichthys magdalenae (assembly GCA_031762555.1). NCBI lineage: Eukaryota > Metazoa > Chordata > Actinopteri > Cyprinodontiformes > Rivulidae > Cynodonichthys > Cynodonichthys magdalenae. The sequence goes on along the minus strand of JARVJO010000096.1, from coordinate 7,930,157 downwards.
AAATCTGTACTTCATGTGCTGTAACCAGTCCTGCAAAAACAGTTAAGACATTCAAACTCTACTGTTGTTTTAAAGTGACACATCGTACAAAATCCACTCTCTTTTTAGCCCTTAAATACAAATTGTTATATATTTGGAGTCTCTAGTAATGAAGAAAAGTTTAGTTTAGTCTCCTCCATTGTTGTGTCTTTGTATTCTGTTTGGGTCATATTTTTCAGTCAGTTCAGTTTTTAGAACAATACCATCGCAGTATTTGTTGCAGAACAGTTAAGCAAGGTTGTGGACTTCTGTCTTCCCAATTTCACAAATCCACAGTTCTGCAGGTTTGTTGTCTTAATTCTCCACTCGCTCCAAGGCTGAGCCTGGCCACCCTTTGAAGAAAGCTCATTTTGTCCACTTGTATCCAGGATCTTGTTCTTTCGGTCATGATCCATGGCTCATGACCATAAGTGAGGGTTGGAACACAGACCAGTAAATTGAGAGCTTTGCTTTTGATTCAGCTCTTTCTTTACCATGAGTGACAGAAGCAACAACCTCATTACTGAGAATGAGGCCCCAATCCATTGATCCATCTCCCGCTCCATCCTACCATCACTCGTGAATAAGACATCAAATCCCTAAACTCTTCCACTTGCAACCCACTTTAAGTGGGTGGCATCCATATTTACTTAAGTAAACCCAGAATGCTGCATGTGATGTCACGTCTTCTGTGAATGTGGGTTGCTTGAATGTCGCATTTGATTTAGAATGCAAACTACCAAGCAAAAATTAGATCTGAGCAAAAAAAATCCTTAGACGGAATTTGGACCAGTTTTCCATAAACAGCTCCCTGACTCGTTTTAGTTTGTCCTTTCTAACAAACTCTGTAGATCATTAATAAAGCCTTATTGGCTCAGGGCTACAAGCTTTGCTGTGGCCACTGTCTCACAACACCAACAACAAAAGACACCTACTGAGCTGCAGCACCATTTGATGCCCCGGGAATGAGAGCTTGTTGAAATGATGTAATGTTCAGTGATGAGACAGCTGTCAGAAAGATCAGTTTGTCTCTTAGGGGGACATTCTGTAGAGACAATTTACATAAAAGGACACACAGAATTGACTAAAATAAGCCAATTAATGTCATAAATCATATGTCATACCAACTATTAGGTCTTTGAAGTAGCTTTTTCTGCACAAATTTGATGTAAGGCTGCATAGAGATGAAGTGTGTGTATCAACGTGTGCAAATGCAATAGTGAGTTTAACTGTGATAGCTGTTTTGCACCAATCAAAAATAAAATGCAAAATCCACTCTGTTTTTTCCCCCTATTTTGAACCTGCTGCTCATAGAAGCATAAAACTGGATCATATGTTGTGAGATATATGATCAGGTGTGTTAGGCGTGAGCAAAATCACACAGGCATGAACCATATGGCCTCATAATGCATCTGCATGCACTCTTGACAATTTATGGATTCACTGACAGAACTGTACAGTATGCTTTTGAGTCACTGCAGAGCCTGTTGCAGTGTGAGTGATTCACAGGAGCTCATCATTCCTCATGACAATCTTGTAGGCAGTGCTGAGATCACAAATACTAAAAAATAGAACATCTAATTTCCAGATCATTTCTACTCATTAGATTAAAACAGAGATATTGAAAGTCTTGAAATAAGTGCTGGTAATTAATGCTAAAAACAAGACACTTGAACAAAATGGCTCGTTTTCTTTATTTTTTTAGCCTTTCTTATTTTTAAAACTACAAGCTGTCAGGTCTACCATCAAATTTAGACCATGAGCCATTTATACATTTTTGGGTTTCTAAGCATTGCCACAGCTTTACTTTGTTGTTGATGGATGACCAAAGACAAAAAAAAGTTAAGTTCTAATTATGATGATGTGTTTTTATAATTGTTTGTAGCCTGACATACCTTGTACAACTGTAAAAAAAGATGATACTGCTGCACAAAACTCTGTACCAGCTGAAAAAATAAGTAGGTCCTCTGGACGGGTTATCCTTTAATAAAACATTTCGTCTCTCCTCCAAGAGACGTCTACAATCCGAGGAGTTTCAGGTGAACTAAGCCTTACAAGCACTGCCTCCACATGGTGGACAAACAGGTGTGGTCACATGCAAAAGAGGGCCATCAGTCAAACAATAGATCGTTAGTGCCTTGATTAGCTCTATTGTTTCATTAAATAATAACCCATCCAGAGGACCTACTTATTATTTCTTTTTTGCTAAGGCACAGCAGAGACTGTAGTTTCTGAGAATCCTCAGGAAGAATCATCTCCCCCAAAATCTGCTCTTTGCCTTCAACTCTATAGATAGCGTACTTACATACAGACTGTGTGGGTGGTATGGCAGCTGCACTTCCTTGGAAAGGAAAGCGCTCCATAGGGTCATCAGGTAATCTGAGACAACAATTGGCTGTACCCTCCCCACCCTGGATCAAATCTACAACAAACGATGCCACAAAAAAGCGACAGATATTTCACAAGACCCAACACATCCTTGACATTGTCTCTTCCAGCTCCTACCATCAGGAAGGAGATACAAAAAAATGAAAACCAGAACAAACCTCCTCAGAAATAGTTTTTACCCAAAAGCAATTATGGCCATAATCACAATAACACTGTTACACGTTCTTAACTGTTCATATCCTAGTTGTTAACTGCTCTTCAATTATCTGTTCCATCATTCATTCTGCTCCTTGTCCCCCGTTCTTTTTTCATTCGTGCTTTTTGCACAATACTATATTTTTGCATGTTACATTGCACATTTCTTTGCATCTGGACATAACTTGACAAACTCAACCAATGCAATGATGCACAACCAGTGCAACTTTTTTGTTATCTTTGTAATGTTCTTATCTTATCCTATTAATTTTTTTTAACCTGGATTACTGAGATGCATCAGGACATCTGTACTAGCTGACTATTATAAATTCACTACAACATTATTTATCATTTTTCCAAAGCCAGACCTGAATCTAAAGTTGAATGATCAAAACTTCAGTTCATTCACTGCAAAAAAAAAATATCTAAATGAAACTTTTGTGTCTCTAGCCTTTTTTTTTTTACTTTGAAGCTGTTTAATTATTTGACAGCTACCACTGACAGTTTGTATTTATCACTTGTAAAGGTGACATGTAATGCTTTAAAATCCATCTTTTTCACACTTAAATCATTCAGTTGTGGTCTACAGTATATAAAGTGGGACTGCAATGCTTTGGACTGAATTCCTCATTATTGTAGCTCGACAAGCCCCTCTTTCACCCCTGTTCAGAGGTGCATCTGAAAGCAACTTGTTTTTGTACAGTTTCTTTAAATGCAAATGAGGTGCTTCACACCCTGCCCCACTCAACACCATTAGGCCCTTTTTGTCGTCTCATAGCAGAGACACGATCATCTAGCAGCGCATAAATTTGTGTTTTTAAATTGATTGAAAGATGTCAAAAACAGAACACTTGACCATCCAGCCTTACATCTTAAAGCCAGACCTTTATCCAGGGATAGGATGAGGAGTTTTGTTATCTTGGGGGGGCTTGGAGCAGGGCTGCAGCTCCTCCCCATCAAAAAGACAGCTGAGGTAGTTTGGGCATCTGATTAAGATACCTCTTGAACGCCCATCTGTAGAGGTGTTTCCGTCACGTCCCATTGGAAGGAGTGCCAAAAAAAGACCCAAGGAAATGGCTTCATTTACTCCTCTCTTAAACCAATGTTACTTTCTACCAAGGATGAGAACATCTTCATCCCTGAAAAAGTGATAGCTGGCCTGTAGATGAGTGTAAACTGATGATGTTGTTCGTCTATTCTGGCCCATTCTTTTGAACAATGGTTGCTTTGTTTCCCCGATGTATAACTGATCACAGTCCTCCTGACATTTAACAGCATACACAACATTACTCTGTTTTTGCTGGGGTACAGAATCTTTGGGGTGAACCAGTCTTAAATAGGACTAAAGGAAGCCATTTTTGTGAAGACAAAATGTCCGTCGTTAAACAGGGGTGGAGGATTCCAAGTGCAGTTGTCCTCTTACAATGCTGTTATGGTTCATGGTTCAGCCCTCTATGAACGATTGGTGATAATCAGGGTCCTAATGATCATCAGGCTGATGGTCTTCTATGAAAGATAGGTATAATCAGGGCACCAATGATCTATTGCTAGGCTGAGGGTCCTTTTTGCATGTGGACAAACAGTTTTGATTGTCACCATTAAACTTGTTTGTTCACCATGTAGAAGTGCTGATAAGGCTGAGTTTACTTGAAACTCCTGAGACTGAAGAAGTCTCTTGGAAAAGAGACGAAACATTTTAATTAAAGAAGAACCGGTCCAGACGACATACTTAACTTTTTTTATTTAAAAAAAGTCAAAGCAAGTTCTGTTTTGTAGCTGAAGATATATGGAGGTTCAAGCTTTAAACTGCATGACAATACAGATAACATCAATATCTGGATCTATACTACACATACCTTTTACCTCAGTGGAGTAAAAACTGGATAAAATGACGTTTTATTTTATGACACAGACTTTAATTCAACAACCATTGTAGAAATATCTCAATAAATTGAATAAATCACATATTTTCAACATTTTGTAATCTGTCAAATAATGTTTAGAATTTACTTTGTGATGTGTTTTACTGACGCAGGAGGTTGAACACATTTCACTACAAAACTTTATCATTTTGTCTGTAAAGCACAACATGTACCCAAATTATCCAATCCCAGCAGTCATGACCAAAAAATGTGTACTTGTTAGTCATCTATTCTTTCCCACCCCTCTGCAACTTCCTCTCAAGGCCATCTCCCTTCCCACAAGTTTTATGTTTTTAATAAGCCAACTGAAAAGAAGTAGATATTTTTTAAAAAGTTGCTACTTGGACGTATGGTCTAAGAGAGCTGCATATTAACAATTTATTTCTTCTGCTTTTTTCCCCCATCTGTTTTCTATCTTACCACACTTCTCTGCCCAAACCTTTTCACTCTTTGATCTGTCTACATCTGGCTCTGCTTTCGATCATCCTCTCACCGTGCAGGGGATGAAGTGGATCAGTACTATGTCCCTCAGCAGCAAAAGGAGCAAGAGGAGGATTAGAAGGAGGAGTACTTGGAGCAGTGTAGGGGATGGCGTGCTGCTCTCCTTGGTTCTGGTGGTGGTGACCACGATGGCCAATCCTGCAGCGGCGCAAAAGCAGAGAAGCGGCGGCGGTTCGGAAAAAGTGCCAGTCCTAAACATCGCGGTGATCCTGGGACGCACACGCTACATCTCTGACCGGGACATCCGGGCTCTTTGGAGCAAAGAAGACCCCATCGACGTCAACATGGTCACACTTTTGGTCAACGAGACTGACCCGAAAAGCATCATCACCCACATGTGCGACCTGATGTCTGGGACCAAGATCCACGGTGTGGTGTTTGGGGATGGCACTGACCAGGAGGCCATTGCCCAAATTTTGGATTTTATTTCCTCTCAGACACTCATACCCATCTTGGGCATTCATGGAGGGTCGTCTATGATTATGGCTGACAAGGTATGTAAAATGACCTGGATTTTATCTGAAAATGGGCAATATGAGAGAAATGAATGTTTGAGTCCAAAGATGTATGCTTGAAGCATTGATATGAAAAACTGGGGGAATGAATAATTAAATATACATTTTTGACTTGATTGAAAGTCAATTGTCAACACATCCCACTTTTACTTGGTTAAGTATCAGTGGAAAGAGGAAACTGCTAACTAAATTGAAGTCCTTGCACCTGACTGTACCTTGAAAAAAGCTTGGAGGAAGCAATGAGGTCCTTACAGAGATACAAGTGCATTTGGAAGAACTCAAACATGAAGCTCCTATTTTTTTGTTTGTTTATACATCACATGAGACATTATTTTGAGGCAAAATGAGAACACCTGAATATTTGAAGTGATGTGAGTGGGTTAAATTTGAGCCTTTCTTGATTGAAAAAACAAATTGAATGCTCACCAATCACCTGTGTCATTTTAAATAATGAGCACAGTCACTTCTTGTGATTATATATAAAAATTCTTACATTTATAGGTCTTGCACAGTCATAAAGTTCCTTTGGCACTGTGAGTGCAAAAAAACCAAAAAACTACTTGGGTTTCATAACCCACAGAGATACATCAGAAAAGTCTAGGTCACACATAATATGACAGAAGAAAAGGAGCTGGAAGGATGAGGTAAGTTTCTTCAGGAAACTACTGGAGCCATTTGAGGTATTTGACAAAGAGGCAGAGAATAAGATGAAGGGAAGAAGATGAGTGTTTGTGAATAAAGACAGAAGAAATTAAGAAAAGTATTTGTGTTATGACCAACATGAGTTGTGTAGTCTGAGCTGTGATATCAAAAATTTTCAATGATCCCTCAACAAGGTGCAAAATACTTGATGGGTTTTCTCATTTAAAAAGGCAAAACTTCTTTGCCTGCCAATCACTTTGAAACGAGAATGAGGGGAAAAAATGAGCGGTGAATGATTGTGAGGACTCAGGCACCACTGATGAGCTCCTTGAATTCAGCACATTTCACAATGGAGCCATACTTAAATCAGATATTTGCCCAGATCAAAAGGCTTTCTTGCAGGGATGGCTATGTGAGGAAAATTACATCGAAGTAAAATGATTTACATTTAAATCAAATTTAATAAAAAAAATCCTTTATTTGTGGTAAATGAATCATGACAAATAGGCAAAAATAGGTCAGTTAAAATCTAATTTTGTGAAGTAAAGACATAATTTTATATTATAGAATTTATTAAATTAAGCATAGCTTTAAGGGGTGAAAGTGTTTCAATAACATGTGAGCGTAATCTCTGTTGTGGCAGAATATTGACCCAATCCAACCCCATCCAACAGTCCCTTCAGTTCTAAACAGCTTACAACTTCTGTTTAATGGGGGAGCGATGTGGAGCTTGTGCATACAAATCATTACCTTATAAATAAACTAGTATTTCCTTTAGAGAAGCTTTGCCAGAGTTGAGGAGTGAAGAGGACTCATCAACCATTGCAAGTATAGCAGAAACTTTTAGGCTTTATTGCTTCTACTTAAAACATCTAAACTTTACTACTGATGCACACACACACACAGACACACTTTGGCGAAAGAGAAGTTAACATTTGCAGAAAATGTAGCATACACAAAATATGTGGTTGTTGATGATCTTTTCCGAACAGGAACATACTGTATAAATGTGATGCCTTTGTTTTACAGCATTCGGGTTCTTCTGCGTTCCCACTCAATATTTTTGCATTATCTCGCAATACATTTTGCATTCCCACGCAAAAGTTTAATGTTTTGTATGAACTGTATTGAATGAGACTTTTTCTTTGAAATATTTGGTTAGGATGTGTCACCATAAGTGGGAGAAATAGATAGTGACTGGCGTGGTTGTGAAGGAACTTTTGTAATTGATCAACTGAATGTTTGATGCAGTTTTATATTTTTACAATTTCTGATCATTGCTGCCATAAGTTTAAAACAGACAAAGAGTTGGTGTATGTGTGTTATCAAAGTGTTCTTTCTGTCTGTATAAACAAAAGTTAGTTACGTTCTGATGCAAAAGTTCCCACCTTCAGGGGTGTAACTAGGAAGAGACTGAAGAGGTTATGATGTTGAGGTTTAGAAGTGTTTTTGGAAGTTGTTAGAGTTTTGCAGGCTTGGCTAGACTCAGTCTACTTGGCCAAGGCCTTACGCTGAGGCCAGTGCCGTGCACTGCTGAAACTGATTCGAGTCAGAAGACGAGAATAAAGTTGATAGAAGTAATCCAGTGGATTCCTGCATTTATTCAGATATACCATTTTGAACATTGCATTATTTCTACAGTTGCATAGAGTTAACATATCTGCATATTACATACATGTGTGGTTTTGATACATTCACTCTGCTGAATTAAAGTAGTAGGCTATCTCCAATTTAATGCTAAGCAAGTGAATTTGTTTATAAAGCTACCTCTCCAGATTGTGCGATCGCATCAATCACACTCCATGTTCACTTGAATTGCACAATCCCTGCTGCAAGTTATGTAGTGAGAGCAGAAAATATCTATATATGTCGCCAGTAAAAGATTTCTGAATTTTTTAATATACACTGACATTCCACAGTTTAGCTGATGTTTACAATGTAAATATGTATTTGTGTAACATGTCCTGTGAGCTGAAATGGCTGAAAAAAAAGTTACAGTTAGCAAGCCTAGTGCACAGGTTTTGGTACCTGTTTTGAAAACTTTCAGTTTATAAAGTAAAAAAAAAGTAAAGTGCAGCAGAGATCTTTTATGTATTTTCTCTCTTGCCAAACCTGACTTTTAGAATGAAGGATTATATATTTTAAAGCTCAAACTATTTTCTAAACTGCACTAGTAGGGATGGGCGATATGTCTTCATAAGCGATATACCGTCAAAGAAATTCACCACTGTAATAGTTTATCCTCTCGCAATAAAAACAATAATATCCCGCCACGTAAACAGTTTGCTTGTCTTTTTGACAAAAAAATCTAAAAGTGTGCACAGATACAGTACAAACATATGTATATACAGTTGTTCCTGCCAGCCTTACTGTATTTCTGCAAGTTGTACTACTTCGTTATATTTATCACAATTTTTAAGTGTGAACTACTTCTCAGGTGAAAAATCACACATGATCACACAGTCAAAAGTTTTTTTCTGAAGTAACATTTACATTAAATTGCACACAGTGCTTTTTCTTTGTTCTGTTCACCTTTTTGCAGCATTTAGCTAAACCAACAAAATGCAGGTGAACCGAGCATCATGGTTGCTCGATTAAAATACAAAAAAATCATTTGTGCCCCTTCTTTTCTGTGCACATTTTCACCAAACGCAACACGCACCTCGCGTACAGCATTCTCAAGCAGCACATACTGTGTACCGTTTGGGTCTAAATACAAAAAATTTAAAGTGACAGTACAACAGTTTACCTTGTCCCATCTGGCAACCCTGCCTGGAACATTACTATAGCTGTTCCATGTGAACATGTAATTTTTTTCTTTAAAAAACTGAAATACATAGAAAAAAATAAGAAATTGGAGAAATCACATTCACTGGAAAAATGCAGTGTGAATGCAAAAATGAGATGAAATCAGTTCTAAAGTAGCTGAAATTAGCAAAATATAAATAGTAACTGAAAAACACTAAAACAAGCAGGAAAGAAACTTTTTAATTAACACAAAAAGTGTGAAATTGCTAAAAACAAAACAAAACCTCAAATACACAGAAAAACTGAAAGCTGAAATTTGCACAAATAAGCTGAAAAAACCAACAGGTGAATTAAGCAGTAAAAAGTTATAAAAAGCAAAGAGTTTTGATGTATTTTAAAGGAAACTTCACTTTCAATGAGAAAACATTGACTTAACTTAATATTTTAAAACATAAAAACGGCACAAATATAAAAACTCATAACAGGACTGTCCTAAAGGAGCTGAACATTTTGATAAATGAAATGACACAACTGCAGGAGTTAGTAGCCAAAAAAATATTTATACAGAAGAAAAATGTATGTCAATCTTGTGAATGCTTATAAAGCATTCGCTCAAGTAACAAAGGGAGGAAAAGCTGCCAAAAACATCTTAAACGACACAAAGTGAGAATGAGAATATTAGGATGGTCTCTTCAACAGAGTTTGTTCATGATTACCACTCATCTAAAACTAACCATTTTTAAATTTGACCACATTAACTAAACATTCCTTTTTGCTTTCTTTGTGTTAAAGAAAACCTAAATTCTGATATTCCAGTTACACCAGACTGCCTGCTGCTTACAAACTGCAGATTTCTTACCAATTCTAAACTCGGTACAAGGTGGTAAAGATTTATCCCCTTTATTGAAAGTAAATACACAAGTACTTTAGTTACTGTGGTAATGGTTTATCGATCCTGTATGGGGCCCCTTTTCAGCGAGAACAGAGGCAGAGTGTGGAAGGAAGGAGATAAGTCAGAAGGGAGGGCAGAGGCAGAATGAGGAGGTGCATGCTTAAATGAAAGAGGTGTAGAGGGGAAGCAGAGAGATGGAGGTGAGGGATAATCTCTCATCTTGACCAGCAGTGATGTTGAGTGGAGAGGGGATTACTGAATGTATTGTTTGGGTCCTGCTCCACTTGAAGTACTTTAGGAGCACACATTTGGTGGCTTTTCTATCACTGCAGAGGACGTGGTAACTTTATGTTTTTAGTTTTCAGACCTCAGAGATGAAAGTAGACCCAACCAGCTTAAATAGTTTTTGAAAATTATTTGTCGTGTTGTAGAATAAAATGTGATGTTCAAAATGGTAAGTCTGAATAAATGCAGGAATCCACTGGATTTACTCTCAAAAACTTTAGTCTCGTCTTTGACTCCAATCAGTTTCAACAGTACACACCACAAGCCTCAGCAGGCTGACTAACAGAGAGCAACTTCTCAAAACACTTAATTTCTTCAGCATTATAACCTCTTGAGTCTCTTCCTGGTTACACCCCTGAAGGTGGTAACTTTTACGTCAGATGTAGAACATAACTCATTTTTGTTTATACAGACAGAAAGAACACTGATAACACACACCAACTCTGTCTGTTTTAAACTTACTGCTGCAATGATCAGAAAGTGTAAAATATAAACCTGCATCAAACATTCAGTTAATCTATTACAACATTTCCTTCCGTGTGATTATTATATAAAAATATTTAAATTTTTAATAGATGGAAAAAACACTGAACTGTTTCTTTTAAAGGAAAATATTACACATTGAAGAAAATAACTCAGTGTTGATTCATAAAACATGTCATAAGCCATTTTCTATGCTTGTTTTTTTTTTTAATGTGTAATTTAATATTGGAATTTATCAAACAACTATTATAAATAGTTAATTATATTCAGGTTCACACTGATTACTAGCACCAGAATTTATTTTATGACCATGGGTCTTTTGTTATTACATATTCAGTTTCCCCAATAATACTTGGCATGAGTTACGAACATAAAAAAAAATCCACAAAAATGAAAGAATTAAGATTTTGCACATGGATCCTCTGATGCCTCCTTTTCTGCTAATATTCTAGTTGCCATTTTCCCTCCTTTTAAGATTTACATAACTCCTCTCCCTCAGTGGGTTAAGGTTTTTATGGTTACCCTCAGAGGTAGAGGAGTCTTGTTACGCCTTCTTCACAGAGATTTGCCCTAATCCTCATGTGAAATATAAGAAGAGACTCGCCTCCGATGATTAGGCCTTGTAAAACTCTCGGCACGTTTCTCTGTTCTTGCGTTCCTTCTTGATTCAGAGTCTGCAGATGCACTCATCTTGTTCTTGGGGGCAGAATCTCTTGATGACTCCCAGTCGAAACAGTTTCCACATCGACCTCTAGAGACTATCTTAGAGTGTCTCCAGTAAAAGAAAAAAGATATAGTTCTTTGAATCGTTCCCTTTTTTCTAATTTCTCCCTCTGTCCCGTTGTTGCATCACTCTCTATTCCATCCTTGCTTGTTAATTAGGTAAATGTTGCCGTATCTCCTTGTGGTTGTCCCTCACATACGTCTCACAGCCCTTGCTGAATAATGCACATTTGCTTGTATTGAAAGAATACATTATTGATTAGGAAAATAATTATCTTTCCTTCACTGCAGTCTACACAGTTCAACTGGATTTTACCACCCAAAAGACCTTCTTAATATAACATGGCAAAAGATAAAACAAACAAAGAAAAGAATTTCTTAACATTGTTTTGTTGTTTCTGGCATTTTGTTTCTTTTATTCCTATACTCTGCATGCCCTTTTAAAGATATTGTTTGGTTATTCATTTACCTGGTGCAATTGTGTGGGTGGATGTCTGGGGCGGGTTTGTCGATTGGCCTGACGTATTTCTCATGCTAAACGTTTATTGACTTGCTCAAAAGGTCAGTAATACAGAATGTTTGTCAACGGACACTTAATCACCTGCCGCCAAAAGGCAGAGGCGGACGTAATTGTTTTAATTTGTGTTTGTGTGTGTGTTTCTGTCCATCACCTAGACACCTCATGTGATACTGGACCATTTTTTCTTGGATGCACATCTATAACTGATTACATTTTGGAGGCAGACTCTTTTAAAATGGCTGAGACAACCAACTTTAAAGCATACTTAAAATGACTGTCCTTCAGTCCGTTTTAGGTCCTTTTCACACCTGGCCTGACTTGTATAAATTTAAAAAGGTGTTCACAGAATTTAGACTGACTGACTGCAACTGCTGTTTGTTCACTGATTTACTGATTCATTGATTTAACACACTCACACACACACACAAAGTTTTATATAAAAAGTGTGTATTTGTGTGTGTGTGTGTGTAAATCAATGAATCAGTGAAGAAGCATCAGCAAAATGTAAATAATAATGTATTGAGCATATACTGTATATATTAAGGCTGCAATGATACAGGAAATTCACGATTCAGTTCTGTTCGATACTTTAGTCTCACGGTTTGATATTTTTGATACAAAAAAGAACAATTTCCATGCACTTCTTTACTTGTAATTTATTGGAATTAATTATGAACATTTGTTTAACCTCAAATGTACAGTTTTCGAATGAAATGTTGCTGAAAGAGCAAGTTTCTCAGTGGATCCACGCTCAACAATGCAGCCTAGGTGGAGCAGTCAAACACAGATCCACTGATCCTTCAACACAGAACAACTTCAGAAGACAAGTTGAATAGTTTTATAAAAATAAATAAAAAAAAATTGTATTGTTCAATACAAGAGTGTATTGAACCTAAAGCACTGTATTGAACGGTTTGATACAGATACATGTATTGCTGCACCCCTAGTTTATATATATAAGTTTCACGTTATGTATAATTAATTTTGTTAAAAGCCAAATATTGTTTGCTATAATGATTAAATATTATAAAAGGTCAAATAACCGAACTTATTGTTCAATCTTGTAAAAAGATAATCCCATGTGATCAGTTTTTAATACTGCGCTGGGTATTGCACAAAATACGGACATAGTTGCTCACTCTGGTGCTGCCTGGCGGCCACACAAGATATGCTTCAGCACGTCATGAGGTTTTTAGCCTTTATATGATATGTATGTTCACACCCCCTCAAACCAACTGAACTTTCCAGGCAAAGAAATTAAAGTTTGATTAAAGTAGACTAAACAGGGCTGGTGTGAATACACCCTTAGAGATTTAGAGCTAAATTTAATGTGGTAGTCCCTGACAGTCAGATCCATGACATTTTTCAATATTGCATGTACATAAAGATTGTATATGTTTTTAAGGTTTGAGGAAAACAGCTATCATTTATTTTCATTTCAGTTTAAAACTCTAAATAAATGGTCGGCCTTTCTGCCTCTAAAAATCAAAGCAGATCTACTTGACATACTCTATTTCTGCACGTTTTCTCTTTTTGGAAACATATCTCCTAATAAATCTGAGCAGTGACATGCCTGATGCTATTTTGCCTGAAGGGGAAAACAAAGAAAAGAAACAAAACCAATATAAAGGCCTAGCACTCTGAATGAATTTCTATTGTCTGCTACCTTCCGTGCCAGATTTTTAGACTGAGATCATTTTATCTTGAGAAATATGATATACATGAGCTCAATATCTGATTGACTTATAACCATTTATATGTTGTCTATTGTTGATCAGCTGTGGATGTTATTCTTAATTTCATAGAGTCCAAAAGAAAATCAGTTGTAGATATACGTACATCCAATAATTATTTTGGTTTCATTATCCTCATTCAAATCTGTCTGGTGGTTTATGAGATATTTTGCTAATGGACAAATCATACAGAGACGCAGACAACTAGTCCTAACAAAACAAAAAAACACTATATTTTTTTTGTTAATTTTCTTTACACTAAAAAGTAAAACAAGTAAAAAATAAAGTAGGTGATGCCAAGTTCATGTTTTTGTGTTGCTTAAGTATATAAAATTACTATGTTTAAAAGTCACTCTTTATTTACATGCAATTATTCTTTATTTTTAAAGAATTATAATCAAGATATATTGTTTCAGACACACTCTCATATTCCTTATGTATAGGGACAAGTCTGGAGTTTGATTAAACACTTGTTGGCATATAGCTCCTCAAGAATTTTTTTAATATAATGCAATAAATGAGGGTAAATAAATGCATGTATATGCACTTTGCCAAAGGCAATTACTGAAAAATTAGCTCTGCAGATAGACTTATTAATGCAGTCACTGCAAACTGGTTCTCAAACTTCTGCAACAACTAACTCTTCACAACTATCAAGGCAAACTGCTACTAGTTCTTCGTGACGGTGAAAAATCTCTACAACACCACCTCGCTCTGTTTTCACTCAGCTCAGATGGTGGCAATAACAAGCAGCAGCAGGAGAACCTGCGTGCTTCTTGCCTCAAGTTGTTTGTGTAGTTTGATACTCTGAGTGAGTTTGTGCACTTTGCAAGAGGAAATCTTGAAGGGATTTCTATCACTGCTACCTTTCTCTCTGGGTGAGTGACATACATGTAAAACACTGCTAGACTGGTTGTACAGAACCCTCAGACAGTGATTTGTCAAATTCTCAGCTCACGACAATGAAAATATAAGGGAGTACAGCAGGAGGAAAACAAGCGCAGTCCTAAAAGGCAACTTTCCAATAAGAATTTCGTTCATTTTATCATATTTCAATGATCTGACTGTTATTGTGTTTTTGGTATTAGTTAGAAAAATGAAACAAAAGTTTGTATTTTCAACTCTCATGTACACTGTATTCACTTTTTTCTTATTTAAACAAACAGAGAAAAATTGATTCATAAAGAGTCATGATTGTATTGATATATTTGTAAGATAAATGCAACCTCCAAGTCTAAAAAGTATAGCTAATGCAATATTTGTTCACATCCACTTTCTATTTACCTCTCAGCATGAAGCAATATATTTAACTGGGAGCATAGAGCTGAAAATCACCTGTGTGAGTCCCGTCTATCCTGTCCACTGTTAGCATCTGAGACAACATGAAGGAGCAAAAATGGCGACCATACATGATGTCATACATGGCGACAGCTCTCAGCCTTCAGCAACTATTGAATGAACAGCAAGCCCAACTGGATCTGTGTCACAAATTATCTATAATAATTTTACTATAAATTAATAACTGTTGATTTTATTCAACAATCATGTAAAACAGCTAGATATACTGTATACCATAACATATATGATTTATAATTGACAATGATTTAAATCAGACCTGAAGTCAGTCAATGATTTAGACTTTTTAGATAGTTGATAGATATTATGACTTCAACTAATAAAGTATATTTATTACCGATCATAAATAATAATAATAATAATACGTGTTTAGAAAATGTTCACTGTAAACCTGGTGATACTTTAGGATGAAACTTATCTCTGCTGATATTGGCTAACCATCTTCTCAACAGGTCATGTTTGTCTAATAGAAACTTAAAAATAGTTTAATATATAGTATTTTTTGCACTCTAAATATTACATAAATCAAAGGCAAAACCAGCTTGTATTTAATAGTTTGTGTTAAACTGTACCATGATTCAGCAGAGTGCTACACTCTGTATAACAATATATGCTACAGAAGAATATTCGATAGCTTATAAACGCTTTAAAATATTAATAATAATTTTGTTAATATTACTATTAATAGTTTTTTATGATTTCTACATCACCTGCCTTTTTTTTCCTTTATGTTGCCAACATGTACAGTAAGGGTAAATCCAGACTCTTGCCTGTTCCTCTTAGTGCCATAGCTGCTACAGTAGATCACACGGTCATGTGGTTTGACTCCAGCTGTTCTATAAAACCTCCTTGACTGGGGAAAAAAGGGAAAACTGTTTTGATTGTGCTTTGGTAACTGTGGTTTTATGACTGATAATATTTGTGTGCTGCTGCCATTCTTTCAGGTTATTCTTGGAATAAAGATTTTTAATCTCAATGAGACCTAACTGGATAAATAAAGGTTTAAATAAATAGCTTAAAAAGTCTTATCCCATTCTCCAAAAAGTTATGTATCACTTTTCATGGTCATCACTGGTTATTTTGGAGACAACAGAGGCTCTCCAAAAACATTGCTAAAAGCCAGAAAATATTAAAACAACAAGGTAGTGAACAACATTTCTGCCACATATATTCATACTGAAGTCAAAGTTGTGCCTCGGTTGTGTTACTTGTGTGTTTGTGTGCATGTGTAAGTGTGATGGTGGCAGTTCACCTTTTCATGCCAAAAATATTTAAATGAGAATGAAACATTTCAGATTTTTAAAAAGAATTTTGCTCCTAGTTATGAACTCCAATGTCATCTTTAATTACATGAATTACTGGATGGGAGCCCTGCTGCCAACCACCCACTGGTCCTTTGACAGGAACTAACTGCGCTACATAGTTGTCAAAAGGGGAATCCTTCTCTGTGACTCATACTTAATGTTTTCACTCAATTAATCAAACAGTAACACACCGTGTACCCACACTGCCAGCACGTTTTATGTATTTTATAGATTCATAGTGGTGAAAAACGTGTCCATCAATTTCAGGAATGCAGGTTCTATTTTTTACCATCTATGTTTAAGCGTACGGCCTTATAGTACAGTATATATCATGACAGCTGATGGCTAGCTCCTGGAAAAAGGTTTTATTTAATTTAAAATAGATATGTCTATCAATTAATGACACGCATCTGATGTAACTGCCAGTATTAACAGAGAGACGTGTGAGTGGGTGTGTTGTGTTACTCTGATCAAAGGACATAATTCATTCCTTCTTGTTGTCTCCCTTAGGGGGTTCTAAATGCACACACATAAACAAACACACACACACATTGCCTCTCACACACACAGAGCCGCTCCGATGTCTGTTGCTGCTAGCTCATGTCAAACGGCCAATCAGACTACAAGAAAGTTAATGAAGGAGAGACAGAAAAACTAGGTTATATTTTTGTAGAATCATTTAAGACATTTCATAAATCATTCAGATGTTGATTTTTATTGATTCATGTATCTCTTACTGTGCTTGCGAGCGGTGCAGGGGCCTCTACAGTCACTAAGTGGAAGTTTCTTGTTGTGTGGGAGGAGTTTGACCAGGACATAACTGGTTGGTCTGACTTTTATGGGCGTAGTTTGTTAAATACGTGATTGGTTGGAATGTCCATTTTGGGTGGCTTTGAATAATGCTGAGCAGCTGGGGGGGGGGGGGGGTGTAGCTAAGTCAAAATGGCCAGAAAGCATTTATAATTTTAAATATAAATATTATTTTTTTTATCATTACTCAAGATAGAAAAGTGCTAACCATACAACATCTACATGCTGTACATGTACAGTACAGCTAACCCACCTGGAAAAAGATTGTGCTTTTTTTTTTTATATGTATATTAATATTAACCAAAAAAATATCAGACAGGAAGGTGCTAGTTGCACTAAATCTGAAGTCAACAAATTATGTTTACATGTTCACAATCATTTTTACTTGAGGCATTGTTCTGTTATAAACTTTAAATAGAGAGTCAATAAATTATATTTACTTTTGACAATAATGTTTACATTACTTCATCTTTTAACTTGCCCCACAAGACAAGTCAATCCGACCAATCATGGTTTTGCCACACTCCGCCCACACCCTAGAGCCTTCACCTATACTCCAAACTCTGCCAATCACGGTTAGGACAAACTGTACCCACACCAAAGATCTCTGCTTATCATGGTTCGGACAAACTCCCCCACACTCCAAGAAACTACCCTTATGTACTGCAGAGACCCATACTTGTGAGAGTAAGTAGGTGGGACATTTGCATTGATGATGCAGTCTTATATTTCTTGTTCACAGACTCCGGCTCTGAAAACTCAACATTTTATTTTAGCTTCTATTTTAGACAATGAGAAGTAAATTACATGTTTTTTTATGCTGATGGTCTGGTTTAATAACTTCTATAGCTTCTATAACTGGCTGAGAGGAGGAGAAGAGAAATGAAGGCATGACTTGAGTGCTGTCCTGTCTTCAGTAAGATTCCCATGGGAACGCTTTACTTGTTAGCCCTCTTTGGTTTGTATTCTTAGTGCACTGTGTTTATTTGACTGTAAACACAAAACACTTAAGGTTTGTGTGTGCACAAGTGTGTGCGTCTACTTCACGTTTGTGCATGTGGATAATTCCAATATCTAGATTCAGCTGTCTGGAGGATGAGAAATGGCCTCTCGCGCTTTAAAGGGAATCGATGTGGATGAGTCTGTGGGACCAGCGGAAATAGAGCTGTTAGCCCAAACTATGAGTATATCTTTCTTTCTTTCTTTCTTTCTTTCTTTCTTCATCTAAGCTCTTCTTTCAAGTGCTCCCCGATGACTTGCGTTGGAAGTTTGTCTTTGCAGGGCGTAGATCTAGCCATATTGCGCATATCAAGTTCTCGTCTGCTCCATATAATGAATGTCTCCTTGCCTTTTTTCTCTCTGTAGCGCCTCAAATTAGCTGCAAGAACAGTGGCAATTTATGCAGAGGCTGCTGCGGCACCTATGCACTAAGGAATACCTATGTTCAAGGTTCCATATTAAAAGTTTGGTGGAGGTATACCAAGCACAAACTATCTTTTTATTTCTTTCTTGAAAGGAAAAAGTGAATGCTGTGTGAAAGCAAGATGGGGAAAAATAATTTAATTTGGCTGAAACAACTCATCTGCACTAGACACTTGCTTTTGTGTATAATCTCCTTACACACACGTCATCTTGCGTTTTATCCTTGTTCTGCCACTTACTTCTCTTTTTCACTCGTCTCTTTCATTACGTGAATCCTGAGCTTTCTGTCAATCTTTCTCCTGCTGTGAAAGATGCTTCGCTAATGTTCAGCCTGTGCTCAGCATCTTTTTTTATTGAGCTTGCAACATGCACAAATTGATCTGGCTTGTAATATGTGAATTTGCATGCAATGGGTCTCCTGCAGCTACACAATTATCTCTTCAAACAACTTGTTTGAAGCTGGTGCTATTATTGTTGTACAAGGGTTTTTTATGCACACATGTATTTTGCCATCTTGTGGTGTTGCTACAAGGATAAACAAACTGCAGCCTGGCTAACATCAAACTAATCCTCTTGTCTGTTTGCGGGTTTTGTGTTGGCAGTTTTGGACTTCTTGTTGATGTGTTTCAACAGCAAACAGAATTTCTGATTCCCCTGCCATCAAAAGTCAACACAATTTAGTTTCAACATGAGGCTAGTCACTGAAAATTAAAGTGGCATGATAAGAATAGCGCAACTACTAGATCCTGAGAGAAAACTTGTCATCTCAACTGCCATTCCCAATTCTTATAATCATGAAAAAACATCATCACTTTGTGTATTTTTATTCTCAGCCAACAGTTTTATTGTGAGCAGCTGCTTTCTTTTAACTAGAAGCATATTTTAGCTGAACATCCCACCCCATCATTGTGGAAGTAGACCCAGAGCTGTGACTGGGAAGTTGATTTGTTTTTCTCAGACTATAATATTACCATCTGCTGTCATTCATTCCCCCAAGATACATACAGGGGACTATAAAGACATTCCCCCTCCAGGCTGCTGACATGTTACCTTATTTTTTGACACACAAATGTGTTTGTAACACTAAAAATGTGTGAATCCATTGATTTCATATATCCTGACAATCAAACAGGGCATGCAGATTGACAGCTTGTTTGGAAGTTGACAAAGATTTTCAGGGAATGTCAATGTTTGTGAGTCTCTCACCCTCATTCCCCTGCAGCTTCAGTTCCCCTGGTGATTATAACAAGATAAATGAACCAATAGAAGAACGAGGGTGATTTTTTTTGCCTCAAGTGGAGCAGTTATGGGTAGCTTGGGGTCTTGTTCATGAGTGATTTCAGAAGGAAGAGAATTATAGACCAACAAAGAGGTTTCATCTGTAGTAATGACATTGCTCCAAGCTGTTTGGTAAAGAAGCTCTGCCAAAAGGCAAAGCTCTTGATTAACTGGACATTTTCAGTTGGAAGGAGACCCCAAGCCATGTGGAACGGATTACATACTGTACACTGTGAGCACCTTTGATCCCCCAGAAGGAGCTACAGAGTATTGTGGGGGACACATATGCCTGGGATTCTTTGACCTATAGCCTTTGCAACCTGGCCTTAGATAGGTGTTAGAGAATTGATGGATTCTGCATGTTTCTACATTAAGTACACTCGCATTTTAAGATACTTCTTACCCAAGTTGCCACTAAGGTTGTGCCACAGAACTGTGTGTGTCTGTGTTTTTTAATACATCTATGCTGTTAGCATAAAGGCAAACAGAGAAACTGCATTACAGTGAAGCCCCAGTTTTCACAAGGGTTATGCTCTTAGAGTACTGCGAATCGTGAAACAACGCAAATACTGGATGTAGTCCAGAAAAGGCCAGCTTGTTTGGGGTGGCATCCGAATGCAGTAAGAACCAAACAAAAACATATGAAAATCCAGCCTATACATTTTTTATTATTTTGCCACTGCATTTGGTTTTCACATCTTTATGTTAATAATGCACCCATTCTGTAGTTTCTTTCACATATTAATTGCATCTTATCAGGGTTTAATCAATGTTTTATAAAGTCAAAGATTCACAGCATCATAGTGTCAGCAAAATAACATGGGTATTGCAGTTGACACATACTTGCTGGCTTGATTCTGTGACTACCTCAATTGTAGTCATGTATCAGTTTTATACCAACTTTGCCTTCACCAACAGGTGATGTATAAAATGGGCTAATGCTAATCTAGCTCCAGGTTTTGAGTTATCCTTTGTCTGCTTTTCATCATTGTTCTGTTGCGTATTCACCTCATGTCTTGTATTGTAAATTGCCACACTTTGTTTTTCCCCTTGATTTATGTGCTCTCTAGACTTTTCCCGCCGCTGCAGAGCCATTTGTTTTAATAAT
The DNA here is from genome assembly GCA_031762555.1 of Cynodonichthys magdalenae. NCBI lineage: Eukaryota > Metazoa > Chordata > Actinopteri > Cyprinodontiformes > Rivulidae > Cynodonichthys > Cynodonichthys magdalenae. The sequence goes on along the minus strand of JARVJO010000096.1, from coordinate 7,909,314 downwards.
AAAAGTTAATTATTTTCCTTAGCCTCCTGAGCGTTCGTTTGTTTTCCCTTCACTACTTCAGAGTCCAATGGTGTGACACCACCAAAGAGATATTTTTAACCTGTTACTATCTTAATTACTGACCTTCATTGTCGTTGTTTTCACTCCCGTGACTTAATCTTTCGATTTCGAATTGGATTAAAAAGCCTGCACTAAATTGGGAAGAAAGCAGCTTAAATGTGTTGCTCCTTTCTCTGGGAATCAGGTGTTAATCCCCTGATTCTTTTAGGGGGTGGGGTCGCTAAATGAAATCAAGAAAAATCTAAATGGCTTGGAGGGCAGCAAATCTGGCTGAAAATAGTATGTCTGAGAGTTGAACTCCTGAATTGACCCTCAGTAGAGATGTTTTTTATTCATTTTGCCATTTATGTTTGGGGTGCATTGTTTATTGAAGATTGCATTTGGTTACTTTTGATAAAACTATTACTTGTAGCCAAAGGCATGGACTGTGAACAGTGATTTAATTGCTAGTGTGTGTGTACTTGTTTTTGTTACCTGTTTAGGACCGTTTCTGATATACACACCTACCTTGTCAAGACCAGTTGGCCAAATGGGGACCAAAGACCGGTCCTAATATGGTGGAACTCCATTTTTGGGTTGGAGGTTCGGTTTAGGACTAAGGTGTGAATTGAGTTTAGGTAAGTTTTATAGTCAGGTATGTATAAACCTGTGAGGTTAGCCTTAGGGTTGGTGGTCAGAGTTAGGCTGTAGAAATTACTGGAAATGAATGGAAGTCAATGAACGGTCCTAATAAGGATAGAAATACAAAACTGTGTGTGTGGAGGGTGGGTGTCCATTTATTGGCAAGATCTTGTAACCCGTTGGATATATTTCAATAAAATTCTGAGTCATCACAGACGGTCATCACAGCTAATCAACAGCAAAAACAAAAAAGGCTACAACTCGATCGTTTTTACACATGTTGAGCGGAAACTCGTGCTATTCTTTGGTGCAGTTCATTGTTTTGTCTCTGCAGGTTTTTTTCCCATGTTTTAATATGTATTTTCCTGTCGTCTGCGTTGGGTTTTGAATTAAAAATCACTGTACTATGAGGTCAGACAGCTGCCAATGACTTTAGCTTAAATCTAAACGAAGAGCAATGCAAATACGGACCTGTCCATTGGTAATTTCAGGGGAAAAAAGTAAAGCAGAAAAAGCGATAATGTTGGGTTCTCTGTAAAAGAAAGTTTGTAAACTATTGCATATTTTGAGATAAAACTGTTTTCAAACAAACTGGGCAATTAAAAATTAGCTAGAACTGAGTGTGTAGGCTTCAGTATATTTTACCAAAAGTCTTTGGAGTGCATTTTATACTGTCAGAGCAGGTCTCCTAGCATCTTTTTTCTATCCTCACCACTTCCTCTCATCTGCATTTTCATCTAATCTCAAAAATCTATCCATCCTCCGTTCTCTCCTTCGTTTTCCATTAGGTCCGCTGTTAAGCTTTTGAAGATTGCAACGAAAGATTTCTACCCCGTATCAAAGCCGTGTCGAAAAGACTTGGCAGCAGCTGCACCCTGCGCATTTTTTTCACCTCTACATGCACACATCTGCACACACACACACATGCAAACATACACACACGTTTGTTCTTCTGTCCTCATGGGGACTATGCATTGACTTCAATGGGTCCTCATCAGGCTCTGTATACTGGGAAAATGGTCAAAAATCATCCCCACCAGGTAGCAAAAACATGCGCACATACACACACACATCCACACAGCACTTAACATAACCACAAATGTTCACGCTCACCATCGCTCCTGGGTGTTTGACGCAGCTTTCCCTTCCTTTAGGCTACGGTTTTCCCTCAGTTTCTTTTTCCTCTTTTTGATTCATCTACTTTTTGACTTGAAGGTGCAGCACTGCTATGCATATTTAGAGTGTTAACACACGTATACCTAAAACACACAGAAATACACATTCTTTGATGCAGTTCTGACTTTACTTAGCAGTTTCTGCAGCAAGCAATTAGGCTGCATTCTGTGTACAGTAGAACTTCTCTGGCACAGCAACACAATTCCATTAAAACGGACTGGTCTCCCTCTTAGCAGTGCCCGGTGCTGCACCATGTTTGGGGCAGTGAGCTGTGTTAAAAGACAGGGAACGTAGCAAGAGATGCAGGCAGTAAGAGTGACATGAATTAAATATCCCTTCAATGAGCCTCTCTCTTGTTGTACTAGTCTCTCCATTATGATGGAAAGCCCCATGGAGCATAAAGTCAACCTTAATTGTTCTGAAGTAGCAGCCTAGATGGCCACTAGCACAAATGGAGTGATGAACAAGAAAAGGTGGATAAAAAGGGGGGAAGTGGTAGAATATCTTCATGTGACAACAAGAGAACAAGCTGTGAGTACTGTAGGGGGCTCTCAGGAAAATGGCATTATTCATGTTTTATTGGTACACCCAGATTTTCTGTCTGTCTTTCTCTCTTAGACACTGTTGGAGGTTCTTCCAATGTAATGTACCTCCAACACTTTGCTCTTAAAATATTTGCTTTGAAACAAAAAATCTGTCTTGCATCCATTACCGCAAAGGACAACTTAAGAGGTCTTGTTAACTTTAAAACAAAATTTGAGCATTTTCATGTCTGACATTGACTGAAAGGTACAAAGGTTATATCTTTACAACACAGCAAACTTTTTAGACTCTTTAGAAGCAACAACAGCAGTAAAATATATTGAGCACAAAAAGTAAATGTGTGTTTTTTATTTCTTTGTTGTAACAATGCTTCATGGCAGTAAATCTTATGATTGGCAGCGCTTGCGGGTAGTAGAAGCTCAAAAGTGTCAATAGTAACAGAAAAATAAATATTTGGGCAATGACAGAGATTTGACAAATTTATCTAGTGTGCAACCCACATACTCAGCTCTACTGCTCATCCCACAAATACATGCTCCCTACAAATGTGGAACCATTTACAAGGGAAAATACCAGACTTTTCATTGATATAAGCTTTATTGCTAAGAAGCATTGTTACACAAATTTCCTTACTTTTTGTGCTATGTTTTGTAAAATAACAGTGTTTGTTTTTTTTTTCATGACTCAAAATTGCATCCATCCATAAACATTTGTACAATCGTTTGCATTCAGGCCCAGGCCACCCTCGCAAAAGAGATCTGCAATTGCAATGGGATTTGCATGGATAAATAACATAAAAAAATAAATTATATTTACCTGCTTCTTCCTTTCAGCATTATGGGGGTCACTGTTCCCATATTCAGCAGTCACCGGGCGAGAGGCGAGTATACCATAGACTGGTTGCAAGTTATCCTGTTTTAGTTTGCAGACCAGATGAAACTGATCCAAGGGCCCTTTCTGGCTAGCTAACCACATTTTGATCATGTGCATTACCTATAGTAGTAGTCACCCTTACAGAGATTGGCATTGCCAATTTTTTATTTATTCAGAATAAAATAGGCCTGGATGTTTGTGTTGTACATAAAAATGTTAAACCCACATTTTACTTTATGCCAAAACATTGCATGATTTACAACAGGGTTTATTGTTGGGGTGTCAAACCGACCCCTCAGTGTCGTTTTCTTGTCCTTAAATGCTGCAGCAAATGACTGCTTTTCTTTTGGGCAGAACTATATTTAGTTTTCAGGTCACTTTGCAACTTGTCTCAGCACTCTTGCTTCTTTTAACTGTGGAGTCCTTAATATGAAGCCCTTAAAGTGTCGTGTCTCATCATGTAACTGACATAGTGTGGTGAGCTCTTCGCCTTTGTATCGCAGCGTTGTGGGATTAAGCTGACTTCCACGATAGTGGGAAAAGAATGGGGACGACGAAGGAGTGACTCAACAGCTTTCTCCTTGAGAGAGCAACGGAGAGGAGGAGTTGAAAACAAGCGCAAATGAAAGAGCAAGGAACAAAACCTGAAAAGGGCTGATGGTTTTTTTTTTTGTAAACCCTCTTTTTAATTAGGTTGATAGTATGGCTATTAACGATAAGGATTTTGCTGAGAAAAGTCAGTGTGCATCCTATTATGTCCTCCAATTGCAAACTGTTATTACTGTATGCAAACACTGTTACTATTAAAACTAAGACTGATTTAATTTGTAAGGTACAGAAAATGGCTCAGCTTTTTCTTGTCTGCATTTGTTTTCTTCCTAATAAATTGTCTAATCTATTGTGTTATTAGTGACTAAATGACTTTATTTTATTTAATTTTTGGTTTATCCCACAAGGCAACTTTTTTTTTCTTATATAAAGTGCTTTTTAGGTTTTCTTAACACAGCTGATAAATGTATCAATTGGCTTGTTGTTGCTGGCCAAACACGCTACAGTGGCTTTAAAGCTTTTTAGCTGAGTACATCTGCCTGCTGCAGCTGGAAAATTAGGTTTGTGAGAGTTGAGACCAAACTGACGCAATGGCAATTTGGCCCATGAATCTGAAAAGGGAGCTGAGGGGCACTAAAACGCTTCATTGAGCTAAAAGGAACTGCAGAGTCAGGAGATAATTTGCTTTAGGTTCTTCGTTTTGAATGACATTTCTCACTTTAGAGTCAGGAGCACAGTGAAAAAAAGACCATTTTGGGATGTACCCCATCCGGGTTTTGGATGGGCGGAGTGGTGGTGCAGAGCTTAGAGATGCTGAATCTGTGATCGGAAGGTTGCTAGTTCAACTCCGGAACCAACCAGCCCCACTTTAGGCCCTTCAGCAAGGCCCCCAACCCCTCAGTAATTGGCAGCCCACTGCTCCATGTGTTCACATGTGGATGGGTTAAATGCAGAGAATTAAATCCCTGTCAGGGGATCAATACAGTGTATAAAAAATGCCACAGTGCTTTCTCTTCCTTTCTTTTACATCAATTTCCATGATATTTTCCTTATTTGTTTTCTCTCTGTCATATACTTTCAGGTTCAGCCTATCCTTTCCAGCACTTTCTTTTTTTTTTAATTTTATTTCTGGTCTTGTATTTTTTATTTATTTATTTTTTTGGAGGAGAGACATGTGGGGAGGATTTAAAAATAACCACGAGAAGAGAAGAGAATAGGTAGGGCTGGGATATGAACGGAAGGGGATGGGGGATGGGAGGGAGGGAGAGGAAAGGAGGGACAGTTTTCAGGGTCAACATTGACAAATGGGTCTGTGGAGTTAGCTGGAGCTCAGGGGAGCACCGACAGTTAGGTCAGTGTTCCCTAAGGGGAGCAGGGAAATGGGGTTTTTACCTGCTGAAACACTACAGAGAGAATACAAGGAAGCAGAATAAAAAGAAAGATACAAAAAGAAAAAGGCATTTTTTTCAGCCCGAATGGGGAATTAGCCTCACTGTCATACTATTTAAAGATAGATGGTAGGAGTTGGACTTGTGTTTTGTGAAAAGCCAAATAGGCTAGCAGCAGTATATGCTTCAATACAGGGTTTTTGAAGAACAATGTCAAAACGACCTTTTTTAAAAAAAAAGACTTCTGCATGACCATTGTGCAGTAGTGTTTTTCAGCAACAAATGAAAATCACACCTCAACAGAAATATCGATATATTTTTCCAACAGATAATATATATTGTCAGTGGCTAATTTAGTTTTGAAATATGGTTTTATCATTTTAAAATGTAATTTATTGTATATTTGAGAGAATTTAGATCTTTTAAAGTGGTGTTTTCAAAAAAAATGTAGTATCTCACTAGTTGCTGATCGCTCACTGAACAATTTAAGTTTGGATAGTTTTTTATGTCCTACTGCAGTGACAAGCTAATGGCTAGTCCAAGCAAAGTCAATAGAAAATGCACTCCTACTTAAAACGTCAAAAATTTCGCAATAACAGTGTTTTATACAGTTTTTAACGCTGTTTTTTATTTTGTTGTTTTATTATTATTTATTTATTCATAGACAGTACAGCAAAACATTATCACCCATAAGCAACAGATGCAGCATACACAAGGCTTATAGCTAAAAGCTAAAAAAAACTGTCATCAATTACACATAACATGGTTAGTTTGGAAAAAAAATGAATATTTCTGTAAGATTATACTTAGTTTTCACCAAACGCTAACTGCTGCAAACACTGTTTGTGGGGAAAGCAGTATATTTTCCACAACCTTTTTACTTGGTAAATTGTTTAAATTTACTTTTTGTTTTAAATGATTTGTTTCTTTGAAAATGCTTTTACATAATGTGACTTTTTAAATGAACAAAAGAAGAAGGTTCTGAATTGAGGGTTTGAAGATTACAGGCCCTTATCTGTAATGTATTCAAACATCTGTTTTGTAACTGTTGTGAATATGGACATGATTTGACAGATCCATGAGTTTCATCAGCTGAGACGTTCCCTTTATCACACCAATTATATAAACCATCTTTTTCCAAGTAAAATAACTTTTTGTCCCTAAAGTTAACCTTTTCTTCACAATTCAGGTAAAATCACAGCTACGTGATATTTGAGGTAAGCGTTGAGGTAAGCAGTCCTTGAAAGAGGCGATCCTTTCTTCTCGTCTCTGCAATGAGCCCACGCTCTGCCTGGCCGACCCTGACTTTTTGCCCGTGAAACACTGAGGCTTCTGTCAGAACAGAAAGAGACTCAGGTTTGCTATTAAATGCTTTGAATTAATTGAAATCACTGACTTTTCAATTGCTTTTTTCATGGGGTTGGGGAGTCACGATGAGGCGAGTTTTTTATGCGTGTCGCTTTTGTGCATCGACTCAGGCGTGTGGGTGCAATGTGATGAAGTGTTTTTTGTAAGGAAACATTTGTATGTGTGCGTGTCTGAGATGTTAGTTCATCATTGACAAGGAAGAGAGAGAGAACACTGTTGGTGTACTTTTACTGAGAAATATGCCGTGATAAAAAAAAGTGTTATACACAAACAAAATGGTGGAAATAGAAAACTGTTTTTACTGAATTGAAAAAGCCTCACACTTCCCACCCAAGCGTTCAGAACACACTTTTAAAACATTTTTTGCATCCTTTTATCACCTTAAAACCAGAAGCCGCATGGCCTTGAGAGGAAAAAAAAAGCAAGCACACACAGTACTCTTTTATATTTAAAAAACTGTTCATGTACCACAACATAATACAAATCATCTCCAAACCTGGTGTTAAAATGGAGAGAATATGACAAACAAATTGCAGCAGCATTTAAAAAACTTGATTTCTTGATTATAAGTTAGTAGATGAACAACGATGGAAATAGTTCACACATTGTTAAAGAGAGTTCAGTTTTATATCTGACACATTAAAAACAACTCCAGTACCAAATATTTTGGTTCTTGGAAACCTAAATCATAAGACTTTTCACTGCAGTCAGTAAGACAGTTAGTTTGATAGTAACAGGTGAAGGTAGGTGTGACAAGACAAGAGCAGAAATTGACTGAGGAAATAAACTGGGAAACTGAACTGGTGGTACAGAAAGAACAGAACTAAATACAAAGATCACAAAAAAAATAAAAATTTAAAATAAATAAATTTAACAATAGAAACTACAGAACCTATCCAGTGACACTGGATAAAAAAATAATACCTTGTGACCACAAGATCATTTTTGCAGTTGTTTTCATACAGAAACTGTTGATTGTTAACATGGACCAGTTTAAATTGTTTTTTTTTATTATAATATAGGAATGAATGACATACTTCAGTCACTTGTGGTTTGGCATGGAGTAATTCTTAGCATTTCCTGTTGCAGCTATAATGACAGAAGCTGTATTTGTTCAACAACCTTTATTTTTTTAAACTCCTCTCTCACCCCCTGTCTTTGTCATGGAAGAAGTCAGTTATGCTACGTTCAGAAACCAAAAAAAAAAATCTGTTTCCGACATACATTTATGGTGTTCAATGTCATCTCGTAAATACTAGTACTATGAAAAATGATCTGTTTATACTGAACCAATTAAACATACACCCAAGTAAATGAATCAATGATAAGAGTGGTGTACCTTTGAACAGTTAAATACAAAATAGTGAACTCATTTATAATCTGACACCACCATTATCTGCATCTCTCAAAAAGAGACATGATTGCTCAAAATTATTTTGTGGCCATAATTTATTATTATTATTATTATTTTTTTTATCAACTGTCAATGGATGGGCTCCATAAAAGACTACAGGAAAATAACAAAAAATAAAAACAAACAAAAAAACAACAACTGCCAAAACATTTTTTTAAAGATGCCGACACCTGCTGGTAAGCAGTTAATCCTAATAATTGTTTTAATTCCTACACAAGTTTGGTTATTCTTCGTGTTTCCCATGGTCTGGTGCAGCTGTGTTTATGGGGACTTTGCATTGACTTTCATTAATTTCTACAGCCTAACCCCACCTAACCCTAAAACTAACCTCACAGGTACATAGCTCACCCTAAAACTAACCAAATTTCAATTGACACTTTGGCCATAAACCAAACCCCTGACCCACCAACGGTATTTCCCCTCATGGGGACTACCGTAGGTTCAGGTCTCCATAAGTACCTGTTGGTCCCCACAAGTAGGTGTGTATGCCAAAATTTGTCCGCACATGATGGGGAATACCAGCTTCCACACACTGCTTCTGGCTAAAGCTTTGTAAAAATAAAACATATCCTGTGCTGTTCATCCGAGGGTGTGTTTAATTTGTGTTGCATGGTTTAATAACAATCGATACCTAAAAGTACAGACTTTTTTATCATCATAACTGTGTGTGAGAGAATGTGCTTTTTGCAGGCCACACACTCCGGTTTGATCGCAGACCACAACACACACATACTCGTACATGTTTAAGCACACTAAGCTACTGCTAAAGATTAAAAGCTCCCTCATTTAACTGTGGCCTCCCTGCAGTACACTGGCGATAATTTATTGCTGTTTCCAAACACATTCACGCACATAAATGATGGCTTTGCAGTGCTGTCACTGCAGAGCAAAGCCATTTAGCATTCTACTCAGTGCATCTGTGTTTCGCAAATATGCATGTCTCCAAGATTTTCTTCCAATAGTCAATGTGTGTCTAACAGGTAAAGACAAGAAATAGTTATTTAGGAAGGTGAAAGAACATAAAGTTTAGGATGGAATTTGAGCATTGAGATAATGTTCCACTCCAGGAAACAACAAAAAATGGTTACATTTCAAGTGTAAAAACACCAAAAAAATATATTTTGTTTTGTTTTTCTATCACAGAAACTGATGTTGTTGGACCAAAACCTGGGGAGGGGTTTAATATGCTTGTGATGTTTGGACTTGTGTCAGTTATAATGAGGTTTGACTGGAGCCCACCTCTCATGAAGCATCTGGGAGATATAGAATTGCATTAGCTTACAGAAAAAACACACACACACACACAATACACTACGGAGTTGAGAAACAACAGCAAAGCAGATGGCAAAGGTGCCACTCTTGCAAAATTTATTTCACTCTGTCATTTTACTTATACAGCAGACCCACTTCATCATAAACACTCAGAGCTCCAATCCTTCAACACAACACAAATCAAATTCTGCCCAATATTTCATCTACCCCATTTCATCGCCACATTCTCTACTTCGTGAGGAGCCGTCAAAGCGGTACGCTACTGATGCTTGTGGTCTGAGTCTCATAAGGTTTTCAAAAGCGGGATCAAGTCAGAATGGGTTGGAGGTTTAAGCACTGAGGAACACACCTATAAAATGGTGGCACCAAAGAAAAAGATTGAGTCAAACCACAAGAAAAAAAAAAACAAAACAAAATGCTGCTTTGAGAAAATACTACGCAAGAGCTGTGGCTATAATTTATCACTTAGGAACCAAAAGAACTAAAAAAAAAAAAAGCTGAAGCAAAATCCTGGTGAGAAATCAGTAAAAGGTTTATTTTATCCTATCGTCTTTTTAAATGGTTCTAATTAGCACATTATCAGCACTTATGGGCTGTAGTAAAAACTGTAGCCCCCCTGAGAGGACCCCTGTGGTGCAGCTGAGCCATGAATTTGAGCATGTGCACACAAACGGTTTGCCGGACTCAGCAGGAACAGCTATGTATGTGTCTTAAGAGAAATCTAGGAGTCCAAGTACTGGGAGGGTGATTACTTAATGGAAGACCGGTGAGTTGATTACAGATCACCAGCAAGGTGTGAGAGGAGCTGTACAAAAAGGCCTCCACATACTCCATCTGAAGCCGAACAGTCGACGTGCTGTCACATGGTTGTTCGACGTTCGTTTTCACATTTTTTTCTCTCTATAAATGTCTGTTTCAAGGTACAACAGCCTGCTTCTTGAAGCAAAAGTTTTTTTCTTTTTCTTTTCTTTTCTTTCTTTTTTTTGGAAGCGAGTGTTTGAAGCAAATCATGGTACAAAATATTGTGTTCATGAGCCATGACCCACTTATTTTTGTGTGTGTATATATATTTTTTTTAATCAAACATTGGTTAGATGTTTCCCCTCTCCCACAACCTTATTAACACACACCTGCTTTAAAAGACCCTGTACATCTATATATGGACGTTAAAAGTGCTGAAATATTTTACTGGAGACTGTGGGAGATTTAGCCAAAAACAGGCAATTATGAATCTTCACATTCCTTCTGTCTTATCTTTTAAGCTGGATATTATTTTAAATAAAACAAACAAAAAACACAGTATATTTATGATTGGATGAGAACTTTGCTATGCCCTTGCTGTGTGATATCTTTTGATGGATTTTTGCCGACATTTTTTTCTGTGCTTTTCTGTGTATTTGAAAGACAACTGCACGCTTGTATAGAAAGTATTAATGGGTGTGTTGAAGGAGGTATAGTGTTTTCAAGGTCTTGTCTTAGCTTGTTGTCACACATGCTTTCAAATGTGGGAGTGTGCGCATGTGTGTGGGTGTGTGTGTGTGTGTGTATGTGTAGGGGGGCAGAGCTGCCAGACACGTAGCTTATCATCTGTCTGCTGTTCCTTAGGGGTCATCAGCAGGTGGTTTCTATGCAGTCCTCCCTCTGGACACTGCTGTCCTTGTGTCGGCCTCTCAGTATCCATACTTCTCTTTTCTTAACCCTCAGTAACATGATTGTGCTTTGGTGTGATTGTGTGTGTGTGTGTGTATATATCCCCTCTCCAGAATTTCAATTGTGATGCTGCTCAGCAGTTGACAGTCTGTAAGTGCTGCCTGAACTTTTAGCTTTGATGTGACAATTCAGACACTTGCCTTCTGTTATTCGCACTACAGCTGATTTAAGTCATGTTTGACAGCTGAGAACAATTAGAAAAACTGAACAAATTGAGTTTTCTCACTGTTTAAGGAAGAAAAGTATGAATTTACTCATGTTTTTGTGGTATATGTGATATTTTATACACATATTCACACCCAATGGGCATTTTTAGGTTAAAACATGTCTAAACTTGTTTTCTAAAGCAAGATGAAACTGCACTTAATTTGGTTAAAAAGTGAACATTTTAACAATGTCTACAGGGGCCAGCATGAGAACAGTTTCTCTTTTTTGAGTACTCAAACATTATTTTTAAAGGAGACACATGCTTTTAAATCCTTTTTCACATTTAAATCATTCAGTTGGGGTCTGTATAAAGTGTAGGGGTGTCCCGATACGACTTTTTCACTTCCGATACGATACCAATATTGCAGCTTTGAGATTTGGCCGATACCGATATTGACTCAATACCATATCAGTATGAATCACACTTTTGTCTATTTTGTAGTGTGGAAAAAATTTTTAATTAAGTCAAACAGTGAACAAGAGTAGGTCTGACAAAAACTGATCCATTTATTTTTAACCAATGGCTCACATAAATTTTAAACTGAAGAACAATCTGCAATTCAATAAAATAAATAAAATATAAATTAGAAGGTAATGAAAAAAACAAACTGTACTTTTAAAGTGTAAAATAAGTCAAAGTCACTAGTTATTTTT
>JARVJO010000096.1:7875680-7888565 GCA_031762555.1 Cynodonichthys magdalenae | reverse complement strand
TTCGCATCAAGCCCAGTTGATGGAAACACGTCTGAGTCGCATTTATTATTTATTTCCTTTTTGCGAAATTTTAAAAATTCCCTCAAAATTCGAATTAAAATTGGATGGAAACGGCTAATAATGACGCTTGGTCAGGTACCATCTGCGTCCAGTTTAGACGCGTCAGGTAACCCTCACATCAGCTATTGACGCCCACAGCTTTTCCAAGTTAGCTCCACATAGGAGTCTTTGGGTTGGGGTTCGTTGTTAGTCTTAGGGATCAGGATTAATGGTTAATTTTAGGTACTGGGGTCAGGGATAAAATGTATAGGGCTAAAAGAAGTTCAATTTAGGGTCTCGGATGGTTAGTTGTCCTGCATTTCTTACTCTTTTCAAAAATATATAAACGCGCTCCTCCTCCTCCATCTCATCTCAACAAGCGGAAGAAAAAAATAAATATTTAAATTGTTGGAAAAGTCAATTCAAAGAATTGGCATATTGTGGTATATTCCAAGGACTGCAGTGAATAAAGCAGTTTTATTTTAGAGCAGCAGTTCAGATTTTTTAAAGTGAGGTTCTGGGGAAAGTGAAAAGAAAAATGGGTGCTCTCCAAAGAAAAGCATCCTACAAAGCAGTGACTTCATGGGGTAAAATGCGTGTCCTCTATCTGTTTGAAATCCATGATGTAATGAAACAAAATTAAAAGGAAAAAAATGCCAAAGGGGGTGAATACTTTTGAACGACCTATAAAAGTTCTGCAGTCGCATTTGTGTTTATGTGTGAATAAGAAAAGTAATTTTCCTATTACCACATTTATGTTCCACGCTATTTCTTTTTTTTTTTACATTAAATTTATTAGACTAAATTAGGATCACAGGGGCATGTTTTGTAGTCAATTTGTGAGCCTGCCGAGTTGGTAATTTCCTTCAAAGAGCGACAAAAATGAGGGCGACTAAAATGTCCCCGATGTTATTGTATTTTATGTCCCGCAGCTCTGGACAGAAACACATGCAGAGTGTTGCATAATAATGAAAATGTACTTTCTAAAGGGTGAGTTCTTTCTTCTGGTCATCTGTTTAAGGGTATCATCCCTCTCTGTATGCATGTGTGTGTGTGTATGTGTGTGTTTGGGTTGGGGGGGTGGGGGGTCGGCTAGCTCCACTTCTTGCTAAAAGGTCACTTTCAAATGAAATGAAGTAGCGGAGGCTGCAGTGAGGGTGGGCGGCAAGGGAAAAAACGAAGGGAGAGGTGATGAAGGGGAAATTAGAGGAGTGAAATAAAGAAATGAGAGAAGAGACAGTTGCCCATAGCTTTTTTTTTTTTTTTTTACCAGTGTAAATGAAATGTAATAAAAACAGCAACAAATGTAAGATAAATTTGTTCTGCTGGGCAGTTATGTTTTTGCTTCTATATGTATGTGCATATCTGATTGTATGGAAGGAAGGTATCCCACTGGACAGATTTTACTAAATTCTCAGAAAGTAGTTATTGGCTAGACAGCTACAGCTGATTCACTTTTATGCCGTGTCTCACCTAGACCGTGACTAAAGGAGGCCACACCCTTCACAGTCCTAGTAGGTTGCATAAATGGTCTCTGAAATGAGACGGTCTAGTTTTTGCATGACATGTTTGCGTGACCACGCTCTGCCCTGTTACCATACTGATCAATTTTATATTACAAGCCTTAAGACTTAAAATGCGACGGGACGTGTATTCACTCATCTTTTCACACTTTTCACCATTGAAAATGCTAGAAGTAAATAAAAAAAATACATCAATGATTTGGGTTTAGCTCCAATATCAGTACTTGCAATGGCATTTTATTTAACATCTCATTGCAGCATAAATGTCATCATTGAAGTTGCTAAACATACATAAAAAAAATTATTTGGTGCGTGATGAACTGACTTGGTAAAAAAAAAAAAAAGAAAAACTCATCCGTCTTTGTTTTCCTGTTTAGTTCCTGTTTAGTTTTAGCTGTGCAATGAATCCTGGGATATCCTTGGCTGTGAAGCAGATGCAGCCTTCATTGTTGAGGTTTTGTGGGCTGCGTTTGTCGGCCGCATGAGAAGGAGCCCACGAACTAGGACAACCTTCAGTGTGAGGCAGTGATGTGAATAGCCGAAAAATGCAGACTTCAAAGGTTGCGTCACTTAAACTAAGACAGCTTGGCTTGGAAGTACGAAAAGAGACTTTGGGGAAAATAAGTTGGGAACTACTGCCTAAAGCTTACTATGACAGCTAACAGAGAGTCCAGAATGAACTTTTGTTGTCAAGTTTGTTGGTCTGTTAGCAAAATATCTCATAAATGCATCAACAGATTTGATTTAAACTCTGAGAACACAATCACATACATGTCTACAAATGACTAACTTTTGGAGTCGATCCATTTTAACATGACCGCCGTGGTAATTCAAGCAAAGGCAACACAAACTATCCCAGTCAGTTTTACAGACATAGAGCTACAATTTAACATGGCTGAGAGTCTTCCTCCACACATACTCTGATTGTCATAAATGAACAACTCATACAAGCTCTTAGATCTTAAATCTTGCAACTTTATCTTAAACATTTGATCTCAATGACTATTTTGCCTTTTTTCTAAACATAATCAAAACTCAGACAAACTCTGCCATTAAAGACAGTGGTCCATTGCTAGGTCTTTAATTATGTAATAAATTGACCCATCCAATAATCCTGTATGACATTATGATTGCAATTAGAACTTTTTTTAATTAACTTGTAGATAATTTGTCTTGAAAATTGAACTACAAGTGAAAGAGAGTCAGTGAGAACAAAGATGCAGGTGGCAGAAAGAAAGAAGCAGCAACCTTATTAATTAAGTATTCTGCTAATAAAACACAAATTACATGACATTGTAACCCATCCTTCAGCTCTTGGCAGTGCTGCTCAAACCATAATCTATGTTGTTCCCATTTGTTGGGTGTCTGTTGGGTGTGTGTGCTTGTGTGAGACTGACCCTCTGAGGTCACAAACCCTTCAGTAATGGCTCCATTAGAAAGAGAAAGCGTTGCCCTCCTGGCTCAAACATCACCGTTTTCTCCATTTCATTCTCCTCTTACTTTCTTCCTCCCTCTTGTCCCTTCTCCCTCCCCACCCTTAATCTCCCACATCCACCCCCACCCCCCACCCCTTTCTGTCACCACGGCTCTCCGTTTTTGCTCCCCGTGTGACGCGCAGGCATGTATGACATAGAGAGACGGCAACACGACAAGATGCGTCCTGTCAGCTGGCTCATCAATCTATCATGTGCAATTTCATCAGGCTGACCTGAGAGTTCATGTGTGTGCGTGTGTATATGTGTGCGTGTGTATATGTGTGTGTGTGTATATGTGTGCATGGGTATATGTGTGTGTGTGTGCATAAACAGGAATGACCTCGGCGGCCTTGTGTTGGAGACTGTTATTAACCCTCTTACCCTCTTCTTGTTATCTCTCCCACCACACATGTCTTGTGTGTACGTGGATTTTATCCAGGATGTTTATGTGGAATAATTTGCAGCTGCCATTCATCTTAATAACTCACCGTTCTGCTGGAGGATCCCAACCTGTTTAAAGGTGTGATTAGTGCGGTCAATTTCAAGTGGTGTCTCTTTGCAGCTCTTTCCCTGAAATAGAAAAATTCATTAATTAATTAATTCCCTCTGAAATGCCAATTTTTAAATTGTTCTTGTTTTATTGTGTCAGGATTAAAACAGATCAGTATGAGAACTTCTTAAGTTCAACCTGGAGAGACTCATTAAAACAGACTGAATTTAGAAAGTTTATTGGCATGACTGACTTGCAGGTTTATTGACATGAATGACATTAGAGTTTGGCGGTTGGGCAGAGGATGTGAGCGCTGTGAGATGATGTAAGCTCAGATGAGCTGCCTAAGATGAGGGGTAGGATTTTTTTGTCCCCCCCCCCGGGGCCCGACACTTGTGGTGGAGGTTGTAGGAGAGGGAAGCCCTTGGAAGCCAGAAGATGAAGGGTGGAGGAGGGGAGGTGGAAGGTTGACACTCGGTTGTCAAGCAGACGGGGCGATTGGAGAGGACGCTTTTATCCACTGACTGTCAGATGCTGATTGGATGTAGCTGCGCTTGTGACGCAGTGGCTGGAGGGAGCAGGTGAGGTAGATTAGTCTTCCAGAGTTGAACTTTCCTCTAGACTCCATTACGTCTGAATTTATTCAAATGCTGGACGTCCTTCGGACTTTTTCTGTTACTTTTTTTAACCGAGAATTTCCTTAAGCTGCAGTTGTTGGAAACTAGTTGGTGTATCAAAACTACAAGAAAGTATGCTAAATTTTTGCTGAACTTTTGTGAATTTTGAGCACTATTGCATGCATGTAAGACAGCAGACAATGTGTATTGCTTCTAAGGATGCCAGACTTGAATTTTTTTCAGTTTATATATATATGTGAGGGTGTGTGTGTGTGTAGTGCAAAGTTGCATTTCACATTTTGTGGACTCAGTCCTATGCAGATTTTTTCATAGAACCTAACCTAGTAGTTTGCTGTAATCTCTGTATATAGAGGAATATAGAGGAAATTGAAAATACAATATATTATGGAACGTCATTTTTTTTCTCTCTTCTGCTTTTTTATAAGTTTCCAAGCTAAAATATTAAGCGTTGTATAAATTTACCATTTTTGTACCATAAACATTGCTATAAATTCTGTTCGATGATGCATGCCCTCTGCACACACTCTGCCCGGAGCGCAGAATTTACACCTTCTAACAGTTTACTTTACAGTACGTATGGTGTATCGCTACTAACGGTTTAGCTCTTTTATGGCTTTGTTTGGTTCTCACTGCAGATGCCCTAACCTTTTTTGGACTGCATCCAATATTCATGTTTTTTTTTCCCGATTTGCGGGTACTCTAAAAACACAACCTCTCACAGGATAGACTTAGAAGAAAAGGTAAGAATATTTGTAGATTATTTCTTGGTTGTACCAATTCTTCTTGGCAATAAATCTTTCATCGAGGACCTGATTGGCAGCACCTGGGGGTACCAGAAGCTTAAAACAAGTATCAATAGCAACAGCAAAATAAACTGGTTGACAGAGAAGATTTGGCAGATTTTTTATGTGAGCAACCCGCATACTCAGCTCTACTGCTTATCTCACAAATGCATGTTCCTGACAAATGTGGCACCATTTAAAAAGGAAATTAACAGGCTTTCCAACGGTATAAGATTTTTCGCCATGAAGCATTGTTACTTTAAAAAATAATCTACCAAACACAAATTTCCTATTTTTTGTGCTAAGTGTATATACTATATACTGTACTTTTTGAGAACTTAACGTTGCAATGATGTTTAGGAAGGCACTTTCCAAAATAAATACATTTTTTCAATTTCATAATACAGTATATATATATTAAAGAGGCATAAAACTATTTGCCAAAGTATCTAAGGATTTAATATGACCTTTATTTAAAAGTTTTCTAAATCATTAACTGAACTGTGGCCCATTTTAGTTGATTTCACCCTAATTACTTATCTTGCTTAGTGCACAATGAAGAAGATGACCACACATTTTTTTAAACATTTGTCTGCGTGCCTGGTGGAAAGTGGAGTTAGTCACAGAAACTGAGTAAGACTCTGCAGTGCTTGCCTGTGTTTGGAAGTGTGCGTCAGCCTCCACACAACCCCACCCCTGCCTGCACGCCAGCTTAGACTATTTTGCTGACTCGTCTTTGCAAATACAATTACTTTAAGGGAGCAGAGAGTGTATGAGTGTGTGTTTGTGTGTGTGCGTGTGTGAATGGGCAAATGAAAGAAGAAACCTACTTATGAATAGTTGGATTTCCTAATCTCCCTCACTCTTCTTCTCTGCGAGACTGTGGGAAGATTTAGGTTTCTCCCCTTCTCTGACTAAGCCCAAACGTGACGTCACGCAGCGTTTCCCCTGGTTACTGTGGCATGTTTTTTCAGTCCGCTAGAGAGAGGAACAGAGATGAATCTAGTTGGAAAAGTTTATATGAAAAAGAAGAGTTAGCAAAAACAGGGTGCTAGAACAATATGAGATATGAAAATAAAAATCACACACAGACAGATAATGTTCAGTTTTTTGCCTGAGGAAGAGAGCCCAGTGCATTGCAAGTAGTTACGTTTGTCAGCAGAATGTAGCGATTTTCAAAATTATTTATATGGGGGGAAAAAAGAGTACACTGTGGCCTGAATAAGGAATTGGTGCTGCAGCAGAAAACAGAACTACATTCCCATTGGCTGGTGTGTTATTGATGAAATCGGCTCCAAAAGAAAGAAATGGAACTTGTATCACAGACGTTAGCCATTAATGATTCACTTTGGATATCTGACACTTTAATTTTGCTCATTATAAAGTCACATTTAAATTTGTATCAACTACTATCAGAAAAGCAAACTAATTCATTTATACTTAGGTTTTGTCCTACAAAATAACAATGGTATAGATGGTTACAACATTTTTTAAATCCATTTATGACAAATTTTTTTCTTTCCTGCAACATTTATGCCAAAGATGATTCTTTTAGAAATCATTTAAACAAGACAATATAATGTATAA
The DNA here is from genome assembly GCA_031762555.1 of Cynodonichthys magdalenae. Lineage (NCBI taxonomy): Eukaryota > Metazoa > Chordata > Actinopteri > Cyprinodontiformes > Rivulidae > Cynodonichthys > Cynodonichthys magdalenae. The sequence continues at coordinate 7,882,031 of JARVJO010000096.1, read as the reverse complement.
CAGATGTTTGCTAGTTGTTGATGCCGAGAGCCTGCAGGAGTCACGGGGCGGGCCGGAGGGTGGGGAGGTGTGCTCTATGATGAGAAAGCTTGGTTCTTAGACCCAGACCAGGGGAGGAGATATTACCAAAAGGTGGTCATTTTTGCTCTCCTGCCTGACTGCCTCAGGACAGCACAGGATTTTTCAAACATGCCTGAGTCAAAGCAGGACTCTGGACATGTTTTTGATGAGAGGATAACATTATAACATGATATAAAACTCAAAAATGTTGATTTTACATGATTTTGCTCTTTTAAAGAGACAAATAACAATTTTAAGGTGTTCACATAGGCTATGATGCAAAATCAAATTTTATTTTGGATATATACAGCATTTTCATAATTGAAGGTAGTTATACTTCTTTAAGGGTGGCAATTAGGGGTGTCCCAATGCCAGTTTTTCTCAAACCGAGTACTTCAGTTTGGGTATTCACAGATACAGAGTATTGATACAGAGTACTTGAGTTAGAACTTAAACATTACACAATGATTATAAAACACGTTTATTTTATTTAGAAATTGGTACTAAATCAGATACATATTTGACACCCGTCAATGAGACCTCAGTATGAACACTGTTGCATTTCACCCGACTTTTACTTCTGTGAGGCGGGGGGGGGGGGCATACAGATCAATGCAAGTAATAATAATGATACCAACCTTGAGTCATTCAGTAATTTTTATATACACTCCTGTTTATATGCACACACAAAACAGAAAGGCAAGATCTTATAAGAAGCTTTCATATCAAAGGTGTCAAACACTAACAATGTGTGCTGAATCTTGTTTTTTGTAATGTCCAGGAAATTTAAACATGATAAAGTAATAATTTAAAATGGGCAATGATTATGCATTATGATTATGGTGGCTAATTTTGAATTATGCAGCAAATGAAATCTACTGCAGTGCTGTTTTTTAGTCTTGAAAGACTGTTTTGAGAGAGGATAGTTTATCTGTATTATACGATTTTTTAAAAATAATAATCAGCACTTTCTGTGATGTATCTATCAAATCAGCCAACCTAGCAGGTCACCGGCTGCCTGCAGACTCACCTCAGGACATACACACTTACATACTCTACATATACAGGTACTGTACATTTATTTGAGTCATCACAATGACACACTGAATAAAATCTCTTGGAGCTGCACAGGCACATGGATGTTGGTTGGGTTACATCATCGAGCTTCAGCAAACTCACAGCATCGCAAAAAGTGTTTAATGGCGTCAAATTCAATCTAGAGGAAAAGGAGGGTGTGTTTGTCTTTATTGTGAGTCCTATATTGTTGTTGTTCTTCATATGATGCAGCTACATTGACTCAGTGTTTATTGGTTTGTGTTTCACAATCAGCGTAGCGAATCACAGGGTTCGGTTTCCCAAGGCACACACACACACACACCCACACACGCAAACTGAAACACAGTGTAATTCTTCATGTGTATTCATGCAGTAGTTCAATCCATGTAAACAGCATGAAACCAAAGCAGCAGATAGTCGTGCGTGAGATAAAAGACGAGGAAAGGTTCAGGAGAGTCAGAAGGATCCAATAAGAGACAAGACAGATAATGAGACCTTATAGAGCACAAGAAGACAATGATAGATTGTGCAATTACATCACTTTTTTAAACTCTTTTTTTGTATTTGTCTTTTTTTCTCTTGAAATTAGACAGTAATTGTAAAATGCAGACAGGTTATGGAGATAATTTGGCAGTGGTTTAAAGCCCATTAGGCTTTTAGGCTCATTGTGCTCAGACAAAAAGAAATGATGACTAATCTTTGTTGTGTAAAATCTGTTACGGGAGGATGCAAAGCTGTCTATCTTGAGTTTTGGACACTGTCTTTTTTTTTTTTTGAGCTGGGGGCAACAAACCAACTGCTCTGTGACAAAGCCCCAGGGGAATGGAGGTGACAGATGACATTTTCCAACGTGTTATCTTCCAAAGCTTCCCTTTCACATTCAGCACAGAGGTCACAGCTCTAACATCTGCCAGACAGTTCTGCAAGAGTTCACATTTTTAGACCTGCCTGCCAGGTCTGCAGCACACCGCACCTCCTTTTGCCTTAAAAAAAATCATCAACCTCACTAATGATTAACTTATGGGCGGAGCAATCTTTAGACGAATGCATATTACCCGCTTCCATTTATTGAATTATTGCTGAGACAGTAAGACATTTTGATCAAACCTTGATGTGATGTTGGCAGAAGTGTCAAATAATTAAGTATAAATAGTTACTTTATTTAAGTAGAAATTATAGTTACTTATCCTTTACTGGCGTAAATAATTTTTAGCTGAATTTTTTATTCTACCCCTTACATTTGGATGCAATATTCATACTTTCCTTTCTTTCTCATTTTCTGTTTCATTTCTCGTTATTTGTTAGCACTATTTGTTGGGGTTGCCATATGTCACACTATGATGTTTTACACAACTTATGTCAACTTATGAAAAGTTTGGAGACAGTTGAAGATGGGATTTAAAAAATCAACTGGAAGCTTATTTTAGGCATACAGATACTGTAATGCTAATAAACTGATCAAATACATTTATTAGTTATTTAATGGGAAAACTCTGAACTGTAATTTCCCCTTGGGATCAATAAAGTATAATTCAATTTCAATTAAAAAAAACATTTCACAAGTTGTGTAGTGTGAAAGGGCCTTTAGCTACCGCTATACCTGATTTTAGCTCAATATCTGTAGAAATGACTGAGATGCATCCGTTTTTATGTCTAAGTGTAATTAGTTTGAGTCATGTGGTCCCCGAAAGCTAATCAGTGTATATGTACATGTAGATTCATTAATTATTTTATAAGTTTGAATAAAACTATGTAGTGATTTCCAGTATGAGCTATTTGTTAACTGACAAACACACACATACATACATACAAAATAGCATTCCCATGATGTGCCTCCTTAAAGGTAAGTATTTAATTTAGCTTTTGAACTCATCTCCTTTTTAAGATTCTATAAAATTAAATCACATATCATCCTGCAGAACTCTCCATGGTCCATCCTGCAGGATCTGCTCACCAGCAGCTTTTGTAGCAACGTTCAGAAACCCTCTTTGTCCCCTAATTGTTCTCTGGAGTATAGAGTCACTGCCTCTGTGTCTGCCGATGACACCTTGATGGCTTTCATTTTTTAATTAATGTGATTAAACCTCGCTGAGTGCATTCTAAAGTCCTGCGTTTCTGTATTTAATAACTTCCAAGCTTCGCCACGTGTCGTGAATCTGTGTAGCCAATGTTTTATAATACAGCACCTAGATGTGGAGCCATTTGTGTAATGTCTTTTTTGACTCTTGACGGAGCCTTTTAAGGATGGAACAAATTAGAAATAGAAGTCTGCCTCAAAAAACAGGGCTGTGGAATTTGATCGATGGTTGCATTTAGCAGAGAGGGAGGATGTGCAAACTGCTGCTAAGTTGCATTATGGGAAAAAAATGTGGGATGCATCATTTTTGGGGATTGCTTCTTGCATGGAAAAAAAAGTAGAGGAGCATATTGCCTTCTTAGCTGTATTTGGAAACTGTCAGCTTTCTTTTTTTACCATATATATTTGCCCTGTTTGAGTCACTCTAAATCTGCCTTAATTTGTCTCGTTTTGTAGACGGGAAATTAACATTTTAATAACTTTTAGCAAATCATTGTCAAGGTTTTGAGTTGGTGTCTGCTTCATGTTGTGTTAAAGGTTAATTACACAAAAAACAGATTCTTCCACAGCTCTCAAACGTGTATCAAATCTTTCTAATCTTTCAACTAAAGGTGTAAAATTTTGAGAATTAAAGACCAAGCATCACTTGAAGGAACGCAACAAGATCAGTATGTTCTCAGGTATTGTCACACTGTAGCTTAATAGCTGTAAGAATAACGGAATTATTGTCATGTTTGCTTTTTCAAAGTCAATTAGCTGTAACAGCAATCATGAATCAGGCAAATTTTAAATGTTAATCAGTTGTAGATTTGCATCTGATGATTACTTTTTGTAAGTTCCAGTAAAATCCATGCAGTGATGCATGAGCTATTTGTCTAACAGACATGTGGCTAACAGATAGACAAGGTTGACTTTGACAGTTAATGCCAAAGTTTTAAGTAAAAACCTCATGTGTAGTACTCAAACTACACATTTGTGCTGATACTCGGCTAATATCACAGCACATTCTAGCTCAGGTTTTTTTAAAATTGATTAAATCCCTTTTTTCCTGGCTAAGATTAAATAAGTCTGGTATCCATCCTGAATTCAGTTGTTTTCTGAAATGAATCAGTTGTAGATGTGCATTTATTGATTTCTGAATAATTATTTTTGGTAAAATCTATCCAGTAGTTCATGAGATATTTTGATAACAGACAGACAAATGAACACGCAAACTGCAAAAAAGTTGAAACAAAAATTCTCACTTTTCCTGACTAAATATTTCACCAATTTACAATCAGTCCTTGTCACCACTTTACTGATCCTCTCTAAACACACATGGATTTATTTAGATCAATACACAGATGAAGGCTTTTAAATATATTCATCAGTGTCCCAGCAGTTCTAGGTGTCATCCAATCTATTTTCACGTAGTGGATTTAAGATGCTTCAGAGTCAGCAATCCTCTTTTTCCACTCCTGACTCTGCTGCATAAACACCAAAAGTACTAAATCAGTTCCTGATTGGGAGCCTCTAAACCCATCTAGATGAACATATTTTACTGTATATGTAGGTAGAGATGTGTCATAAGACCTTGAGGGGTGTTTCAATTAGCCCCCTTCTTACATATAAAAAAATCCAAATGCTATAAGAAAGAAAGAAAAAAAGAAAGTTGCATTGCTGTCATTATGTGCAATACAATGACACAATTTTGTCCCAGCATTTAATTCCTCACACATGAGATCAGGGTTGGACAAAATTTTATCATGTGAAATCATGGCAGAAATAATATTTATTTTGAGCCTCTCTAATTATTTTGCCAGTTTGCAATTACTGTAATCAGTGCCATGTGATGGTGCATTACTGTGTATGACACACCATCACTATCAGGTGCACATGTTTGCCCACTGGTGGAAGGCAACCTTATGAACTTATTTAATCACCTGAAACACAGACATATATCAGAGTACAAAGAAAGCCAGAAAATACAGACCAAGGACACAATGTCGGCTACATGCAAGTGCAATTATCATCCAATAATTATCTTATTAATAGTTGTTGGCTAAATGCCACAATTAATTATGATCCATTTTTTTGCCAGTATCGCCCAACAGTACGTGAGTTACATCTAAGTGGAGCAGAGAGCAGCTATGTGAACTTTATGGAAGCAATTAGGAAATAGGTGTCTTGCTCAAGGACACAACAACACATGGGCGGGAATCGCACCTGTGACTTTGGGTACCAATAACCCACTGCTGTCCTATAGCAATTACACTAGCTAAAGTTAAAAGTTAAAAATAGCAGATTGATAGCTTTAAGCTAAAGTTGGCAATATAATAGCTAAAGTTAAAAGTTCCTTTCATCATCTTATGCTGTGTTTTCCCCAAACACGTTTCAAGCTTCAGGGGCTTCGTGGTGGATGCGCGTCAAGGGGTGTCGGAAAGTGCTGTGGTGCGTCTTGAAGAGTTTCGAGCATTTTTAGTTGACGTATGTCGAATGTTGGAGTGGAAAAATCTGAATTTTGGTCAATTTAATGTTGCAAATTAGTCAAATCGACATGTTTTTGGTCAGTGTAAAGGAAACAGAGTACCTAAAGAAAATCCACGCATGCACGGAGAGAACATGCAAACTCCATCCAGAAAGGTCCCCGGCTGAGATTTGATCCAACAACCTTCTTGCTGAGAGTCAACACCTCTAGCAAATAAGCCACTGTGCTGCCAAGCTAAAAATTCATAAATAAAATTGAAAATACTTGTGTTTCCTGAGGAAAGATCTCTCACCTCTGCCTCGATTCATTATCGCACGAGTGCTGTTAAAATTCCTGCAAGACACAACGTCTGTATTTTCATTGGAATGTCATGGATTATAACTTTATTTATGATAAATAATAATAGTAAAATTAATATTAATAATGCTGTTACATGTAGAGCTAACTAGTGATTCCCCAACCCTTAATAGACTTGTTTACTCGAATTACTATAATAATGAGGCTAGTGAAATTTTGTCAAATATAGATGTGATTAGGCAGCATGGTGGCTCAGTTGGTAGAGCTGTTGCCTCTCAGATAGAAGGTCGCCGGATCAAATCCCGGCCCGGCGACCCTTCTGGGTAGAGTTTGCATGTTCTCTCCGTGCATGCGTGGGTTCTCTCCGGGTACTCCGGCTTCCTCCCACACACCA